>OZ035825.1:50365732-50425732 GCA_964034765.1 Knipowitschia caucasica
ATTGGCTAAGGGGTCATCTCTGTGCCGTGTTTCCTGTATCACAGCATTCAGCCTGACAAATGTAAATCCATGTCTGAGAGCTAGCAGTGTGACTGTAAGTGCTGTATGCTAATGTTCTCCTTGACAGAACCATGGACTAAACCCACAACATGGTTAGTGCTAAAAGTTGAACTTCTGGACATGTTGCAACATAGTAGGGTCAATATACTAATTGACCCAAAAAAATTGCAATTTTTTTATTTTTGGTGGTTTTATGTTAGACTGGGTCTAGTCTATAACATACTAAAAGTTGGACAAAATCGGAGAATGGGAAAGTGTCAAAATTTGGAGATGACTTTTTTCGGTTTACAAGTAATTTTCCATTTACGTGTGAAGCACTAAGTCGGTCAGTTTTCATGATAAATCAATATATCTTGGATTTTTATCCAGGTTTTCAGGGTCAATCTTTCACATGAAAGGGTTACCAGTGATGCCAAATAAACCCTTATACCATATCTAGGGGTATCCCTACCCCCATTAACCTGATTGCACCCACATCTTCCTTCCATCTAGTTCTAGTACATTGTGCTCTGTGACTGGAGCAGTTTGTGTCACAGCACTGTCTGATTTTGTTCAAAAATAATTTCTAAAATCCTCTGCGAGCTGCGGTTTGTTCATTTGACGTAAGATGCCCTTTCCTTCAAACAAAGACATCGGGTAGAGACAGAGTTCATAAGACATGACATCATCCAGCCTTAGATTACCAGTCTGAGACCACGATAAACCTCTGTAATAGGAGTGCTGGGTCAATGATATGATCTGAAGAAACTTTATGTTCTTGCTCGATGCTAGCCTTCAAACTCACTTTGTGACAGTAGAAAACTGATTGTCCATCCATCATCTGTACAGTGTCTTTTCCAATTTCGAAAATGAACATTGACATCCTCATTGGCATCAATCCCTGTGGTAATATTGCGTAACCATTCATCAAATGAAAATGGTTTAAAGCTGTCTAGTTCTGCAACTATCCCAAGGTCTGTCTCATCTCTTCTCACCCTTATGTTGTTCACTTGTTGCGCGACTTCTTGCGGTAAGTTCTTGCATGGCGAGGTTGTAAGCGGATGACACAGTGGAAGACATGGACCAAACTGTCCTCTGGTGCTCGGACATCATCAATTTATTAACATAAACAACACAGCTATAGCAAGACATCTACTACAAAGACAATCAGACTTTGGGGTTTCAGTTGTTTTCTCAAGAATCCTATACCATAGAACAATTTCATTTGCATACGAAGGTAAGGGGCCCAATTAACCCTCTTGGGCATGACTTTTATTTTTGAGAAAAAAACAATATTTCAAACCACCTTCTGAGAGCTTATGGGTCTCTGATAACATATCAATTACAATATTTGCCCCCCACACCCCCCTCAACCAGATATAGGTGTGTTGCTTCAGGGAAACATTGCGCAACAAAGGTACTAAAACACCAAGGTTTTCTCTATGCATAAAATGATGAAAATGAATCTCACAGGAATCACGTTTAAAAGTTGTTATGTAACAAAACAGTATTTTCCCTCCTGAGCAAGTGTGAGGATGAGAGGAACACTAGTTAACCAGTTGTCAAAGATCAACTTGTGGTTCTGTTGCCTTGGTATTGGTTCGGCCAGACGAAGGACAACATTCGCACTTGCGTCTATATCTGCCAGGTAAGGGGGTTACCTCAAAGTTGTGTGGTATACCTTCAGAACTGGCTAAGACAAGTATTTTGTACTCACTTTTCTTGGGTTTGGATGGCAGGTACTGCTTGTTCTTGTGCTTTCCTTTGAAGGGAACTATTTGTTCGTCCACAGCTAATTTTCCAGTCATTGGGGTGGATTTAAATTTTGCAGTAAGATGGTCTACCAGTGGTCTAATTTTGTTAAGTGGATCTGGTCTTCTTGAAGGCCTCCTAGTTCAGTTCAGATTCATGGTGTTAGCAATTTGGTGCACCCGACTTGCCTTGCTCCAAAACATGCGTGTGGCTGGTAAGCCAAACAGTGACATGTAAGACCATAAAACCTTTGAACTGCTCAAGTTCTTTACAAATTTGACTGCTCTACAATCATGGACATCATGTCTTCTGAAAAAACATACTTGAAGTTGTGAAAAGGGGAGAAAATATTTTGAAATCTTGGGAGACTGCCTTGCCATTCAGGAAAGTCAGGGAAGTTGGTGTTCATTTATATCATTAGAGTCACTAGCATGCCCATCTTCTATCCAAAACAAACAATCAGTCACTACTTGCACACCCTCACAAACCAGACAGACAAACAGTTTTACTGAACCCTGAATGCCCTTGACCATCCAACTATGTCTCAAACTTGAATCTGGGGTCCATTCTACTCCACTGACACTCTCCTCCTCAAGCTGTCAGATGGAATGTCAGTAACTCCATAAAACGTTTGTATGTCTATTTCCTACAAGCAACAATAGTTAAAACTGAAATTGTAGATAGAATGACAAAAACATTGAGTATGTTGCTTATAATTCAATTCAGCACATGGACATTCATTAGCATCATATTCTTCCAACAAAAGTGCTACATCTGCATGACGTTGCTTTGAGGCAACAAAGCTAAATTCAATGTTTTAGAACATACTTTCTGAAAAAATCATATGTAAACAATCAAATATGGTTCTTGACATATCTTTGCACAGTCATTTATTTATTCAGTCCATGTTATCCATTTTAAACCTGTATAACAAAGATATCTATTTTACCTAAATTGGGCACCGTCTCACTTGTGACTCTGCTTCCTGAAAGGACTCCCCAGCCCCCAGACAAATGGCCACACCCACCTCAGCCCCTGATATGATTGGACAGAAACATGTCTGCTGACATTTAAAAAAACTAAAATACAAAATTAAAGTGCCATTGTTAGAGACAAAATACTGGTTTGTTGCCTGAGGGCAACAGTATGCCATAGAGGGTTAATAGAAGAAAGTTCTAATTCACCACTGGTACCCATATAAAAAATAATCACCCATTTGCCTGTTTGTGAACCTGGGTGGGGGCAATACGGTGTTAGGGGTAGGGATACCCCTAGATATGATATAAGGGTTCATTTGACATCACTGGTAACCCTTTCATGTGAAAGATTGACCCTGAAAACCTGGATAAAAATCCAAGATATATTGATTTATCATGAAAACTGACCGACTTAGTGCTTCACACGTAAATGGAAAATGACTTGTAAACCGAAAAACGTCATCTTCGAAATTCGGCACTTCCACATACTCCGATTTTGTCCAACTTTGACTATGTTAAAGACTAGACCCAGTCTAAAATAAAACCACAAAAAAACAAAATTGTGCAATTTTTTTGGGGTTGTGGGTACGCGGGCAGTATATTGACCCTACTAACAGCAAAGAGGAGCCCAGGCCTTTGACGAGGGACTTTCATGCAGCACTAAGCCCATTTCTTTTTTTGATTTCAAGATTTCAAAAGGCTATAACTTTAAAGTAGTTTGAGATGAAGGCATATTGTAAATGAGAAATATCTTCAGTATGAAGCAAACTTTGAGATGGATGTTGATTCGTCATCTAATTTGTATACTGTGATTTAGGGTTGGGCGATATTTTTTTTGTACCGGTATAAGTAAATTAAATGATAAGAAAATGCCTTATACCGGTGAAAACAATCATTTAACACTGAAAACAGCGAGCGGAAGACACGTTTGTGTGCGGCGCACTTTGATGATGCATCTGCGCGGCACGTGTAGCAGAGCGGCGTGCAGGGACAACAACAACAGAGCAAACATGGCTGAGGGCGGCGGTGAAGACATGCAGATTGTAGAAGACATTGTGCCAAAACGCGAAGCCTCTCTCTCTCTCTCTCTCTCTCTCTCTCTCTCTCTCTCTCTTTCTCTCTCTCTCTCTTGTTTCATTTTACTTCAATGCATGTGTTTGTCTACATTGCAATATAATTACAAATAAGTTATAATGACATAATTATAGAAACGCAAAAGGATACAAAAAATATATACAGTATTTGATCATTTTGACTATATTGGGATTAGGAAACATAAGCCAAAGTGATCAAATAATTATTTGATGATGCTACACTTTTTATATTACAAAGGAAAAACTTTCATTTTACAAATTACAAATGTTCACCTTTATTACATGTTGCCTGCAATTTTCAGTATGTACAAAACAGAATTCTCTACAATTCAGTTTTGTTAATACGTTTTATATACAATAGCTGTATTACACATTTTGCTGCCAATAAATCAGTAAATGCACTTTGAGGCAAGTGTGTTTAAAATTATCAGTGCTAAATTTTTATATTAGGCTTTGTTAAAATTATCATATCGTCATATCGTGATACATACCAACAAAAATCGTGATACATGCTGAGGCCCATATCGCCCAACCCTACTGTGACGTCATCAAGGTGGTGGCCATTTTGGAAAATGTTTATTGTATAAAGATTTCAAAAAGCTGTAGTTTGAGAGTGTATTTTGAGCTCTGGGAATACTGTCAACAGTCAACGTGAAATATTTTTAGTATGAAAACACAATGTGGGATAGGAATTAATTCACTGATCCAATTTATATAGAATATTTTAGCACTGGTCAGCGGCCATATGGAACTTTATATGTATTAGACCTTCAATGATCAATGCTTATAGTTTACAGTCATGAAATCTGCACCAAAAGACCTAGTGGCATACAGTTTCTCTCAGTGGAAATGAGGCTCCAGAATTCATCGTTTAGAAACAGAAAGATTAAATGAATGGGCTCAGAACTTGTCAGATTGTCTCAACAAACAGGATCTTAAACACTTCTGATCCACTTTTATGGATTTTCTTCCTCTCTGCCTTCATCATCATCATCATCTCCGTCCGTAAAGGCAGATTAGCGGTGTGTTTGTTCATGCGGCTTCTGCCACGTCTGCCGCGTTCCCCGCGGTTGTTTATCCCCGCTGCATTCACCCACATGCCCGGTGTTATGATCCCCCTGTCCCCTTCACCACGTCCCCTGCCTGGCGTTCTCAGAATGTTTCCACTGCGGCCACACACCGCGGTAAAGAGGCCCGGGTTTTAGGAGTCAGCGGTAAAGAGGTCCGGGTTTTAGGAGTCAGCGGTAAAGAGGCCCGGGTTTTAGGAGTCAGCGGTAAAGAGGCCCGGGTTTTAGGAGTCAGCGGTAAAGAGGTCCGGGTTTTAGGAGTCAGCGGTAAAGAGGCCCGGGTTTTAGGAGTCAGCGGTAAAGAGGCCCGGGTTTTAGGAGTCAGCGGTAAAGAGGCCCGGGTTTTAGGAGTCAGTGGTAAAGAGGCCCGGGTTTTAGGAGTCAGCGGTAAAGAGGTCCGGGTTTTAGGAGTCAGCGGTAAAGAGGCCCGGGTTTTAGGAGTCAGTGGTAAAGAGGCCCGGGTTTTAGGAGTCAGCGGTAAAGAGGCCCGGGTTTTAGGAGTCAGCGGTAAAGAGGCCCGGGTTTTAGGAGTCAGCGGTAAAGAGGCCCGGGTTTTAGGAGTCAGCGGTAAAGAGGCCCGGGTTTTAGGAGTCAGCGGTAAAGAGGTCCGGGTTTTCGGAGTCAGTGGTAAAGAGGTCCGCACATTAAAAGCGGGTGGCCGCTTTATGTTAAAAAGTGCATTGTGGCGGCTCATCCCAGCGGCTTCTCTTTCCAATGTTACTGTAATTAACAGCATAAAGCGGCTATCCGCTTACAATGTGCGGACCGCTTTACCGCTGACTCCCAAAAGCCGGACCTCTTTACCACGGGGCCACACGGAGGACGTAAACTGTGGCTGACTGTGGACTGTTGTGGCACGGAAATGACGTGGTCTGACAACGCTGAGGACATACTAGGGGGGTACTATAAAAGCACGCAAACCGGGCCGCACCGTTTAGAGTCGATACGAAGCGTACTGATACTGTGGAAAAGCGGCATTAATTACACTGTAATACTCTGGTCTCTCTCTCTCTGGTCTCTCTCTCTGGTCTTTCTCTCTGGTCTTTCTCTCTGGTCTTTCTCTCTGGTCTCTCTCTGGTCTCTCTCTGGTCTCTCTCTGGTCTCTCTCTGGTCTCTCTCTGGTCTCTCTCTGGTCTCTCTCTCTGGTCTCTCTCTCTGGTCTTTCTCTCTGGTCTCTCTCTGGTCTCTCTCTGGTCTCTCTCTGGTCTCTCTCTGGTCTCTCTCTGGTCTCTCTCTCTCTGGTCTCTCTCTCTGGTCTTTCTCTCTGGTCTTTCTCTCTGGTCTCTCTCTGGTCTCTCTCTGGTCTCTCTCTGGTCTCTCTCTGGTCTCTCTCTGGTCTCTCTCTGGTCTCTCTCTGGTCTCTCTCTGGTCTCTCTCTGGTCTCTCTCTCTCTGGTCTTTCTCTCTGGTCTCTCTCTGGTCTCTCTCTGGTCTCTCTCTGGTCGGTCTCTCTCTGGTCGGTCTCTCTCTGGTCTCTCTCTCTCTGGTCTCTCTCTCTCTGGTCTCTCTCTCTCTGGTCTCTCTCTCTCTGGTCTCTCTCTCTCTGGTCTCTCTCTCTCTGGTCTCTCTCTCTCTGGTCTCTCTCTCTCTGGTCTCTCTCTGGTCTCTCTCTGGTCTCTCTCTGGTCTCTCTCTGGTCTCTCTCTGGTCTCTCTCTGGTCTCTCTCTGGTCTCTCTCTGGTCTCTCTCTGGTCTCTCTCTGGTCTCTCTCTGGTCTCTCTCTGGTCTCTCTCTCTGGTCTCTCTCTCTGGTCTCCCTCTGGTCTCTCTCTCTGGTCTCTCTCTCTGGTCTCTCTCTCTGGTCTCCCTCTGGTCTCTCTCTCTGGTCTCTCTCTCTGGTCTCCCTCTGGTCTCTCTCTGGTCTCCCTCTGGTCTCCCTCTGGTCTCCCTCTGGTCTAATGAAAGGACAATGTGACGTTACCAGAGATGGGCGCTGCCTTGTTGAGAAGTCCCACCTCTTCTTCAAACTCTGAGGCGAAGACGGAGGACGGCAGGTTTATGCTGGTCTGAAAGCACAGCAGGGCAGGGCCTGGTTAGTGGTGTAATGGGAGACCTCTGAAGCTAAGCAGTGCAGGGTCTGGTTAGTACTGTGATGGGAGACCTCTGAACAGCAGGTGCCACAGTGGGGCGGCTGCGGTTGTAATGTGCCAAACTGTGGTTGTGTCCTTAGGCAAGACACTTCCCCCAGATTAGAATGAGTCTGGTGTGTGTGTGAATGGTTGGTGGTGGTGGTGGGAGGGGCTTCTGTCAGTGTGCCCCAGGGCAGCTGCGGCTACAGTAGTAGTTTATCACCACCGTGTTTGGAGAGAAAGAATAATGAAGTGAAGAGACTTTAGAATCTTTAAGTGTTTTAGAAAACTGATGCATTATAATTATCATTTTTAAAACAGCTCTCAGTAGTGCCCAGGTACAACAGCTCCTCACCACGCCTCTCTGCTCCTCCTGGTCCTCCTCCTGCTCCTCCTGGTCATGTCTCTCTGTCCTCCTGTCCTCCACAGGCACCAGTTCTGAGCCGGGCGCCTCCTTCAGGTGCTGCAGATAGTCGTAATCGTCATCGAAGAAGACGCCAAAGCTCCTCTGCTCCTCACGCCGCTTCTCCACCTCCACCTGGTACACACCATCAAGCACCATACCATCAAACATCAATCAATTTATATACCGCCTTTTCACTGCAGATCTGAGTCTCAAAGCGGTTTACAATTGTTAATTTTTGGGCAATTGTCTCTCACTCCACACAGAGATGGGAGGGGCCAGTACAGGAGGCACATGCCAGAACTATTGGACATATTTTTAGTGGTAGGGGAAACCGGAGTACCCGGAGGAAACCTACGCAGACACGGGGAGAACAAACTCCACTCAGAAAGGCCCTGGTCTGACCAGGATTCGAACAACAACATCATGCACCATAACATAAACCATCAAGCATCACAACATCAAGCACCATACCTTCAAGCACCATACCATCACACCGTCAAGCATCAAACCATCAAGCATCATACCATCAAGCATCACACCATCAACCATCATGCATCACAACATCAAGCACCATACCTTCAAGCACCATACCATCACACCGTCAAGCATCAAACCATCAAGCACCATACCATCAAGCATCAAACCATCAAGCACCATACCATCACACCGTCAAGCATCAAACCATCAAGCATCACACCATCAACCATCATGCATCACAACATCATGCACCATACCATCAAGCACCAAACCATCAAGCAGCATACCATCAAACCATCAAGCACCATACCATCAAGCACCATACCATCACACCATAAAGCATCACACCATCAAGCATCACACCATACCATCAAGCATTACACCATCAACCATCAAACCATCAATAACCACACAACCAAGCACCAACCATCAAGCATTATACCATCAAGCACCAACCCATCAACCACCACACCATCAGACCATCAAGCACCAACCATCAATTTTCATACCATCAAACACCAACCATCAAGCCTCACACCATCAAGCACCAACTATCAACCTTCATACCATCAAGCCTCACACCATCAAGCACCAACTATCAAACAACAACCATCAAGCACCACACCATCAACCATCAAGTACCACACCATCAAGCACCAACCATCAAGCATCACACATCAGCATCACACCATCAAGCGTCATACCATCAACCGTCACACCATCAACCATCACACCATCAAGAATCAACCATCACACCATCAAGAATTACACTATCAACCATCACACCATGACGCATCACACTATCAACTATCAAGCATTACACCATGAACCATCAATCAACACACTTTCAACCATCAAGCATTACACCATCAAGCACCATACCATCAAGCATCACACCATCAAGCCTCATACCATCAAGCATCACAACATCAAGCACCATAACATAAACCATCAAGCATCATACCATCAAGCACCATACCATCAAGCATCACACCATCAAGCATCATACCATCAAGCATCACAACATCATGCACCATAACATAAACCATCAAGCATCACAACATCAAGCGCCAAACCATCAAGCACCATACCATCAAGCACCATACCATCACACCGTCAAGCATCAAACCATCAAGCACCACACCATGAACCATCAATCAACACACTTTCAACCATCAAGCATTACACCATCAAGCACCATACCATCAAGCATCACACCATCAACCATCATACCCATCACACCGTCAAGCATCAAACCATCAAGCATCATACCATCAAGCACGACCACACCATCAACCATCATGCATCACAACATCATGCACCATACCATAAACCATCACAACATCAAGCGCCATACTATCAAGCATCATTATATCAAGCATCACACCATCAACCATCACACCACCAAGCACCAACCATCAAGCATTATACCATCAAGCACCATACCACCAAGCACCAACCATGAAGCATTATACCATGAAGCACCAACCATCAAGCACTAACCATCAATCACCAAGCACCACACCATCAAGCACCATACCATCAAGCACCAACCATCAACCTTCATACCATAAAACACCAACTATCAAGCATCATACGTTCAAACACCAACCATCAAGCACTACAGTGCCTTGCGAAAGTATTCGGCCCCCTTGAACCTTTCAACATTTCGCCACATTTCAGGCTTCAAACATAAAGATATAAAAAATAATTTTTTGTCATGAATCAACAACAAGTGGGACACAATCGTGAAGTGGAATTAAATTTATTGGATAATTTAAACTTTTTTAACAAATAAAAAACTGAAAAGTGGGGCGTGCAATATTATTCGGCCCCTTGCGCTAATACTTTGTAGAGAGAGAGAGAGAGAGAGACGCACACAGAGAGAGAGAGACGCACACAGAGAGAGAGAGACGCACACAGAGAGAGAGAGAGAGAGAGAGACGCACACAGAGAGAGAGAGACGCACACAGAGAGAGGCACACACAGAGAGAGAGAGAGAGAGAGACGCACACAGAGAGAGGCACACAGAGAGAGAGAGAGAGAGAGACGCACACAGAGAGAGAGAGAGAGAGAGAGAGAGACGCACACAGAGAGAGGCACACAGAGAGAGAGAGAGAGAGGGAGACGCACACAGAGAGAGGCACAGAGAGAGAGAGAGAGAGAGAGAGACGCACACAGAGAGAGGCACACAGAGAGAGAGAGAGAGAGAGAGACGCACACAGAGAGAGGCACACAGAGAGAGAGAGAGACGCACACAGAGAGAGGCACAGAGAGAGAGAGAGAGAGAGAGAGAGAGACGCACACAGAGAGAGGCACACAGAGAGAGAGAGAGAGAGAGAGACGCACACAGAGAGAGGCACACAGAGAGAGAGAGAGAGAGAGGGAGACGCACACAGAGAGAGAGAGAGAGAGGGAGACGCACACAGAGAGAGGCACACAGAGAGAGAGAGAGAGAGAGAGAGAGAGACGCACACAGAGAGGGGCACACAGAGAGAGGCACACAGAGAGAGGCACACAGAGAGGGGCACACAGAGAGACGCACACAGAGAGAGGCACACAGAGAGAGAGAGAGACGCACACAGAGAGGGGCACACAGAGAGAGAGAGAGAGAGAGGGAGACGCACACAGAGAGGGGCACACAGAGAGAGAGAGAGAGGGAGACGCACACAGAGAGAGGCACACAGAGAGAGAGAGAGAGACGCACACAGAGAGAGGCACAGAGAGAGAGAGAGGGAGACGCACACAGAGAGGGGCACACAGAGAGAGAGAGAGAGGGAGACGCACACAGAGAGAGGCACAGAGAGAGAGAGAGAGAGACGCACACAGAGAGAGGTACAGAGAGAGAGAGAGGGAGACGCACACAGAGAGAGGCACACAGAGAGAGAGAGAGAGGGAGACGCACACAGAGAGGGGCACACAGAGAGAGAGAGAGACGCACACAGAGAGAGGCACACAGAGAGAGAGAGAAAGAGGGAGACGCACACAGAGAGAGGCACACAGAGAGAGAGAGAAAGAGGGAGACGCACACAGAGAGAGGCACACAGAGAGAGAGAGAGAGAGGGAGACGCACACAGAGAGAGAGACAGAGAGAGAGAGAGAGAGAGAGAGAGACGCACACAGAGAGAGCCACAGAGAGAGAGGGAGACGCACACAGAGAGAGAGACAGAGAGAGAGAGAGGGAGAGACGCACACAGAGAGAGGCACACAGAGAGAGAGAGAGAGGGAGACGCACACAGAGAGAGGCACACAGAGAGAGAGAGAGAGAGACGCACACAGAGAGAGAGACAGAGAGAGAGAGAGAGAGACGCACACAGAGAGAGGCACACAGAGAGAGGCACAGAGAGAGAGAGAGAGAGAGAGAGAGGGAGAGGGAGACGCACACAGAGAGAGGCACAGAGAGAGAGAGAGAGAGGGAGACGCACACAGAGAGAGGCACACAGAGAGAGAGAGAGAGGGAGACGCACACAGAGAGGCACACAGAGAGAGAGAGAGAGAGAGACGCACACAGAGAGAGGCACAGAGAGAGAGAGAGAGACGCACACAGAGAGAGGCACACAGAGAGAGAGAGAGAGAGAGACGCACACAGAGAGAGGCACACAGAGAGAGAGAGAGAGAGGGAGACGCACACAGAGAGAGGGCAGAGAGAGAGAGAGAGAGAGAGAGAGAGAGGGAGACACACACAGAGAGAGAGACAGAGAGAGAGAGAGAGACACACACAGAGAGAGGCACACAGAGAGAGAGAGAGAGAGAGAGGGAGGGAGACGCACACAGAGAGAGAGACAGAGAGAGAGAGAGAGAGAGGGAGGGAGACGCACACAGAGAGAGAGACAGAGAGAGAGAGAGAGAGAGGGAGACACACACAGAGAGAGGCACACAGAGAGAGAGAGAGAGAGGGAGACGCACACAGAGAGGGGCACACAGAGAGAGAGAGAGAGAGAGGGAGACGCACACAGAGAGAGGCACAGAGAGAGAGAGAGAGAGAGGGAGACGCACACAGAGAGAGGCACACAGAGAGAGAGAGAGAGGGAGACGCACACAGAGAGAGGCACACAGAGAGAGAGAGAGAGAGAGAGAGACGCACATAGAGAGAGAGAGAGAGAGAGAGACGCACACAGAGAGAGGCACACAGAGAGAGAGAGAGAGAGAGAGAGAGAG
This sequence comes from Knipowitschia caucasica, assembly GCA_964034765.1. NCBI lineage: Eukaryota > Metazoa > Chordata > Actinopteri > Gobiiformes > Gobiidae > Knipowitschia > Knipowitschia caucasica. The sequence goes on from OZ035825.1 coordinate 50,377,769, forward strand.
ACACACACAGAGAGAGTCACAGAGAGAGAGAGAGAGAGACGCACACAGAGAGACGCACACAGAGAGAGGCACACAGAGAGAGAGAGGGAGAGGGAGACGCACACAGAGAGAGGCACACAGAGAGAGCGAGAGAGAGAGAGACGCACACAGAGAGAGGCACAGAGAGAGAGAGAGAGAGAGAGGGAGAGGGAGACGCACACAGAGAGAGAGAGAGAGAGAGAGACGCACACAGAGAGAGGCACACAGAGAGAGCGAGAGAGAGAGAGACGCACACAGAGAGAGGCACAGAGAGAGAGAGAGAGAGAGAGAGGGAGAGGGAGACGCACACAGAGAGAGCGAGAGAGAGAGAGACGCACACAGAGAGAGGCACACAGAGAGAGCGAGAGAGAGAGAGACGCACACAGAGAGAGGCACAGAGAGAGAGGCACAGAGAGAGAGAGAGAGAGAGAGAGGGAGAGGGAGACGCACACAGAGAGAGGCACAGAGAGAGAGAGAGAGAGAGAGGGAGACGCACACAGAGAGAGGCACACAGAGAGAGAGAGAGAGGGAGACGCACACAGAGAGAGGCACAGAGAGAGAGAGACGCACACAGAGAGAGGCACACAGAGAGAGAGAGAGAGAGAGAGAGAGACGCACACAGAGAGAGGCACACAGAGAGAGAGAGAGAGAGGGAGACGCACACAGAGAGAGGCACAGAGAGAGAGAGAGAGAGGGAGACGCACACAGAGAGAGACGCACACAGAGAGAGAGAGAGAGAGAGAGAGAGGGAGAGGGAGACGCACACAGAGAGACGCACACAGAGAGAGGCGCACACAGAGAGAGAGAGAGAGAGAGGGAGACGCACACAGAGAGAGGCACACAGAGAGAGAGAGAGAGAGAGAGAGAGACGCACACAGAGAGACGCACACAGAGAGAGGCACACAGAGAGAGAGAGAGAGAGAGAGAGACGCACACAGAGAGAGGCACAGAGAGAGAGAGAGAGAGGGAGACGCACACAGAGAGAGGCACAGAGAGAGAGAGAGAGAGGGAGACGCACACAGAGAGGGGCACAGAGAGAGAGAGAGAGAGAGAGACGCACACAGAGAGGGGCACACAGAGAGAGAGAGAGAGGGAGACGCACACAGAGAGAGGCACAGAGAGAGAGGCACACAGAGAGAGGCACACAGAGAGAGGCACACAGAGAGAGAGAGAGAGGGAGACGCACACAGAGAGAGGCACAGAGAGAGAGAGAGAGAGGGAGACGCACACAGAGAGGGGCACACAGAGAGAGAGAGAGAGAGGGAGACGCACACAGAGAGAGGCACAGAGAGAGAGAGAAAGAGAGGGAGAGACGCACACAGAGAGAGGCACACAGAGAGAGAGAGAGAGAGAGGGAGACGCACACAGAGAGAGAGAGAGGGAGACGCACACAGAGAGAGGCACAGAGAGAGAGAGAGACGCACACAGAGAGAGGCACACAGAGAGAGAGAGAGAGACGCACACAGAGAGAGGCACAGAGAGAGAGAGAGGGAGACTCACACAGAGAGGGGCACACAGAGAGAGAGAGAGGGAGACGCACACAGAGAGAGGCACACAGAGAGAGAGAGAGAGGGAGACGCACACAGAGAGAGGCACACAGAGAGAGAGAGAGAGAGGGAGACGCACACAGAGAGAGAGAGAGGGAGACGCACACAGAGAGAGGCACACAGAGAGAGAGAGAGAGAGACGCACACAGAGAGAGAGAGAGAGAGACGCACACAGAGAGAGGCACACAGAGAGAGAGAGAGAGAGGGAGACGCACACAGAGAGAGGCACACAGAGAGAGAGAGAGAGACGCACACAGAGAGAGGCACAGAGAGAGAGAGAGGGAGACGCACACAGAGAGGGGCACACAGAGAGAGAGAGAGAGAGGGAGACGCACACAGAGAGGGGCACAGAGAGAGAGAGAGAGAGGGAGACGCACACAGAGAGAGGCACAGAGAGAGAGAGAAAGAGAGGGAGAGACGCACACAGAGAGAGGCACACAGAGAGAGAGAGAGAGAGGGAGACGCACACAGAGAGAGAGAGAGGGAGACGCACACAGAGAGAGGCACAGAGAGAGAGAGAGACGCACACAGAGAGAGGCACACAGAGAGAGAGAGAGAGACGCACACAGAGAGAGGCACAGAGAGAGAGAGAGGGAGACGCACACAGAGAGGGGCACACAGAGAGAGAGAGAGAGGGAGACGCACACAGAGAGAGGCACACAGAGAGAGAGAGAGAGGGAGACGCACACAGAGAGAGGCACACAGAGAGAGAGAGAGAGAGGGAGACGCACACAGAGAGAGAGAGAGGGAGACGCACACAGAGAGAGGCACACAGAGAGAGAGAGAGAGAGACGCACACAGAGAGAGAGAGAGAGAGACGCACACAGAGAGACGGCACACAGAGAGAGAGAGAGAGAGGGAGACGCACACAGAGAGAGGCACACAGAGAGAGAGAGAGAGACGCACACAGAGAGAGGCACAGAGAGAGAGAGAGGGAGACGCACACAGAGAGGGGCACACAGAGAGAGAGAGAGAGAGAGGGAGACGCACACAGAGAGAGAGAGAGAGAGGGAGACGCACACAGAGAGAGGCACACAGAGAGAGAGAGAGGAGAGGGACACACACAGAGAGAGGCACACAGAGAGAGAGAGAGAGAGGGGAGACGCACACAGAGAGAGAGAGAGGGAGACACACACAGAGAGAGGCACACAGAGAGAGAGAGAGGGACGCACACGCACACAGAGAGAGGCACACAGAGAGAGAGAGAGAGAGAGGAGACGCACACAGAGAGGGGCACACAGAGAGACAGAGAAGAGGGAGACGCACACAAGAAGAGAGAGAGAGAGGACACACACACAGAGAGAGCACACAGAGAGAGACGCACACAGAGAGAGAGAGAGGGAGGACGAGACACACACACACAGAGACACAGAGAGAGAGAGAGAGAGACGCACACACAGAGAGAGAGAGCACACACAGAGAGAGGGAGACGCACACAGAGAGAGCACACAGAGAGAGAGAGAGAGCTCACAGAGACACACACACACAAAGAGACAAAGAGAGAGAGACTCACAGAGACACACATGCACAGAGACTATAGTGTCAGTGCCATGTGACTGTAGTGTCAGTACCAGGTGAGTACCATGTGACTGTAGTGTGAGAACCATGTGAGTACCATGTGAGCCGGCAGCAGCACATGTTGTGGTGCAGTCTCGTCAGCTGCCAGTGGGTCTCTCTGACTGCGGTGAACCAGGTGAAACGTCACCGCCTTCTTCTTCTCAATGAACGACTTCTTCTTTCGATGCGGCTGCACAGAAAACAACACTCTCATGGTCTGTCTCTCCTGGTCCCTGCTCTCTCATGGTCTGTCTCTCCTGGTCCCTGATCTCGCTCCTGGTCTGTGCTCTCTCTCCTGGTCTCTGCTCTCTCTCCTGGTCTCTGCTCTCTCTCTCCTGGTCTCTGTCCTGGTCTCTCCTGGTCTCTCTCCTGGTCTCTCCTGGTCTCTCCTGGTCTCTCTCCTGGTCTCTCTCCTGGTCTCTCTCCTGGTCTCTCCTGGTCTCTCTCCTGGTCTCTCCTGGTCTCTCCTGGTCTCTCCTGGTCTCTCTCCTGGTCTCTCTCCTGGTCTCTCTCCTGGTCTCCTGGTCTCTCTCCTGGTCTCTCTCCTGGTCTCTCCTGCTCTCTCCTGGTCTCTCTCCTGGTCTCTCTCCTGGTCTCTCTCCTGGTCTCTCCTGGTCTCTCTCCTGGTCTCTCTCCTGGTCTCTCTCCTGGTCTCTCCTGGTCTCTCTCCTGGTCTCTCCTGGTCTCTCTCCTGGTCTCTCTCCTGGTCTCTCTCCTGCTCTCTCTCCTGCTCTCTCCCCTGCTCTCTCCTGGTCTCTCTCCTGGTCTCTCCTGCTCTCTCCTGCTCTCTCCTGGTCTCTCCTGGTCTCTCTCCTGGTCTCTCTCCTGGTCTCTCTCCTGGTCTCTCCTGCTCTCCTGGTCTCTCCTGGTCTCTCTCCTGGTCTCTCTCCTGGTCTCTCCTGGTCTCTCTCCTGGTCTCTCCTGGTCTCTCCTGCTCTCCTGGTCTCTCCTGGTCTCTCTCCTGGTCTCTCCTGGTCTCTCTCCTGGTCTCTCCTGGTCTCTCTCCTGGTCTCTCCTGGTCTCTCTCCTGGTCTCTCTCTGGTCTCTCTCTGGTCTCTCTCCTGGTCTCTCTCTGGTCTCTCTCCTGCTCTCTCTCCTGCTCTCTCCTGGTCTCTCTCCTGGTCTCTCCTGGTCTCTCCTGGTCTCTCCTGGTCTCTCCTGGTCTCTCTCCTGGTCTCTCCTGGTCTCTCCTGCTCTCCTGGTCTCTCCTGGTCTCTCTCCTGGTCTCTCTCCTGGTCTCTCTCCTGGTCTCTCTCCTGGTCTCTCTCTGGTCTCTCTCTGGTCTCTCTCTGGTCTCTCTCCTGCTCTCTCTCCTGCTCTCTCTCCTGGTCTCTCCTGGTCTCTCCTGGGCTCTCTCCTGGGTCTCTCCTGGTCTCTCTCCTGGTCTCTCCTGGTCTCTCTCCTGGTCTCTCTCCTGGTCTCTCTCCTGGTCTCTCTCCTGGTCTCTCTCCTGGTCTCTCTCCTGGTCTCTCCTGGTCTCTCTCCTGGTCTCTCCTGGTCTCTCTCCTGGTCTCTCCTGGTCTCTCCTGGTCTCTCTCCTGGTCTCTCCTGGTCTCTCCTGGTCTCTCTCCTGGTCTCTCCTGGTCTCTCTCTTACATATATACTAAACACTCTTTATGTTTATAAACCATAGACTGTAAATAATAATGTTAAACTAACTACCAGCAACGAGCATGTTTATAAACCATAGACTGTAAATAATAATGTTAAGCTAACTACCAGCAACGAGCATGTTTATAAACCATAGACTGTAAATAATAATGTTAAACTAACTACCAGCAACGAGGATGTTTATAAACCATAGACTGTAAATAATAATGTTAAACTAACTACCAGCAACGAGGATGTTTATAAACCGGTCTCTATGACGCCAGACATAAATATAACTGCTAACTTATGTGCTTGCTTTAATGTGTGTCGTTTATACAATGTTAGCTGTTAGCACCGTTAGCATCTCCGGTTAAACCCGTGTTAGCTGTTAGCACCGTTAGCATCTCCGGTTTAACCCGTGTTAGCTGTTAGCACCGTTAGCATCTCTGGTTAAACCCGTGTTAGCTGTTAGCACCGTTAGCATCTCCGGTTAAAGCCGTGTTACGGCTGTTAGCACCGTTAGCATCTCCGGTTGACCAGAAAACCCGTGTTAGCTGTTAGCACCGTTAGCATCTCTGGTTAATGTGTCTGTGTTAGTGACCAGAAAGTAAGTACCCGTGTTTAGTGACCAGAAAGTAAGTACCATGTGTCTGTGTTAGTGACCAGAAAGTAAGTACCATGTGTCTGTGTTAGTGACCAGAAAGTAAGTACCATGTGTCTGTGTTAGTGACCAGAAAGTAAGTACCATGTGCCTGTGTTAGTGACCAGAAAGTAAGTACCATGTGTCTGTGTTAGTGACCAGAAAGTAAGTACCATGTGTCTGTGTTAGTGACCAGAAAGTAAGTACCATGTGTCTGTGTTAGTGACCAGAAAGTAAGTACCATGTGTCTGTGTTAGTGACCAGAAAGTAAGTACCATGTGTCTGTGTTAGTGACCAGAAAGTAAGTACCATGTGTCTGTGTTAGTGACCAGAAAGTAAGTACCATGTGTCTGTGTTAGTGACCAGAAAGTAAGTACCATGTGTCTGTGTTAGTGACCAGAAAGTAAGTACCATGTGTCTGTGTTAGTGACCAGAAAGTAAGTACCATGTGTCTGTGTTAGTGACCAGAAAGTAAGTACCATGTGTCTGTGTTAGTGACCAGAAAGTAAGTACCATGTGTCTGTGTTAGTGACCAGAAAGTAAGTACCATGTGCCTGTGTTAGTGACCAGAAAGTAAGTACCATGTGTCTGTGTTAGTGACCAGAAAGTAAGTACCATGTGTCTGTGTTAGTGACCAGAAAGTAAGTACCATGTGTCTGTGTTAGTGACCAGAAAGTAAGTACCATGTGTCTATGTTAGTGACCAGAAAGTAAGTACCATGTGTGACGTGTTAATGTGTGACGTATGTATACAACAGTTACCATAGGAACAGTGGGCGGAGTCAAACACTGTTTTATTGTGTAGGAGTCTGGACTGACCACCAGCAGGGCGGCGACAGAGAGACTGAGCATGGACCAGAGAGAGCACTGTCCTCCCACCATCAGAAGGGCGGCGTCACTGAGCTCCATTGATCGATATGTTGACTTTAAAAAGGAGGAGGATCATGGGTAAGTCTGACTGTGATTCATGTGTGTCTGAGGCTAAGCAGGTCAGGGCCTGGGCGGTCATCTCCTGTTGTTCCTCTGTATCGTTGAACTGATTTTTTAGTTTTCAGATCCACAGCTCATTTTGATTTGAGGAATATTTCTGCTGTTAATACCATGTGTGACGTGTTGATGTGTCTGTGTTAGTGACCAGAAAGTAAGTACCATGTGTGACCTGTTGATGTGTCTGTGTTAGTGACCAGAAAGTAAGTACCATGTGTGACGTGTTGATGTGTCTGTGTGAGTGACCAGAAAGTAAGTACCATGTGTGACGTGTTGATGTGTCTTTGTTAGTGACCAGAAAGGAAGTACCATGTGTGACGTGTTGATGTGTCTGTGTTAGTGACCAGAAAGGAAGTACCATGTGTGATGTGTTGATGTGTCTGTGTTAGTGACCAGAAAGGAAGTACCATGTGTGACGTGTGTCTGTGTCTGTGTTAGTGACCAGAAAGGAAGTACCATGTGTGACGTGTTGATGTGTCTGTGTGAGTGACCAGAAAGTAATTACCATGTGTGACGTGTTTATGTGTCTGTGTGAGTGACCAGAAAGTAAGTACCATGTGTGACGTGTTGATGTGTCTGTGCTAGTGACCAGAAAGTAAGTACCATGTGTGACGTGTTGATGTGTCAATGCTAGTGACCAGAAAGTAAGTACCATGTGTCTGTGTTAGTGATTGTTTATGAACAACTATAAACAACGACGTCACTCAAAGATCCTCCTGTAGATGGAACTGCAGAAGTTAAATGTCTGGGCTCAACCAGGACTAAACCAGGACTAAACCAGGACTAAACCAAGACTAAACCAGGACTAAACCAGGACTAAACCAGGACTAAACCAAGACTAAACCAGGACTAAACCAACACTAAACCAACACTAAACCAAGACTAAACCAGGACTAAACCAGGACTAAACCAGGACTAAACCAGGGACTAAACCAAGACTAAACCAAGACTAAACCAAGACTAAACCAGGACTAAACCAGGACTAAACCAAGACTAAACCAGGACTAAACCAGGACTAAACCAGGGACTAAACCAGGACTAAACCAGGACTAAACCAGGACTAAACCAGGTCTAAACCAGGACTAAACCAGGGACTAAACCAGGACTAAACCAGGACTAAACCAGGTCTAAACCAGGACTAAACCAGGGACTAAACCAGGGACTAAACCAGGACTAAACCAGGGACTAAACCAGGACTAAACCAGGACTAAACCAGGACTAAACCAGGACTAAACCAAGACTAAACCAGGACTAAACCAGGGACTAAACCAGGGACTAAACCAGGACTAAACCAGGACTAAACCAGGACTAAACCATGATAAAGAGGAGCTGGTCCTTGGTAAGTCCCACTCCTTGTATCAGCAGCTCACAGACACAGTGTCCTGAAGACATGGACAGAGCTCATACCAGGTGTAGATACCAGGTGTAGATACCAGGTGTAGATGATATCTGTGTGTTTGTGGACGTGACGCAGCCTATGGTGAAGGCCTCTCCAACACTGAAGCTCTCTTCTTCTGTGTCTCAGGATCCTCCACAAACTTCAGTCTGGACCTGGTCCCAGATGTGAGTCCCTCAGGAGTGACTGGAGGATGTACCATGGGACTTCAGGAGTGACCAGTCTATGGGAGAACCACTGAAGTTCAGGAGTGACCAGTCTATGGGAGAACCACTGAAGTTCAGGAGTGACCGGTCTATGGGAGAACCACTGAAGTTCAGGAGTGACCGGTCTATGGGAGAACCACTGAAGTTCAGGAGTGACCGGTCTATGGGAGAACCACTGAAGTTCAGGAGTGACCGGTCTATGGGAGAACAAGAGAACTTCAGGACAGAGTGAGTCTCATGGACATACAGTGGGGCAAAAAAGTATTTAGTCAGCCACCGATTGTGCAAGTTCTCCCACTAAAAATAATGACAAATGTCTAACGATTACTATAGGTCTTTACCAGGTTTGCACACACAGTAGCTGGTATTTTGGCCCATTCCTCCATGTTTCTGGGCTGTCGCCGAGCAACACGGACTTTCAACTCCCTCCACAGATTTTCAATGGGGTTGAGGTCTGGAGACTGGCTAGGCCACTCCAGGACTTTCAAATGCTTCTTACGGAGCCACTCTTTCGTTGCCCGGGCGGTGTATTTGGGATCATTGTCATGCTGGAAGACCCAGCCACGTTTCATCTTAAAAGCTCTCACTGATGGAAGGAGGTTTTGGCTCAAAATCTCACGATACATGGCCCCCTTCATTCTTTCCTTAACACAGATCAGTCGTCCTGTCCCCTTAGCATAAAAACAGCCCCAAAGCATGACGTTTCCACCCCCATGCTTCACAGTAGGTATGGTGTTCTTGGGATGCAACTCAGTATTCTTCTTCCTCCAAACACGACGAGTTGAGTTTATACCAAACAGTTCTACTTTGGTTTCATCTGACCACATGACATTCTCCCAATCCTCTGCTGTATCATCTATGTGCTCTCTGGCAAACTTCAGACGGGCCTGGACATGCACTGGCTTCAGCAGGGGGACACGTCTGGCACTGCAGGATTTGATTCCCTGTCGTCGTAGTGTGTTACTGATGGTAACCTTTGTTACTTTGGTCCCAGCTCTCTGCAGGTCATTCACCAGGTCCCCCCGTGTGGTTCTGGGATTTTTGATCACCGTTCTCATGATCATTTTGACCCCACAGGATGAGATCTTGTGTGGAGCCCCAGATCGAGGGAGATTATCAGTGGTCTTGTATGTCTTCCATTTTCTGATAATTGCTCCCACAGTTGATTTGTTCACACCAAGCTGCTTACCTATTGTAGATTCACTCTTCCCAGTCTGGTGCAGGTCTATAATTCTTTTCCTGGTATCCTTCGACAGCTCTTTGGTCTTGTGTCATAGTGGAGTTTGGAGTCTGACTGTTTGAGGCTGTGGACAGGTGTCTTTTATACAGATGAGTTCAAACAGGTTCCATTAATACAGGTAACGAGTGGAGGACAGAAGAGCTTCTTAAAGAAGAAGTTACAGGTCTGTGAGAGCCAGAGATCTTCCTTGTTTGAAGTGACCAAATACTTATTTTCCACCATAATTTACAAATACATTCTTCAAAAATTCTACAATCAATCAATCAATCAATCAAATTTTTTTATAAAGCGCTTTTCATACAAAAGATGCAACACAAAGTGCTTTACAGTTTGGTTAAAAACAATCCCGCCAACCCAAGACCCCTCCCCCAGACCACCCAACAGACCCACCCCAAACCACAGACAAACACACACACGCGCTCATGAACACTCATACACACACACACACACACACACACACACACACACACACACACACACACACACACACACACACACACACACACACACACACACACACACACACACACACACACACACACACACACACACACACACACACACACACACACACCAGTAAAACAGTAAAACCATGATGAGAGACTTGGCAGGGTTCAGATGCAACCAGCTGAAAAAGCGTCATCCAAGGAGCCGTCTGCACCAGGAGCAGAGAGCCGCCCGTAGCCACAGGGGATGACACAGGACCCAGAGGAGACATGAAACCGAGGCCCCAGGCCCCCACCAGGCCCAAGAATCCGACCCCCGCAGCCACACCGACCACTGCTCCCAGTGCAGAGGGCTCCTCCAGAGGAAACACTGGGTACACTAAAAACAATACAATAAGTAAAACACTAAAATGTGAGACTAAAAGGAACAAACAATACATGAATAATAGCAATAGCAATATAATAAATAATAAATAATAAATAGAATGGAATAATAAAAACTAATCAAAAGCTAATCTAAAAAAGTGTGTCTTGAGCCTACTTTTAAAAATATGAACGTTCTCTGCGGCCCTGAGCTCCTCCTCAGACTGTTCCAGAGACGGGGGCCGTAGTGCTGGAAAGATGCCTCGCCGTGAGTGTGTGTCCTGACTTTGGGGATGGTTAGGAGTCTGCTGCTGGAGGAGCGCAGGGGCCGGGAAGGTTCATAGGATAAAAGCAAATCTGAAAGATAAGAATGCCCAAGACCATTAAGACATTTAAAAACCATTAAAAGAACCTTAAAATCGATCCTGAAACACACGGGGAGCCAATGCAGCGATTTTAAAACCGGTGTAATGTGGTCCCGCCCCCTGGACTTAGTCAGGACACGCCCCCTGGTCTTAGTCAGGACACGCCCCCTGGTCTTAGTCAGGACACGCCCCCTGGTCTTAGTCAGGACACGCCCCCTGGACTTAGTCAGGACACGCCCCCTGGTCTTAGTCAGGACACGCCCCCTGGTCTTAGTCAGGACACGCCCCCTGGTCTTAGTCAGGACACGCCCCCTGGTCTTAGTCAGGACACGCCCCCTGGTCTTAGTCAGGACACGTGCGGCTGAGTTTTGGAGTAATTGAAGACTTGCAATATTCTTTTTGGGAAGACCAGAGAGCAGGGCATTACAGTAGTCAATGCGACTGGTGATAAAAGCATCAGCGTCTCCGTGTTGCCCCGAGAGAGAATGGGGCGGACTCTGGCAATGTTCTTTAAATGATAAAAACCTATTTTTGTGATACTCTTGATGTGAGGAATAAAAGTCAGCTCAGAGTCAAAGATTACGCCCAGATTTTTCACTTGTGATGATGGATTAAAAGAGTGTGATTGGAGTTTTGGTAAAAGTTTCTCTCTCTGGGCCTCAGGACCGATGACTAAAACCTCAGTTTTGTCCTGGTTGAGCTGGAGAAAGTTTTCTGCCATCCAGGATTTCAGGTCTAAAATGCAGTAAAAAGAGCATCCATTGGCCTGGTGTCGTCAGGAGACATGGAGATGTACAGCTGTGTATCATCAGAGACATGGAGATGTACAGCTGTGTATCATCAGAGACATGGAGATGTACAGCTGTGTATCATCAGAGACATGGAGATGTACAGCTGTGTATCATCAGAGACATGGAGATGTACAGCTGTGTTTCATCAGTGACATGGAGATGTACAGCTGTGTATCAACAGAGACATGGAGATGTACAGCTGTGTTTCATCAGCGACATGGAGATGTACAGCTGTGTATCATCAGGAGACATGGAGATGTACAGCTGTGTTTCATCAGCGACATGGAGATGTACAGCTGTGTATCATCAGGAGACATGGAGATGTACAGCTGTGTATCATCAGAGACATGGAGATGTACAGCTGTGTATCATCAGAGACATGGAGATGTACAGCTGTGTGTCGTCAGAGACATGGAGATGTACAGCTGTGTATCAACAGAGACATGGAGATGTACAGCTGTGTATCAACAGAGACATGGAGATGTACAGCTGTGTATCAACAGAGACATGGAGATGTACAGCTGTGTATCATCAGGAGACATGGAGATATACAGCTGTGTATCATCAGAGACATGGAGATGTACAGCTGTGTATCATCAGAGACATGGAGATGTACAGCTGTGTTTCATCAGCGACATGGAGATGTACAGCTGTGTATCATCAGAGACATGGAGATGTACAGCTGTGTATCAACAGAGACATGGAGATGTACAGCTGTGTATCAACAGAGACATGGAGATGTACAGCTGTGTATCATCAGAGACATGGAGATGTACAGCTGTGTATCATCAGGAGACATGGAGATGTACAGCTGTGTATCATCAGAGACATGGAGATGTACAGCTGTGTATCATCAGGAGACATGGAGATGTACAGCTGTGTGTCATCAGGAGACATGGAGATGTACAGCTGTGTATCATCAGAGACATGGAGATGTACAGCTGTGTATCATCAGGAGACATGGAGATGTACAGCTGTGTATCATCAGGAGACATGGAGATGTACAGCTGTGTATCATCAGGAGACATGGAGATGTACAGCTGTGTATCATCAGAGACATGGAGATGTACAGCTGTGTATCATCAGGAGACATGGAGATGTACAGCTGTGTATCAACAGAGACATGGAGATGTACAGCTGTGTATCATCAGAGACATGGAGATGTACAGCTGTGTATCATCAGGAGACATGGAGATGTACAGCTGTGTATCATCAGGAGACATGGAGATGTACAGCTGTGTATCATCAGGAGACATGGAGATGTACAGCTGTGTGTCATTCATAGTACTTGATAATACGAATCAATTCAATTGCTTTGTTTCAGTTGAGTAGAATAAGGGAACGTTGTTAACTGAGCAAGCTTGAGAAAGTTGAGTCAACGACTTTCCCTTATTCTACTCAACTGAAATAAAGCAATTGAATTGATTCGTATTATCAAGTACTATGAATTAATTACATAAGTTGAATAAACACAGGCAAATAACTTGATTACACTATACAATTCTAATTGTTTGGAATCAACATTTTAAGGCAGCCCTTGGAATTGAATGTTTAAGTTAAAAGAAATCGTTATTTTTAATCGTTTTACCTACTGGTTTGTTACTTTACACAATCCATTTTACCCTATTAACAATTTACAAGACATTTAGCTGGAAAGACCATTTTTATTGCCACAGACTTAATCAAACAAAGTGTCTCTGTCACAGAGTCACGTGGACATAAGTGTCTCTGTCACAGAGTCACATGGACATAAGTGTCTCTGTCGCAGAGTCACATGGACATAAGTGTCTCTGTCACAGAGTCACATGGACATAAGTGTCTCTGTCGCAGAGTCACATGGACATAAGTGTCTCTGTCACAGAGTCACGTGGACATAAGTGTCTCTGTCACAGAGTCACATGGACATAAGTGTCTCTGTCGCAGAGTCACATGGACATAAGTGTCTCTGTCACAGAGTCACGTGGACATAAGTGTCTCTGTCACAGAGTCACGTGGACATAAGTGTCTCTGTCTCAGAGTCACGTGGACATAAGTGTCTCTGTCTCAGAGTCACATGGACATAAGTGTCTCTGTCACAGAGTCACATGGACATAAGTGTCTCTGTCACAGAGTCACATGGACATAAGTGTCTCTGACTCAGAGTCACATGGACATAAGTGTCTCTGTCTCAGAGTCACATGGACATAAGTGTCTCTGTCGCAGAGTCACATGGACATAAGTGTCTTTGTCGCAGAGTCACATGGACATAAGTGTCTCTGTCTCAGAGTCACATGGACATAAGTGTCTCTGTCACAGAGTCACATGGACATAAGTGTCTCTGTCGCAGAGTCACATGACATAAGTGTCTCTGTCACAGAGTCACATGGACATAATTGTCTCTGTCTCTTCCACAGAGAGGATGATGCAGAGGTCTCCAGTGGTCCACACCGTCGCACACACCTGGACTCCATATTAAAGGTCTGTCATTCACTGTTTGGAGACATTCAGCTGAAGGACTAGTTTCACGCTGATGAGACACTGATGAGACACTGATGAGATGAGACACTGATGAGACACTGATGAGATGAGACACTGATGAGATGAGACACTGATGTGACACTGATGAGACACTGATGAGATACCGATGACACTGATGTGACACTGATGAGACACTGATGTGACACTGATGAGACACTGATGTGACACTGATGAGACGCTGATGAGACACTGATGAGACGCTGATGAGACACTGATGTGACACTGATGTGACACTGATGAGACACTGATGAGACGCTTATGAGACGCTGATGAGACGCTGATGAGACGCTGATGAGACACTGATGAGACACTGATGAGACACTGATGAGACACTGATGTGACACTGATGAGACACTGATGACACAGATGAGACGCTGATGAGACGCTGATGAGACGCTGATGAGACGCTGATGAGACACTGATGTGACGCTGATGAGACGCTGATGAGACGCTGATGAGACACTGATGAGACACTGATGAGACACTGACACTGATGAGACACTGATGAGACACTGATGTGACGCTGATGAGACACTGATGAGACGCTGATGAGACGCTGATGTGACGCTGATGAGACACTGATGTGACGCTGATGAGACGCTGATGAGACGCTGATGAGACGCTGATGTGACACTGATGTGACGCTGATGAGACACTGATGAGACACTGATGAGACGCTTATGAGACGCTGATGAGACGCTGATGAGACGCTGATGAGACACTGATGAGACACTGATGAGACACTGATGAGACACTGATGTGACACTGATGAGACACTGATGACACAGATGAGACGCTGATGAGACGCTGATGAGACGCTGATGAGACACTGATGTGACGCTGATGAGACGCTGATGAGACGCTGATGAGGCACTGATGAGACACTGATGAGACACTGACACTGATGAGACGCTGATGAGACACTGATGTGACGCTGATGAGACACTGATGAGACGCTGATGAGACGCTGATGAGACGCTGATGAGACACTGATGTGACGCTGATGAGACGCTGATGAGACGCTGATGAGACGCTGATGTGACACTGATGTGACGCTGATGAGACGCTGATGAGACGCTGATGAGACACTGATGTGACGCTGATGAGACGCTGATGAGACGCTGATGAGACGCTGATGAGACGCTGATGAGAAGCTGATGAGACGCTGATGTGACGCTGATGAGAAGCTGATGAGACGCTGATGAGACGCTGATGAGACGCTGATGAGACGCTGATGAGAAGCTGATGAGACGCTGATGTGACGCTGATGAGACGCTGATGTGACGCTGATGAGACACTGATGAGACACTGATGAGACACTGACACTGATGAGACACTGATGAGACACTGATGACACTGATGAGACACTGATGAGACACTGATGTGACGCTGATGCTAAAGCACAGTTTGAAGTATGGCACCAGAAACAGGAAGTGGAAACACATGTAAACTCAGAAACTCATGCAGAGAATAAAAACCCATCAGGCTCAGTCCTGGAGGTTTCACTGAACCATTAGAGACAGAACACAGATGTATTGTACAGATGTAACCAGAGTAAGAACTTACTGATAATGTTTTAATAAAACGTTTTCCCTGTGCGCACTCATGTCATTCTGTGTGTGTGGTTTACACTACGGAGCCGGCCAGGTGGGTCCAGATGGACCGCAAAGTCCCTGAACCATAACCAGACTAGAGCTCCAGAGAGAGGAACTGCCTGAACCACTGCAGCCTCCCTTTTCTTTACTTTTCCGTCCTCGTGACTCATGTTGAGTGGCTCCACAGTGACTCACATGCACCTGTGGAATACTCTCCTGAACCTTTGAACCAATTCACTCGACTGCTCACCGAACACACACTTTTCTTTTTTTTACCTATGGTGGACTCGAACCCACAACCTTCAGGCTCAAAGGCCAACGCTCTACCAACTGAACCACTGTCGCCCCGTAATTTTTAATTGTCTGTTCCAGTTTTTCAATTCCAATTCTTTTGGCACCACCTAAAAAAGAAGAATCACACATGGTCTCGGTGTGTCTCGCTCTGCTCCCAGAGCCATACTCAGACTTTTGCCAATAGTGACTTTACATCTATCTTTTACTCACTTGGGTATAGTGCACACGCTACACAAAGCTTTAGCTACAGACTGAAAACAACAAAACAACAACTTGTGACACAGTTTGACTTCAGTAGAAAAACCCAGAGACACTTTATACTGGCTTTTCCACGAGATGTAGTCACAGGTGTTTCCATCATCAGCCCTAGTCCACAGGATTAGTTTTACCTGTGGACCTCTGCTAATTAGTGATAATCGCGGAGGACGTCTGAGATCTTTCAGGATAAGCTACATTTTCACATGTCACATAACGGCAGCACGTGCGCGGGTCTCTCCGCTTCATGCTGTTCATAAAGTTTAACGTCTGACCACAGCAGCCACAGAGACCATGAAGACAAACACATACATGTGGATTTTACTGCTCTACAGTTCTATGGCCTGTACTGTCTGTAATGTTTAATGCCAGCACAATAAAGCTGGTCACTTGCCTCTGGTTGCGTTGATAAAAGCACCAGTCCGTCAAATGCACCAGTCGACCACAATAACTAAAACTAAAGTTCATAAAGTTCTTAAAACACACTCGACCAAGACACCAAGCTCTCATCCACCGCCAGTCGCAGAGTGCGCATGTCTTGGACATACAAGAAAAGAGACTCTTTGTGCTAGTTTCCACGAGATGCAGTCACATGTGTTTCCATCTTTGATCAGAGGTTAAGGTCCTTTCCTGCCACCAGGAGGAAACGTGTCCTCTGCATTTGACCCGTCCTTCTATGGGTCGCCATAGTGTAGCAGCCGCTAACCCATCTCCATTTGTGTATTCCCTCTGAATGTTAATGGTAGGGGATCAGTCAAAGGGAGGACCTTCTGGCCGAGAAGAGTGCTAACCACTCTGCCACAGAAGGCCTTTTGTTTTGTTGAAATTCTACTCTCAATGAAGCTGCTTTTTTAAAGAATATAAAAAAAAAAGACAAAGAGAGTGGACCTGTGCACAGTGTGCCCTCTTCTGGAGGAAACATGTATCACAGGCAGCTCCTGTATCCAGGCAACAGCACAGACATGCGGTCCACACTGATGGAGACAGTTATTGAGAGCATTTGTGTTGTTTCTTATGTGTGTGTGCAGCACCTGGAGAAGAACCTCTCCACTTTTGTCCAGGAGGAGGTGAAGAAGTTCCTCAGGCTTCTGAGCACAGATTACCCAGAATGCTTAGAGCCTGTGGAGGATGAGGAGCAGAGGAGCTGCAGTGAGGCACTCCTGAAGATCACACTGAACTTCCTGAGGAGGATGGATCAGAAGGAGCTGGCTGAGCGTCTGTGGAGCAGTAAGAACACGTTCATGATGGTCATGTGATCTTCTCTGACTCCTGTCTATGTTGTCTTCATTCAGGGGTTTCTTCTGGACGTTCTCAGCGTAAACTGAAGGTGGATCTGCAGCAGAGGTTTGAGTGTGTGTTTGAGGGCATCGCTAAAGCAGGATCCCCCACCCTCCTGAAGCAGATCTACACCGAGCTCTACATCACAGAGGGAGGCTCTTCAGAGGTCAACCAGGAACATGAGGTCCGACACATGGAAGCAGCCTCCAGGAGACCAGCAGAGAGAACCATCACATGTGAAGACATCTTTAAAGACCCGGCCCACTCAGACAAACCAATCAGAACGGTGCTGACAAAGGGAGTGGCTGGCATCGGGGAAAACAGTGCTCACTCAGAAGTTCAGTCTGGACTGGGCTGAAGGCAAAGCCAACCAGGACCTCCAGCTGCTGTTCCCCTTCACTTTCAGAACTCTCAATGTTCTGAAGGACAGAAGCTTCAGCCTGGTGTCACTTGTTCATCACTTCTTTAGTCAAACACAAGCAGATCTCTGCAGCTTTGAAGACCTCCAGGTGCTCTTCATCTTTGACGGTCTGGACGAGTGCAGACTTCCTCTGGACTTCAGCAGCTCTCGTGTCCTCTCAGACCCCAAAGAGTCCGTCTCTCTGGACCTGCTGCTGGTGAACCTCCTCAGGGGGAGCCTGCTGCCCTCCGCTCGCCTCTGGATCACCACGCGCCCCGCGGCGGCCAATCAGATCCCTGCAGAGTGTGTCTCCATGGTGACAGAGGTCCGAGGGTTCAGCGACTCTCAGAAGGAGCAGTACTTCAGGAGGAGGTTCGGAGAACAGGCCGACACAGTCCTCTCCCACATCAAGACGTCCAGAAGCCTCCACATCATGTGCCACATGCCAGTCTTCTGCTGGATCACTGCCAGAGTCCTGGAGCATGTGTTGAAGAGCAGAGAGAGAGGAGAGCTGCCCAAGAGCCTGACGCAGATGTACAGCCACTTCCTGGTGGTTCAGGCCAAAGTCAAGAACATCAAGTATAAAGAAGGATCAGAGACAGACCCACACTGGAGTCCAGACACCAGGAAGATGGTGGAGTCTCTGGGAAAACTGGCCTTTGAGCAGCTACAGAGAGGAAACCTGATCTTCTACGACTGTGACCTGAGCGAGTGTGGGCTGGACGCTGCAGCCGCCTCAGTGTACTCCGGAGTCTTCACACAGGTCTTTAGAGAGGAGCCAGGCCTGTACCAGGACAAGGTCTACTGCTTCATCCATCTGAGTGTGCAGGAGTTTCTGGCTGCTCTTCACGTCCATCTGACCTTCATCAACACTGGAATTAATTTGTTGGTAGAGAGCAAGTCCATAATGTCCATGATAAAGCATTACTTCAATGAAAAGGATCCACTTAACTTCTACCAGACAGCTGTGGACCAGGCCTTACAGAGTCCAAATGGACACCTGGACCTGCTCCTCCGCTTCCTCCTGGGCCTTTCAGTGTCGACCAATCAGAGCCTTCTTAACGGTCTGCTGACACAGACAGGAAGTAGCTCCCAGACCAATCAGAAGACAGCAGAGTACATTAAGAAGAAGCTGAGTGAGGATGTGTCTGCAGAGGGGAGCATCAGTCTGCTCCACTGTCTGAATGAACTGAATGATTCTTCTCTGGTGGAGCAGATCCAACAGACCCTGAGGTCAGGACGTCTGTCTGAAGGACTGTCTCCTGCTCAGTGGTCAGCACTGGCCTTCATCTTACTGTCATCAGAAGAAGATCTGGACCAGTTTGAGCTGAGCAGATACTGTGCTTCAGAGGAGGCTCTCCTGAGGCTGCTGCCAGTGGTCAAGGCCTCCACCAAAGCTCTGTGAGTAACCTTTGTTTAACACAGGATTCATTCAACTTCTACATAACCATGTTTTCTGTCTCCAGACTGAACCGCTGTGAGCTGTCAGACAGAAGCTGTAGAGCTCTAGTCTCAGTCCTCAGCTCCCAGTCCTCTAGTCTGAGAGTCCTTGACCTGAGTCACAACAACTTGAAGGACTCAGGGCTGAAGCTGTTGTCTGATGGACTGAAGAGTCCTCACTGTAAACTGGAGACGCTCAGGTCAGAGGGTTTATATGATTCACTGTTCTTACAGAACCTGTTGGTCATTGTTTTGGACAATACCAGTGCACAAAGACAGTTAAAGATGCTGCTAAGACCATCCTTCACCTGAGTCCACCCTCGCACTAACACACAGGTTTATGTGAGAAAAAGAACAGTTTAAAGAACAGTTAAAGAACAGTTTAACACTGATAGTTTAAGGAGAGCAGAAGTCCATAAACAAAGATAACTCTACAAACAAACACATCAAGGCTTTATCATCTGGAGGCAGAGAGCTGCTCCTCATTACATCACAAACACTTATCTTTCTATTCACTAAAATGTGCTTTTCTGATCTGTGATATTTTAATCATAAAACACACATTAGGCCTCGCCTTAAGATCTTCTTCTCGAGTTCAAACATCTGACAGAAAAGTGTGTCTCCTCCTTCACCAAAGTCCTTCATCTGCTCTTTTTCACCCACAGATTTACACAAGTCTGAGGACAGTGGTTTCTTTGTTGCACTTTTTTGTTAAAAAAAAATAATCTAAAACAACAGCTCTATAAAGCAAGTCTCACCAGAAGCATCTAAATGTTGCTGTTTTGTTCTAAAGTCTGTAATGTTTTCTGTCTCCAGACTGAGCTCCTGTGAGCTGTCAGACAGAAGCTGTGGAGCTCTGGCCTCAGTCCTCAGCTCCCAGTCCTCTAGTCTGAGAGTCCTGGACCTGAGTCACAACGACTTGAAGGACTCAGGGCTGAAGCTGTTGTCTGATGGACTGAAGAGTCCTCACTGTAAACTGGAGACGCTCAGGTCAGAGGGTTCATATGATTCACTGTTCTTACAGAACCTGTTGGTCATTGTTTTGGACAATACCAGTGGACAAAGACAGTTAAAGATAAGACATCTCTTTAGCTGCTAAAACCATCCCTCACCTGAGTCCACCCTCGCTCCAACACACAGGTTTAAGTGAGAAAAAGAACAGTTTAAAGAACAGTTTAAAGAACAGTTTAACACTGATAGTTTAACTAAAGAAGAGCACAAGTCCAGAAACAAAGATAACTCTGCAAACAAACACATCAAGGCTTTATCATCTGGAGGCAGAGAGCTGCTCCTCATTACAGAACAAACACTTATCTTTCTATTCACTAAAATGTGCTTCTCTGATCTGTGATATTTTAATCATCAAACAAACATTAGGCCTCTCCTTAAGATCTTCTTCTCGAGTTCAAACATCTGACAGAAAAGTGCAGTTGTGGAGATTCTGCAGTGACCGAGAGCAAAAATAATGTAAAGAACCAAGAGCTGTAAAACAATCAAAGTGTGAGTTTATTCATTAGTAAATGTGACACATACAATGAATAACAGAACCGATACCAACACCACCTGCAGCCGTCTGAAACCGTCTGTTATAGAAATCTTTTAGTAAACCAATCTGAATTAACACCAAATAGTTATAAGTGTAAGTTATTAACTAATTCTCAACTCTGGATTCAGATACAGCAGATATTACTGTTGGCAGCAGGTCAGTGATAGATGGAGACGTGCTGCATCATGTCTTTGACCTCATCTGCAGTGCCGGCGTGGCTAATCGGGAGAGTCGGGAGGTTTCCCGGTGGGCTGATTGGGCTAAGGGCCGGTGGGCTGGATGTTGTATGTTGCTGGTTGGACTTGGCCGGCGGCCGTGCTTTCCTGACACCGCTGTTCACCGCAGCCTTCTCGGACCTGTCGCTCGGCCGTGCGCACTGCCTCTCTCTCTCTCTCACGCACGCACACACACACACACACACACACACACACACACACACGAGTAAACAGCACACACACTTCTGGCTAGTCTCATTTGGTCGCTTTCATTGGTTACAATGTGTTCTGCAACGGTCTGATTGGTTGTCTGTAGATTGTAGGCGGGACTAACCGAGAGCGCGGGCCATAGATCAGGTTGAATGACAGATAGAACGGAAGCAAGTTTTTAAAAGGGAAAGGAACAAAATCAAGGGCGGAGCAGAAAAAATTAGAATAAAAAACGGAAATCTCTTGAAGCTGAAGCAGCCAAATGTGCAAAGTTGGTAGTTTTTTTCTAGAAAAAGTGATTCGTCGATGAAGAGGCATCAGACCGCGGTAAGCTAGCAAAAAAAACATGCAAAACACTGTGGCAAAACATGACGATGTGATTCCCTAAATGATTAGCATTCCGTCAATTACATTTATTGCTTCTTAGGTCCTCAGATACAACAATCGTCCATTCATATTAATGAAGAGCCTCAGGAACGGGCAGGTAAAGACCAAAAGAAGATTTTATTTTTAATCAAATTTGACTAAGCCTTTTAAGGCCGTGAATTTATTTATTTCATAATGTATAATGTATATTGCATAAATAACATTTTTAACTTCTTTGTACATTAGGAAAGTAACAGTTGAATATTTTGTGTGTGTGTCAAAAGATGTGAAGAAGATGACATGTCTGGGATCGCGTCTTTCATTCAGACAGAAGACATGTTTTATTGTCGATGGTAGAGACAGCACGAACAACACGAACAACAGAATGCAAGTGTATTATACAGAGCGGAGGCATGGAGACCTCCAATCAGCAGCTGCCACAGTGCCATGTAGCTTGGCCTTCAGATAGACACAACAAGGGAAAAGTACTGGCTTCTGCACATTGATAGAATGATGAGTTTAACTTTAACAAAAGTTGCTTCAAAGTGTTATGAAATCTCACAGATGTGAAGCATTTATTGTCATGTCTAGAGAAAAAGACATCCTTTGTCATTGGATAAGGATATTATCATTATCATTAAGCAGAAACAAGTCACTTCTACAGAGTTTACTCATGTTTTAATGTGCTTACTTTTGCTTTTGTTAATTTGGGTTTGTTTGATTTAAATACTGTGCAGTTTGTGTTTTCTCGTCTTGATACAGGTTCACATTTAGTTTGCTTTTAGTTCTCCCCTGGGACAACATTAAAGTATGTTCAGATTCATTTTGGTTTTGTATAAAGTTGTAGCAAGTACATTTTTGTCTTAGTGTAGTGTTTGCATTAGTCTTTGTTTTTGTTTAGTCTTGAAAGGAGGATAATAGTTTAATGGTTTTGAGTCAATTCAATGTATTATTAAAAAAATATAGCCAAATCTTTGGGAATAACAATTATTTGAATGAAAATTGACATTGTTCTAAAATTTGTGAAATTCATACTTTTTATATCCACATAAGTCTAGAGTCAGTCTAAATTCATATTGTGATACCAGAATATTCAAATATCATGATTTATTCAAATGCATTATTGAGTTATTTTGTGACTAACACTGAGAAGTCTAAAAGGGGTGAACAAAGAATAACTTGATTAGTACTAGTCTGGTAATTTACAAAACTTGATTTTAGGCCACCTGCTGGTTGTTATGGATATTACAACAGCAGGTAGTAGCAACGTTTTTTTTGATAGACTACTTTATCAGAAGGGCCGGTCTGATCCAGAATTCCCGGGCCAAAAAATGTTCCCACTCCGGCCCTGCTCATCTGGGTCATAGAACAATATGTCCAGGTCAAAGCAGATCATTACAAGTATCAGAGTTGTATCAGAGAAAGGAAGAGTAAAGAGAAGCCTTGAGCGACACAGATCAATACTAACTTCATTTTGTAATATCTAGAGTAGATATGTCTTTGTTTACTCTGGTCTTTTTAATGTCTGTCATTTCCTCATTCGTGGCAGACGGTTTCAGACGGCTGCAGGTGGTGTTGGTATCGGTTCTGTTATTCATTGTATGTGTCACATTTACTAATGAATAAACTCACACTTTGATTGTTTTACAGCTCTTGGTTCTTTACATTATTTTAGCTCTTGGTCACTGCAGAATTTCCACAACAGTGTGTCTCCTCCTTCACCAAAGTCCTTCATCTGCTCTTTTTCACCCACAGATTTACACAAGTCTGAAGACAGTGGTTTCTTTTGTTGTACTTTTTTGTTAAAAAATAATAATCTAAAACAACAGCTCTATAAATGAAGTCTCACCAGAAGCATCTAAATGTGTCTGTTTTGTTCTAAAGTCTGTAATGTTTTCTGTCTCCAGACTGAGCTGCTGTGAGCTGTCAGACAGAAGCTGTGGAGCTCTGGCCTCAGTCCTCAGCTCCCAGTCCTCTAGTCTGAGAGTCCTGGACCTGAGTCACAACGACTTGAAGGACTCAGGGCTGAAGCTGTTGTCTGATGGACTGAAGAGTCCTCACTGTAAACTGGAGACGCTCAGGTCAGAGGGTTCATATGATTCACTGTTCTTACAGAACCTGTTGGTCATTGTTTTGGACAATACCAGTGGACAAAGACAGTTAAAGATAAAGGACTGTGTCTCATTTGGGTTGAATGTTAGTCATGAACTGAGTGATTACAATAATGTGTGTGTTCAGTCTGTCAGGTTGTTTGGTGTCAGAGGAAGGCTGTGCTTCTCTGGCCTCAGCTCTGAGGTCCAACCCCTCCCATCTGAAAGAACTGGACCTGAGCTACAACCATCCAGGAGACACAGGAGTAAAGCTGCTGTCTGCTCTGCTGGAGGACCCCCACTGCACCCTGCACACTCTCAGGTATGGTCTGTAAGGACAGAAGAGACATGTGACATCACACATCAAAGAACACATGGCCTTAGTGTGACAGATATATATATATTTTTTTTATATACATTTTTATTGAGGTTTTAAATATAATACAACAAAGCTTCAGTTAACAATTTAACAGAGTAGTTCAGTATTACAAGATGATTTTAGAATAAAACAAATAAAATAAAAACATAAAAAACAACAAAAACAACAACTGGGCCTAATGAGAACTTAAAGATTCTCTTCAAAATAGAGAATAATCATATCCAAACAGTGTAAAGACCTGCAAGTTTGTCTTTTTTCTTCTTTTAATAATGTGTCAGGTCAGCAGTAAAGTCCAAATCCTTCATGAACTCAATAAAGGGTCCCCAAATGTGTTCAAACATATGTTGTTTTGACTTCTGGATATACGTCATTCTTTCTAAAGGTCGGCCAAGTGACATCTGCATGAGTTATGCGATTGATCAGTGCCCGTGGACCTGTCCTAACTTGGGACAAGGGTACAATTGAAATCACCAGCAAGTACATAGTGACCCGGCAGTGTTGGAAGCAAAAGGAAGAGGTCATGGTAAAAAGTGGAGTCATCTGAATTTGGACCAGACACGTTTACTAAATGTATGTGTTCGTGCAGCATAGATCCTTGAATGATCAAATATCTGCCTCTCTTCTCCTTCATTATATTATTAACGTTCAATGGAACTGATTCATGAATCAAAGTCATGACGCCCCTCGCCCGTGAAGAAAATGCTGATGTATAAACATTACCTCGCCACCTCCTCCTAACCCTTTTTCCGTCTTCCTCTACTAAATGTGTCTCTTGCAGAAATAACATTTTTGAGTCCATGTCTTTTAATTTAGTTATAACCTGTTGAACCTTTTTGAATCGTTGAAGACCCCTGCAGTTCCAAGTAACTATTTTTATATCTTTTCCATGTACCATTTTGATGATCTAAATTCTACTGAACACAATAATAAGAACAACTAATCACAACCAGACAGATATCTTTTCTAAGCTTATTTAAATACACTTGCAATTTCCTAAGAAGCTTAACATGACCCAACATTTGAACACAAGAACTAAAACCAAAACCCCTCCCCTTCCCCAACCTCTGCAGGTCTCCCACCCTCCCCTTTACGTGTCCCGTTACTGCGTGCGGCAGATCCACACAAAATGGGGAGCAGTCTACCATTCTTCTCTATCTAAAAAACAAACAAAAACAAAACCGCTGCTGCTCGTGCAGACCTCAAGATATTGTTCATTCTTCGCCGCTAATCGGCCACGAGAGTCATTGAAACAGCCTGAATAGTCCGTGTTGCACCAAATGAAAGCAGTGACAAATATAAGGCACATTTTATAAGAGTTAGTGTTAATAGAAACAGAATTGAAACTATTTAGGAATACTCACTGCTGGGTCGGAAGGTAAATCAAAACAGACCAATGGGCTCTATGCACGCACCACTTCTGCGTTTTAGTTCCAACCCCACTTCACTTCCTGTGCGCGGGAACGGCTTGAGTTTCACTGGAGTTCAGTGGTTTACACGACTTTCCCAAATAATGCTCAAACGGGAATTAAACTGTAGGATACTGGGCATTTCTGGGACACAGCAGTGCTCTCTGATTCTGCTGTCATTGTGTTTTTATAAAGTTTTATAAAGTATAAACTCTGGATCTCAGGAATCCACCTTTCCAGAAACTTGCACGGGTCACTTCCCTCGGTACCTTCATCCAAGTTAACAAGCCTAACGTTGTTCCGTCTTCACCTCGATTCCAAGTCCATTACTTTGTCTTCCAAGATGTTCTGCTTCGACTCCAGTGCACTAGCTTTAGCCCGCAGGGTTTCAACCTCATCTTCGTCGTTAGATGTGTGGGTTTCTGCCTGTGTCACTCGCTCGGCGCAGTCCTGAACATCCTGTCGAAGATGATCCAAATCACTTTTTATGGCAGTAACTATGGATAGTATTTCATCCACTTTACTGCTCTGGGTTCTGTCTTCGCTCGCATCCCTCGTCGCCATTCCGGGTGGGGAGTTGCTACCGCTAGCATTAGCTTTCTGTGCCTCGCTGCGATGGCCATACTCCGTTAGTTTATGCTGTTTAATCTTCTCGGTGGCATCTTGGCTTACTTTGCTTCCCTTTGCTGGAGACGTTGTTCCATCCAATAAAGGAAACAATAAAGAATCAAATATTGGTTAATAATTTGAGCACGGGCAGCGGAGCGGTCTAAAGCATGTCTTCCCTACATGGCCGCCATAACCGGACTCAGTGTGACAGATGTTTTAATGAGATTTAATGTGTTTCAGACTGGAGCATTCTGGAGCTCAGTGGTTAACTCCAGGACCCAGAAAGTGTAAGTGTTGAAGTGACTTCATTAAAAGCTTCTCCTGGATCTGTCACTGCTTATGGAGCTGAGTTTGGGGAAAATGGAAATGGACAAAGTTGAAATGAAGGTTCATTTTGGGTAAAAACTGTCACAGAAACATATTTGTTTAGAATCCAGCGTGTTCCACATGTTTCAGAAGAACTGGACAGAACGTGTGTCGCTCTGAACCACTTTAAATAAATAATGAAGTAAAAACAAAGTCAGCGGTGACAAGGACTAAAGCTGAACTCACAAGGTCATGGCATGTCCAACCTGCGGCCTGTGGGCCAAATATGGCCCTCTGCGTCCTGTGGCCCTCTGCGCTAACACAAAGGAGCTAATGTGGCACAGTGTCATCCAGCCAACTGCAGCTCCACCATCAGAGCTGTACTGTACCATAGTACCTGTACATGTTAGCATCATGTGATACTAGTTTACGGGTGCGTACCGATGTTCCCCGGGTCCGATGTTCCCCGGGTCCGATGTTCCCCCACTTCTATAGGCGGGGGAACATCGGACCCGGGGAACATCGGTACTTCGCGTATTAAAAAGTCCCCATGTTCCCCCGCCAACAGAAGTGGGGGAACATCGGGACTTCAACAACGAGACTAGTCCCGCTGTTCCCCGCGTGTGCGCTTTGATGTTTGATGTTTCCTCCTCCACGAAAGATGGCATATGATCCGTGCCAACTTTTGTGAGAGAAAAAATACTAACTAGCCTAAGCCTATTTACTTTTCTTTTTCCCTCTCGCTCTTTGTGTGCTCATATTTCAGCTGATCGCAGCTTGAGTCTATGCAGGATATTTTTGGGCATGTTATGGGCATGTTATCTCCCCTTGCTCACTCTCCCATGGGCATCTATATTTGACAAGTCTGACTGAATAAAATGAGGACGATTGAAACTAGAGCTATCTGTTAGCCTATAGTTTTTCCAAATACGTGGTTTTGCTGAGGGCACTGTGCTTTTACGCATAATGGACACGCATATGACGTCGTTTTTGTTGTAAAACTTGAATATGCTCTTTTAGTTTTAGAGATATTAATACATATTATTCTATTCAGAACGCGTGCGTCATTGTGCATTGTTGTCCCGCCTTACGTGTCACTCACAGTTAAAATGTAAATAACCAATTCAAACATAGCATTTTTACAACTTGAACTTTAAGAAAAAAATGATCAAAGGAATCAGTGTAAAATAAGATCGGAAAAGCTCAATTCATGATTGTTTAATTAGGTTTCCCATTTTTAAATACAATTGGAAACGCTCAGAATTCAAAAATATTGAAAAGTGTATTGGCTCCTACAGTGGGGGGAATAATAATAATAATTATAATAATAATATAACCCCCTGAGCGTTATCACGTTCCTACGTTGCTTCAAATATAGTCCTGTTTATTGGCTGAACAATTTTGTCCAATATCATATCACACAGCGTGAAGCGAGAACAACCAGCTATTCCTCGTCTTAAAGATTGACAACGCTCTCAAAGCATTCACAACAGAGCAGCCTTTTTCATTTTAATTTTAAGAAAGTTCAGCGTGAACTTTGTGAGGTAGAGGAGCCAGAGGCCCGGGCCCGTAGGTCCCAGAGGAGGAGGGTCAGGCCAGGCTCGCCTCGCACTGATGAGGTAAACTCTAGGCCTGTGTGAGACTCACTGTGGGCCTCACTGTAGGCCTCACTGTGGGCCTCACTGTGGGCCTCACTGTGGGCCTCATGTATGAAACCTGCGTACGGCCAAATCAGGGTAAATGAGGCGTACGCAAAATATTACACTTTTCCGCATTTATCTATCTGGACGTGAGCGTACAATACGCAAAAAATAAACGCCAGGTCTGGAGGTGGTGTAAATCTATACGCTGAACTCAACCTTCGGCACAACACGCATGAAATTCAAGATATGTACAACAATAAACATATTCCCTCTGGCAAAATTATATGCTGTGTTTTCATTGAGGATCATGTTTCAAAATTTGAATTTGCGCATCAGAAAAAGTCTAATGGAAACACGCAAACTTCGAATAAATCACAGCTCATGATGAGGACCCTCTATTAAATCTGACTTGTGTGTGTATTATTTTGATCTGTATGTTTTTAAAATGTGAAGCGCTTTGTGATCCTGGACAGTCAAAGGCTCTATATAAATACACTTTACGCAACAGGGATGTGTGACCCATCTATTGCTGTGGCAGGCTCTGCGCTGCGTAATTACACACTGCTATTTGTATTCCTCATTCACATCTGGTAAAGCAATGTGTTATTTCATTAGATTTGTGTAAGCCTCACACAGGCACACACACCAATAACGCATCGATGGTATTGCTCACTCCAAATGTCTCACTGCCCTGTCCAGAGTGCGCAGCGAGTGCCGTGAGAGGTCGCGCCACATGTGCAGAAGTTTTGGCTCCAGAGTTTCTTTGTGAAATCTGGACCGCAAACGCTCTCTGAAGTGTACAGCGCTTCAATGCGCACTTCTACCCCGAGCCAGGCTGCGTCCAAGACGCTGCAGACGCTTCATTCATGAGAGCCACCGCTGCATAATATATATGAATTAATTCATTCATTCAATCAATCTATATTTATTCACTTCTACAATTCAATAAGGATTTTTCTAATGTATCAAAACATTTTGGCAAATTGCGTAAATGGAATATACACCCAAAATGTACACCTTTTTCAACGCAAGTTTCATAAATGAGCTTGTGTGTATGTGCGCGCGTGAGTGCGTGTGCGTGCGTGTGTGCGTTTGAACCATATTCTTTGAAACCCCAATTCCAGTTTAACCTTGCCTGCAAGCTGAATTCTCGCGGTATTTGTGAGTTCACAAACACTCGAGAATACATCTTGTACCGCTCCCGCTTACACTTTTCGAGTCGAACCACTGGGTGTGCGAGCCACGCGCCAGTCTGGGGGTTTAGGGCGGGATATCCGGGTTTGACGAAAGCAAGAAGTGCCGGGCCGAAGCAAAACAAACATGGCTACGCAGGAGGACGGACGCAAAGTCAGTTTTAGCAGAATCTCCAATTTCTTTTTTGAAAGATGAACAGCGAGAGGCGCTTTGTACATTTCTGGACGGCAACCTTGGTAGGCGGGCACACAGCGTCACTTCGCCCAATCAGCTTCAAGTATTCTGCTGCTTACCCCTCCTTTCCCCGAAAGGATTCTCCGGGAGAAATCCCAGATTGATATCGCGGAGAACGCGTTAGAGTTCTACACAATCATCAATCTGGCTCTTGCCAGGTTAATTCCAGTTAGCCCTTGTAGTTTGCAAGCGAATTTGGCCTACTTACTAATCTGCAGGCCTACCCAAAATTGCAAACCTGGCGCCGATACTGTTGCGAGGATGAACGGAGGGAGATATGTTTCCAAAAAGAAAAGGTGGTGGAGCTAATTTTACTTTTGCGTAAATGGAATATACGCGTTCTTATTCTGAGGTGGTAGGTTGTAAAAATGTAGTTGGCTACTACAAAACTTGTATTTACATTGATGTCTGGATAAGAGATATTTGTTATATTTTATAATAAGTAAAAGAGTTAATTGCTTACACTTTATCATAGTTAGCTGTGTAGCTCCACATTCCTACTGTTCTGTAACTATGTAATGCAACACTGAAATATCCCCACTCTGGGCCAATAAAGGATCACTTAATCTCGTGCAACTCTTTAGCGATAATGATGATAAACGCACCAACCACACTCTAAAAATGAAACATATTGTGTTGACACATATAAATCAATACTGTTTCATTTCATGTAATTTAATCACAATAATCATTGATAACAGCCCTAATTGGTTGATGCAAGGGATAGATATTGGTACCTAACTTTCTCCCATCATAAATAATGTAATTGATTGTTCCCAACATTCATTTGTAAAATGAACATGCATACATATGCACACCACTTTTGTTTTTAGTATATTTGAAAATGCCAACAATACTTTCTTATTGCCTTTCACAAATCACAGCTGTCAACGTTTAAAGGATTAAAATAAATTTACGTCCTTTCAGGATGTCTATGTTATAGAAGAATGGTAACATGATTAACGTTTATGAAGTCACCTGTGAAGGCGCACAAACTGAGACTCCCTTGAAGATGCAATTATCTATGATTGAAAGATGCACCAATGTGCTCCGGAGCTGCAGGGTCTTGGAGATGTGGTGAGATGATATTCACAATGGTTGGGCTGATTTACTGCCTCAATCTGAGTTATCTAAGAACTCTCCCGCTGCACATTTGAGAGATCATCCAGAAAGTGCTTTTGGGACTGGATGAAAAAAACATTCAACAAAACACAAGTGCAGAGACCAGAGCTGCTCCAGATTCCACAGAGTTTAACGAATAGGTCACTATCGTTTTACACACTGACATAAGTTCTAACCTAAGCCTTAGACTAGTTATATACGTACCTGTCTGGTCTTATTTCCGTGCGCTCTGTCCACTCAAACGAGCAAAAAACCGTGGGAGCACAAATGCCAGCCACCACTGTAAAAATTGTTAGCACCAAAAGGACTCCCTCAAGAAGCTACCAAACACATCCACAGTGTAATCCCCAATATAAATGTATAAAAGTTTACGTGACGCTTTATACACTTGCAAAGATATTAACACAGAAATGTATCAGTTCGCTATTTCTCAGCGATAACACTGTGTACAATATTGGTGAAGGCGTTAGAAATCTGAGTGCGCACTGACCCAGTCACTAACATACTCTCCGAGACTTCACATCCTCGCTCACTACCGTCACTAGAACAGCGTGACTAGTATAGTAGGTCACACATAAGCAGCGAGAGAGAATCTCCGGAGATAAGTTATGTTACATTATCGTCTAGAACGCTCCAACACACCTCCCTGCGCACTAACTCTCAATCCGGAGACTTCTCTCTCGCTGCTACTGAGTGCCCTACAAGGACTCTACAGTCAGCTTCAATTGACGGAATGGCGAGAGAGAAGTCTCCGTAGATAAGTTAGTGCGCGGGACGAATCGCTACACAGATAACTCACGCCTCACAAAAAAGTACCCTATTTATCCGCTGAGACAAACGAAGTTACATTTTGAGTTACTATACTTTGCAGTGAAACCCCGTCACGTAATCTATATACAATTAATAGGGAACACTTGGAAGAGTAATGGTAGCTTCAGCGGTAGCAGACCTTTGGTGCTACAAAATATACAGAGGAAGGCATGCATTTGAGCACCCGTTTTGCTCCGTTTCGCATACTTAAGCGTCACGGACTCAAGACCAGCACAGGTATGTATTAAACTAGTCTAAGGTAAGGTAAGAACAAATTCCAGTATGTAAAAACGTGAACTAATCCCTATAACGTCCTCCAGCAGAGTAATAAAGCCTCCATGCGAGAGAGTTCAACAGAGAATAGGATACATTCTCCATGGGCCTCATTTCAGAACTGATTCTTAGGCACAGATATGTAACGTAAATCCCTACTACGCGGTTTTAACGAAGAAAGAGGCGATTCACGAATAATTACTACTTAACCAAATTTCTTTGGGCAAGTACAACTCCAACGAGTCCTCAGGAGCACTCGTACGCATTCAGTATGCAGACAATTTTCACTATGACTCCGGGGGTGTGTCCACTATTGTGTGAAGATGAAATAAAAAAGACAACATACCAGTAGTATATGTCCGATCATAGACTCTATGTATGAAAAATATTTATTAGTAGTAAACTTTATAGTTATTCCTATTATTTAGAACCCTCCTTAATCACTGCCAACGATCGTGCAAATCTGGCCTACTTTTAATTCATTATTGAAAAGAAATGTGCAACGCTTAATCAAATACATTGGAAATCTTGCCCGTCTTATAATTGACCACCTTCTATTTATAGGGACATTTCTTTATCCACGGGCCACAGAACAACGGCATATATACTGCACGGCAGCAGCAGGCGGTTACAGGTGCGCGCAGAGTACTCTGCGCATGGTTCTCTCTAGATCTATACCGGACTGTCACTGGTCTCTCCTGAACTATACGGGTCAGCACTGGTCTCTCCCATGGATCTATACTGACAGCTACTGGACTCACCCATAGGATCTATACCGGGTCGCGCAGTGTCTCTCCCATGTGATCTATACGGTCTGCACTGTTCCTCGTTCCCATATACTGGCTGCACTGGTCTCCCACTCAAGTATCTATACAGGTCTGCACTGTGTCTCTCCATACGGGTCCGGCTTCATGCTCCTGGATCCAACGGGTCCCGCGCTGGTCTCTCAAGTCTGGTCCTATGCGGTCCTTCTCTTCGGTCCGGCGCTAGGTCATCTGCTCACCGCTCTCCAGTCAGGTCAATACACAGTCTATGCGGTCTCTCCTATAGTCCGCGCTGGTTACTGTGTGCTGGTCACATCCAGTCTCGACCCTCGGTTCCTGCATTGGGCTCAGCGCTGTCCGCGCTGGATTATCCTCCCAGTGTGCAAAATCTTTGAGATTAATCTCAAAACAAGTTGAGATAAACTTTAAATAATACATAATATAATAATTTAATTAAGCTCATAACAGTTTTGATATTAATCTCATCATAGATCTTAGTTTAATCATCATATTTGCTAGTTCGAACTTTATTACATAATATTACGACTTTTAAGTCAACATTTTATAACTTATTCTCAGTCTGGGTGACTCATTATGACTCCGTGTAAAGGCCTGTTCAGGTTTACCTCTGCCGTCTGCACACGGACCCTGCTCCCTTATATGGGCATTAGTGGGCGGTTACCTATGCTAAGTACCATGCAATTGAAGCACCTGCACGCGCGCGCAACATACGAGAAAATGGGATTCATCAAGCTAGAGAACAGCAGCGAACGTAATTCAGCGTCTTACGAGCCGCGTTGAAGAATTCCCACGTGGGGACTTCTATAGAAAATCTACTTAAGGACAACATGAGAAGAAATGATGAAGTAGTTTCTTACGAATTTTATTCGTATAATGAGGGAGCCCAATAGTTCTTTATAAACAAAAGTCTTTGTTGCCAAGTAAGTGTCCCCAACATAAAGATAGTGTGATGAACAGCAGGACACTTTATCATCTACAATACATGTATGGACATTTTCTTCTTGGAGTGCTTTATATTCTTCATGTTTTTAAACTGTTGAATTCTCTGACACAGAGTTTGGTGATTTCAATGGTTTGTTAATTTGCTCTGGGGAATTCAACAGCATCAAGAGAATTTAAGGATTACGTGAAAAGTACAGATCCAATGATAACTGAACCGACGAGGATGACACATGGTGCGACTGTTGGTCATATTTCTACAAATGTAAATAATCAGTGGTGTCCTCATGACAGATGTGAGTGATCCTATTTTTATAATTTATGAAAGAAAATGTTACTAGTTCAAACTGAAAATCCATAACGTTCACTGATATATGTAAGGGATACCGTATATACGTACTTACATATTTAGTCCGACGCGCTTCGCCCTGTCGGTACTTTTGACCTGCGTAATATACGTTATCTGCTTATTATACGGCTTTATACCAACAACATAAACTTCAGTCCACTTTTAGGAATGCCGAAAGGTTTATATAATGACAGAAAATAAAATAGTTCCCAAAGGCTTTCCCGTGGCTATGCTAGCAACAGTTAGGCTAGCAACAGTTAGGCTAGCAATAGTTAGGCTAGCAACAGTTAGGCTAGCAACTTCCAAACTAGAACTCTCTGGAACTGCATGAAAACTGAACAAAGAATCCTGAACATCGGCGGTGAGTGACCCAAACATAAACTTAACCTAAATCCATAATTCCATCCTCTGCAAATGTTCCTAAAATGTGCCGGTATCTACTTCCGGCTTTTTCAGGATCACCTTTTCTCGCATTACATCAGTGTCTTTGTCATGAAAACGTAAACGGAAAATTCTGAAAACTTCCGTGCACTTGTATTAAGAATGTATGTGTATAAGTATTCTCCGATTAACATTTAATTGCGTTGATTGATTGGTATTTGCGTTTATTGAGCGTGGCTAGCTCCGGAGTGGCCGGAACTACTTGCGGAGTTATCCACGCATCTGAAAGACAAGCAGAGAGTGCGTTGCCAAAGGGCAGCGGTCATTATTGTTTTGAGAGGTCCGTTATAAAAAATAATGACCATGAGGCGCTGTAAGTTCTCAGTCTGTGTCTTTACCAATGCTTTTTAGATATTTGTGATGTTCATGTCCCACTTGGTTTTCCTGGTCCTGTTTTTACCTTTCTGGTCTGTAACCAAGTTGTCGATCTCTTCTTGACTGTTGGAGTTGTGTTTTCGTCGTTATTTGCTGTTATTACTTCCTCTGGCTCTTCCAACTCGTCCTGATGATAGAATTCACTGAGAATGCTCCCAGTCGCTCATTATTTTTCATTTTACCGAGGAAAGATATGAAATCTGATACGCGCTGCGGACCGATTGTCATGGTAACGGTCCGAGATGGGAAAATATCCGACCCCAAACCAGCCAATCAGAGCGCACGATCCAAGTCATATAAATATATATATTAACAGACTTATATAACAAAAACTGCATTGTATCCAAACCAAGAATAATTCTGCTTATAATCCAAGGAGGACGAATGGACTGAAAAATGCATGAAGAAAAAAAAACATTTGTACAGATTATTTCTAAAGAACTAAAGACGCTGAAGTTAAATATAAGAAGTATTAAAGAAAAGTGGACTGGAATCTTAAGAAGACAAAAGAAAGATGACGAGACCAAATTATGAGACTGGAGAACGACACATATGTGAGTCTGACACTGATGAAGCGAATTACAGATGTCATTATTGAACCTTTTAACTATATTTGTAATTTATCATTCGCTTCGGGGATATTTCCAGACAGCATGAAAATAAATAAGTAATTCCACTTTATTAAAAAAAATACAAAGCCGAATTTTCCAATTATAGACCAATATCACTACTTCCACAACTTTCAAAAATTCTGGAGAAGCCATTTGCAATTAGACTAAATCGATTTTTAAATGAATTTGGTCCTAATCCCTCAGAGGCTACAGCGTTAATGGAACTAACTGAAGAGATCCCCGATGCTCTGGACAAAAAGCACTGTTTAGTATTTTTATAGATCTTCAAAAAGCGTTTGAAACATTAAACCACCAGATATTGTTGCATAAATTATATAAGTATGGCCTTAGACACGGCAATGGGTTACCAGCTATTTAATAAACAGAAAAATAATTGTTGATATTGACAATATAAGGTCTGAGACTTGCTGTATAACTTGCGGGGTGCCCCAGGGATCGATGCTGGGACCTCTACTGTTGTTGTATGTAAATGATATTGTGTCTGTCTCTCACTTACTTTCATTCTTTGCAGATGACGTCTATACAGAGAAAAGATGTTCTTCAAACCGTAGAGAAGGAAATCCAGAAAAAAGGCAGTGGTTCAATGCCGATAAATTGTCCCTAAATGTTAGAAAAACTAACTTCATGATGTTTTGTAGTAAACTAAAATATGTGGAGGAGTCATTGTTTATTCATGGATTAGAAATTAAAAGGTTCATGAAGTTTTTAGGAGTTATGATCGATGAACATTTGACACAGAAATCACATATTGATAATGTCAAACTAAAGGTCTCCCAAATGATATCTGTGCTGCACAAAGTGTATGTACTCTGCTCTACTCTACTCTACTGGGCCAGGACCAAACCAGGACCAAGAGGGACAACTGTAAGGTCCTGGTACTGGTTACACAGGACCAGGACTTTACTCTCTCTGTTTTCACTGTAGCACTTTACTCTCTCTGTTTTCACTGTAGCACTTTACTCTCTCTGTTTTCACTGTAGCACTTTACTACTCTCTCTGTTTTCACTGTAGCACTTTACTCTCTGTGTTTTCACTGTAGCACTTTACTCTCTGTGTTTTCACTGTAGCACTTTACTCTCTGTGTTTTCACTGTAGCACTTTACCCTCTCTGTTTTCACTGTAGCACTTTACTCTCTGTGTTTTCACTGTAGCACTTTACTCTCTCTGTTTTCACTGTAGCACTTTACTCTCTGTGTTTTCACTGTAGCACTTTACTCTCTCTGTTTTCACTGTAGCACTTTACTCTCTCTGTTTTCACTGTAGCACTTTACTCTCTCTGTTTTCACTGTAGCACTTTACTCTCTGTGTTTTCACTGTAGCACTTTACTCTCTGTGTTTTCACTGTAGCACTTTACTCTCTGTGTTTTCACTGTAGCACTTTACTCTCTGTGTTTTCACTGTAGCACTTTACTCTCTGTGTTTTCACTGTAGCACTTTACTCTCTGTGTTGCAAAAAATTCAGATGTATAGTGAGCACTATACATCCAAACACTAACTCAGTACAAGACACATGTAAGTATGTACTCTATGTACTGTATGTATGTGTGTGTGTGTGTGTGTGTGTGTCTGTGTGTGTGTCTCCCTGTGTGTGTGTGTGTGTGTGTGTGTGTGTGTGTGTGTGTGTGTGTGTGTGTGTGTGTGTGTGTGTGTGTGTGTGTGTGTGTGTG
Source organism: Knipowitschia caucasica (assembly GCA_964034765.1). Lineage (NCBI taxonomy): Eukaryota > Metazoa > Chordata > Actinopteri > Gobiiformes > Gobiidae > Knipowitschia > Knipowitschia caucasica. The sequence continues at coordinate 50,414,284 of OZ035825.1, forward strand.
TGTGTGTGCACTTGTTTTCAACTCCTGGTGGGTTCCATAACCTGAGATTCCACTCACGTCATGGGGACTGGTTTTACGTGGTGGGGCCCGAACACCGGACCCCACTGGTCCAAGCTTAATAATCAATGGGTAATGCTTTTCTAACGGTCCTTATGCAGTCTCTGTAAAAATATGGAAAGGACCCCTGGAGGTTTACTTTCCTGAAAAAAGTGTGTTATGTGTCGGAACCCTGGTGGTGGGTTGCGGGATATCAAGGAGGGGCACACTGGGGCAATTTCAGTCCAGCAGGCTGGAGCCAATCATGGAGCAGCACAACAGAGGCTGGAGCCAATCATGGAGCAGCACAACAGAGGACCATCTGGAGCAGCACACAGGTGGCCATGGAGCAGCACAACAGAGGCTGGAGCCAATCATGGAGCAGCACAACAGAGGCTGGAGCCAATCATGGAGCAGCACAACAGAGGCTGGAGCCAATCATGGAGCAGCACAACAGAGGAAATCAGGTGTCAGGCTAGAAAAAGGTGCAAGTGTGTGGTTCATTAGGCTGCAAGAAATCACAGAGCAGCACACTGAAGCGCACGCTTACAAACCACTGGTAAGTGCTGACTACAAGTCATGACTTCAAATTGTTATATAGAATGATTACAAATTATTTGTTGTTTGTGCAGCTTAGTCAAGAGTCCCTAATTGATGAAGTCGACTCAGATTCTGACGATTTAACTGTCAAGAAGAAACCTGTAAAAAAGTATGGAAAAAGAAAAATCAAAAACACTTTTCTTCAAGACTCGGAAAGTGACGAACCAAAGGCAAATAAGATTGTTATCATGCAGCTGCAAAAGAAGAAAAATGGGGGGAGAGTTTACAGCAAGAGACACTTCTGCCTCTACTGTTCAATGTCCTGCCACAAAATGTCCCGTCATTTGACTAGAAAACATGGAAATGAAAGTGACGTAGCCAGAGCATTGGCTCTACCTGTGAAATCTAAAGCACGTAAACTTCACTTTGATTTGATCAGGAATAGTGGAAACCGTGAGCACAATGTTGAGGTTTTAAAGGCCGGCATTGGAACTTTAGTCCCAGCTAAACAGCCAAATTCCCCAGTTAAATCCAGTGAGTTTTTGCACTGTATAGACTGTGGGGCATTGCTTAAGCGAAAGTGGCTGTGGAGGCATGTGGCCAGGTGCCGGCTTTCACAGAAAGATGCCCAGGCTAAACCAGGCTAAACCAGGTAGAAGTAGGGTCCAGTCCCTCTGCTCCCTAGCCCAGCCTGTACCGGAGGGCATCAGCAAAAAGCTGTGGTCTTTAATTTGGGCAATGCATCAGGATGAGGTCACGGGTGTTGTCAAAGCAGAAAAGGGGATTCTGAGACTCGGAGAGCACCTGTACTTAAAACACGGGCATGATAAGACTAAGCATGATTACATTAGGCAGAAAATGAGAGAAGTCGGTAGGTTAATTAACGAAGCAAAAACCGCAGGGAAACTGAAAACAATGAAGGATTTCTTTATTCCTTCCAACTTTAACCATGTGATTGATGCAGTCAGGTCTGTGGCTGGATATGATGAGGAAACAAATCAATACAAGACTCCATCCTTGGCCCTCAAACTCGGCCATAGCCTCAGAAGCTAGCAGATATTCTTGAATGTGACTCAAAAATGGAGCATTGTGTTGATGAACTATTTATTAAAAACCTCCAACGAAGCCGGCTGCTTTTTGAGAAGAGGTGGGACGTCTGTGTTTCTTCTGCTGCCCTACAGACCCTCCGGCAAGCCAAGTGGAACACTCCGGACCTGCTCCCTCTGACTGAGGACGTTAGAGCCATGCATGCACATATTGAGGTATGTCGACCTGAATATGTGCAAACCCTAATAAGTGAGCCAACGTCTAAGCATTGGTCTAAACTGGCAGTTTTGACTCTTTGTGAGGTCATTATTTTCAATCGAAGAAGGGAAGGTGAGGTTTCAAAGATGCCACTGACAGCCTTTACCTTAAGAAGTAAGACTGGGATCCATTCTGACATTGCTCTGGGACTGTCCCAACTTGAGAAAAAGCTGTGTCAGCATTTTCAACGCATTGAAATTAAAGGGAAAAGAAGTGGGAAAGTGGTGGTTCTTTTGACTCCTGAAATGATTGCTTGGATGGAGGTGCTGGTGGAGAACAGAAGGGCCTGTTCCATCTCTGACCATAACCCATACTTCTTCTCCCGCCCGGGCGCAGACACCCACATCAGGGGATCAGACTCCCTACGCCAGGTAGCCAAAGAATGTGGTGCGGTGCATCCAGAGATGCTATCCTCAACCACACTTAGAAAGCACATAGCTACTATGTCTACAGTTCTCAATATGAAAGAGAATGAAATGGACATACTTGCCAACTTCCTCGGCCATGACATTCGCATCCACAGGCAATATTACAGACTACCAGAGGGGACACTGGAGCTGGCCAAAATCAGCAAAGTGTTGATGGCCATGGAGCAGGGAAGAGTGACGGAATTCGAAGGAAAGAGCCTCGACCAGATACAAATTGAGCCTGAAGGTAATTCTTGATATTATTAAAATATGTATAATTTTTTTTCCCCTAAAGGCCACTTGTATTTTTATTTTCTGTGCGACAGGGAGAGCAGTAGAGATCCTCTCACAAACGGACGGGCTAAAAGAAACTTCAAGCGGAGAACCTTCAACCATTCATCCAGATGCACCCCATGGTAGTGGCAGTGCCCCTTCTGGTAAGTGTACCAGGTGGGGGATTACAGCCAGGCTGCTTGGTCCTAACCCTGGGAGTGTATATTGCTAATATATTTTTATTTCTCTCCCTAGAACGTTAGAGAAAGCCATGGTCTGCATCTGAGGTGAAGGCTGTGGAGAAGACCATGACACCTTTCATACAGACTGGAAAAGTCCCTGGGAAGTCTCACTGCCTGGCCTGGCCTGGCCTGGCCTGCATTAATGCCTCACCAGATGACCTTAGACATCGGACATGGAGTGGCATTAAATTCTATGTCAAAATAAATCATGAATCTAAATAAACTTAGAGTTTTTTGTTTTCTATTGACTGTTTTGTATTACTTAAAGTAGTCCCAGTAAAAAAAGATTATGTCTATGGGTCCCATTCTGAACGGCCCTGTCAAAGGGACCCACCAGGTAACAAAAACGTGTGTGTGTGTGTGTCTGTGTGTGTGTGTGTGTGTGTGTGTGTGTGTGTGTGTGTGTGTTTGTGTGTATTTCACATATTTACTGCATTGTGCTTTTTGCAATTCTACAATAACAAAAATACATTCACTTATTTAGAACAAATATCATTATGGTAGAACTGTGACAAATGTAAACAATACAACATACATTATTCCTGGACTGCCATGCCTTCCTGTTTTCATCTCCATCACAGCAGAGAGATTTTCAGGAAAAAATGATAAAGGAACGTGAAAGTAACCGATACATGTCCAAAAGCATCTCTCTCTCTCTCTCTCTCAGCAGCGTCAACAGCTCAGAGCGCGGATGTGTGGCGCCCTCTGGTGGAACCTGAGAGGATTAGTATACAGTATATGTAAAGAAAAGACAGATAGACGAGACCAGAGAGAGACCAGAGAGAGACCAGAGAGACCAGAGAGAGACCAGAGAGAGACCAGAGAGACCAGAGACAGACCAGAGAGAGACCAGGGAGAGAGACCAGAGAGAGACCAGAGAGAGACCAGAGAGAGAGACCAGAGAGAGACCAGAGAGAGACCAGAGAGAGAGACCAGAGAGAGACCAGAGAGAGACCAGAGAGAGACCAGAGAGACCAGAGAGACCAGAGAGAGACCAGAGAGAGACCAGAGAGAGACCAGAGAGAGACCAGAGAGAGACCAGAGAGAGACCAGAGAGAGAGACCAGAGAGACCAGAGAGACCAGAGAGAGAGACCAAAGAGAGACTAGAGAGAGAGACCAGAAAATTATAAAATATCATAAATAAATCTGTTCAGAGGTGTTTAATCAAGAGAATCTTTAATGTCAATAAATAATATGAAAACAAACTTAATCATGATTTATATTGAAAAATCGAAATAGAACAGAAATGTAAAAAAGGTGAAGTATAAAATCATTTGTTTAAAACTGTGTCTCTTTTATTATTTTATTATTTGATTATTTAAAGTAAACAAATCTGCTTCTGTAAAAGGAACGAATAGCAGTCATGAAATAGATTTGAATTCAGTCCTGGGTCTACAGCCTCAGTCCTGGGTCTACAGCCTCAGTCCTGGGTCTACAGCCTCAGTCCTGGGTCTACAGCCTCAGTCCTGGATCTACAGCCTCAGTCCTGGGTCTACAGCCTCAGTCCTGGGTCTACAGCCTCAGTCCTGGGTCTACAGCCTCAGTCCTGGATCTACAGCCTCAGTCCTGGATCTACAGCCTCAGTCCTGGATCTACAGTGTCAGTCCTGGATCTACAGTCTCAATCCTGGGTCTACAGTCTCGGTCCTGGGTCTACAGCCTCAGTCCTGGATCTACAGCCTCAGTCTTGGGTCTACAGCCTCAGTCCTGGATCTACAGCCTCAGTCCTGGGTCTACAGCCTCAGTCCTGGATCTACAGCCTCAGTCCTGGGTCTACAGCCTCAGTCTTGGATCTACAGCCTCAGTCCTGGGTCTAGGACGAGCCGATTAAATTAACACTGAAGACTGTAGGGAAATGCAATACCGCCCAGAAAGACCAGAAAGAGACCAGAGAGAGAGAGACCAGAGAGAGAGACCAGAGAGAGACCTCTAGTCCATGTGGATCCTCTCCCATAATCCCACAGGTTGATGGTACATCCAGGTTCTTTAAATAATCCCGAGATTCTCATAAATAACATCGTCCTCCACCGTCTTTGCCTCTCGCCGCGGTTTGGGCTGAGGCGATGGCGAGCGCTTGTTGGGTTTTCGCACCTGAGCGTAAAGGTGAGCAAACTGATCCTCTCTCGCCTCCTCTCTCGCCTCCTCTCTCACCTCCTCTCTCACCTCCTCTCTCACCTCCTCTCTCACCTCCTCTCTCACCTCCTCTCTCACCTCCTCTCTCACTGGCTCACTGTAAATGTACTCGTTCTTATACTCCGTCTCCGTTTGGATTCTATCGAAGACCTCTGAGTAGACCGGCTGCAGCTGGTCTCTCTCTCTCTGGTCTCTCTCTCTCTGGTCTCTCTCCTGTGTCTCGGGCGGCGGCCTCAGCGGCAGGATGCTCGCCGGGTCCACGTACAGCGCCATCCCTGCGTCCGGAGACCTCAGACACTCCTTCGGGTCGGCGTACACGTTCTCTGACATCTTTCTCGCCGTTTGGGGCGGGATCAGCTCGGGCAGAGACGGCAGCGGCATGAGGGTGATCGGCGCGGGCTGTGACATCACTGTGGGCTCTTTCTCCTCCATTTTGAGTTTTTTTTCCAAGATGGCCGACACTCTGGTGACGTCCAGCTGGTCTTCCTCCCTTTTCAGTGGTTTTTCCAAGATGGCCGACACACTGGTGGGGTGGCGGCCATCTTGGTGCGGTCTGGGGGAAGGGGAGCGTCTGGTTGGAGGGCTGGATTTGCTGTCGGTCTCCAGAGCAGAGGGGCTGGTCTTGCGTTTGATGGTGGACTGGATCAGACAGAAGAGGGATTCGGCCCGTGGCGTCTCGAAGATGAAGGTTCCAGGACCACAGTCACAACGACGACCCGTTTCTATGGACAACGAGCCCTAGAAACGAACGACACAAGAGTCTGAGTTAGAAGGAAGTGTTAGGATTCAGAATAAAGCCTCAGTCCTGGGTCTACAGCCTCAGTCCTGGGTCTACAGACGCAGTCTTGGGTCTACAGCCTCAGTCTTGGGTCTTTAGCCTCAGTCTTGGGTCTTTAGCCTCAGTCCTGGGTCTACAGCCTCAGTCCTGGGTCTACAGCCTCAGTCCTGGATCTACAGCCTCAGTCCTGGGTCTACAGCCTCAGTCCTGGGTCTACAGCCTCAGTCCTGGGTCTACCTGGTCCTTGCCGTATCTCCTCAGCAGCGCGTAGGGCCACTCCTGCAAGGTGTTCTTCTGGTCTCTGAGACGCAGCGCCTCAGAGTCCACGCAGAGGCGGAGCTCCCCCTTCAGGCCACAGCGCAGCGCTGCATCTGTGCTCTGCACCCGCACCACAAACTCCGACACTGCTCACAACAGAGAGTCTGGATTAAGATTAGGATTTTAACAAGGATTAGAAAGTTAAATGATTCCAGAAATATGAACGAGTGGACTTCATCTGGTCTCTCTCTGGTCTCACTCTCTGGTCTTTCTTTGGTCTCTCTCTGGTCTCTTTCTGGTCTCCCTCTGGTCTCTCTCTGGTCTCTCTCTCTAGTCTCTTAGTAGTCTCTCCCTGGTCTCACTCTGGTCTCTCTCTGAAGGTTCTATTACTACTTTATCATCTCACCATTGTCAGAGATAGTGATGGTGTGACGCTTCTCTGATCAGCTGTTACCAGATGTGGTCAGTTTGACAGATGGTACCGATACCTCAGACTGACCACGCCCCCTCAGACTGACCACGCCCCCTGTGGGCTCTGGAGAAGTGAGTCCCAGTGTGAGTCAAGGTGAAGGCCCCCTCGTCTCGGTTGATGGTCCGTACGTTCTTCCTTTTCTACAATTGTTGTCTTTGTCATGGACCACAGTCCTGGGTCTACAGCCTCAGTCCTGGGTCTACAGCCTCAGTCCTGGGTCTACAGCCTCAGTCCTGGGTCTACAGCCTCAGTCCTGGGTCTACAGCCTCAGTCCTGGGTCTGCAGCCTCAGTCCTGGGTCTACAGCCTCAGTCCTGGGTCTACAGCCTCAGTCCTGGGTCTACAGCCTCAGTCCTGGGGTCTACAGCCTCAGTCCTGGGTCTACAGCCTCAGTCCTGGGTCTACAGCCTCAGTCCTGGGTCTACAGTCGTACCGTCGTCTGCGGAGGCGTAGATCACGTTCTCCTCCATCTGAGGCGTTGCTTCTGGAACTCTGGGTTTCTGTAATAATTCAACGGAACAGAATAATTTGATTAAAATGGTCTTTTGTTCCATCCCTCATATCCCCACATGTGTGTCAGAGTGTGACATCACCTCAGTGTCTTGATGCAGAAGAAGCATGTATAAGGGATAATAATAATAATTAAAGCCGCAAGCGGCATCTAACGGCCCTCGCCGCACCGCGCACCGAGATGGCGCTGACGCGCCATTTTCCCACTGCCCTGATGGGAGCGACACTGTGTAATTTTACTTTCTATGATTAGTGATTGTGTTTCTCTATTCAAAAGATATACCTCATTTTCCCCATGTAACACTTGTATCTGTCTGTAGGGGGCGCTAATGCTGATATTTCATGATTCATACTTTCAGTTTACCCAAACCCGAGAGTTGAACAATCAATTCAAATTTTGTGCAAATCGGACTTTGTATGTGCAAATGGTGGCATTTAATGTTGTACAACAGCGCCCCCTACAATTTAATTTTTTTAGTGTTATACCAAAGAACACCAAACTAATACACTTTATGCCTGAAAAAAACTTGTGGCAAAGTTTGGTGAGTTTTCGTGTTTGTTCAGTGGGTCAAATATGAGATCAAACAACAGAAAACCTAAATACCTGTATCCCCATGTAAACCTTTACTCAGCCTGTAGGGGGCGCTAATGGGCCAATGTCATTGTTCACACTGTCATGTGACCTAGGCCCAGGAGTTGAACAACCGAGTCAAGTTTAGTTCAAATCAGAGTTTGTAAATGTGCTCCTGTTTGCACATACAATCTGTGAGTGTGTCCATACAGTCTCCATTGGATAACATGAGATTTTCACACCTCTCTATGAAAATGACCACACTTTGGGGGTCTGTCACGCTCAGACCGTTTGACTAATTAAAACTCTATATGCAACTATTGATGGTCCATGTGTGGAGACCATGTGGAGCGATTTTCAGACAAATTAGTGAAAGGGCCGAGGCTGGTTTGATTTTTGAGCAAGGTGTACTTTTCAGAGATTTAACGATTTTCTCATAGACACAGACAGGGGAGTGTTGGTCGTCGCCACGGCAACAGGGTAAAAAAAAATCATATGTTGTCATTGACTTTTTTAAACCAGATGACAAAACAGAATTATGTGCAAAATTTCCAACAATTTGAAAAAACTAAATTTATTTAGGCCCATGTAAAACTTTGACATAGTCTGTAGGGGGCGCTAATGAGCCAATTTCAATATTTCCACTTTCAAATGACCTAGACCCTGGAGATGAACAATGCATTAAAATTTGGTGCAAATCCGGCTTTGTTTGTGCAAACAGGAGCAAATTTACTTTTGTCAAAAATCCCCCAAAAAATGTCACATTTTGCCGCTCCGCTGCTCGGACAAAGTTTAACTGATCCAAATTCTATATTCAATAATAGATGGGACATGGGTTTAGACCGTGTGGAGCAATTTTGAGACTAATCGGTGAAACGGCCGAGGAGGAGATAATTTCCAGCCGACATGTGTGAAAAAGATCAATTTTCATTTTTCCATTTTCCAATTAAATTAATGAGCTTCCTGTTTGTCAGGGGGCGGAGCCATAATTATTTTTTTTTCATGTCTTGACCTGAGGAACATGTGTACCGAGTTTTGTGGCTTTACGACAAACTTGACCTCAGACCCCCTCCCATAGGCGCAATGTAAACTGACTTTTGTAGGGGGCGCTGTTCTGGTATTTTTTTAGTCCCATAAAAATAAACTATAATAAAAATTAATTTTTCGCCGGTTCTGAATTTTGGGCAAAATTTCACAACTTTTCATCAATGTTCAGGGGGTCAAATTAAGGTTCAAAGCGCAGAAGAAAAAAGAAATAAATAAATAAATAAATAAATAAACCAAGGAATTCTTTTTAAAAAACTTTGAGCAAAAACAATATAGGTTTCCATAGTAACCTATAATACAAATGATACGTCGTTTTAAAGCGAACGACCAGACGAACGCAACTATTGGGTTCTCGGTGATTGACGAGCGCTGACGCGCTCGTCAATCACCTCGCCATCATGAGGTCACCCACCCCCCCCATAGAACCCCATTCATTACACTGTGTACTACAGCAGGAGCAAAGCCATTCAGTGCCTCCGGCACTGTTTTGTCAGTGTCTGGGCACGCGCCGTCGGGCTTGGGGGACGAATGTCCGGGCTTTGCCCGGACATTCGTCCGTAAAACAGTTGAAGGAACCCCCCTTTAATAGGACTTCAATCATTTCACTGTGTACTAGAGCAGGAACAAAGCCATTCCGTGCCTCCGGCACGGATTTATCAGTGCTTGGGCACGTGCCGTCGCGTGCAGGTCACAATCTCCGGGCTGCGCCCGGAGATTGTGACTTAAAACAGTTCAGGAACAGGAAAAGCAATAGGCCCTTACCCCGGTTGGGGCTCCGGCCTAATAATAATAATAATGTATAGTAGAAGCATGTATAAGGGATAATAATAATAATAATAATAATAATGTATAGTAAGTTATTACCTTCAGGGCAAAGCGGATCCTGAGTTCTTATTTTACTACAATGTCCTGCGTTCTTTTCAATATCCGCTTATTATACGACTTAAACTGAACACACAAAATACACTTCAGTCACTTTTAGGAATGTCCAAAGGTTTATTTAATGACCGCAAAGATAAGATAAAAATTCCTTTATTCGTCCCACAGTGGGGAAATGTCGATGTTGCAGCGCACAGACAGGACAGTAGTAAGAACACACAGGGAGCACACAATATATACACTATATACAAATAAGTAGTAGCTATGTTTCTTAGCTAACATAACTAGCTGTAGATGCTGAAAATACTTCAATACCAGTCAAAAAAATATATATGTAGTAGTGCAGTGATATACTGTTCAGTTAAATAGTGCAGGATAATAAGTATATCAGTAAAGTTAGGCTAGTAACAGCTAAGCTAGTAACAGTTAGGCTAGTAACAGTTAGGCTAGTAACAGTTAGGCTAATAACAGTTAGGCTAGTAACAGCTAAGCTAGTAACAGCTAGGCTAGTAACAGTTAGGCTAGTAACAGCTAAGCTAGTAACAGTTAGGCTAGTAACAGTTAGGCTAGTAACAGTTAGGCTAATAACAGTTAGGCTAGTAACAGCTAAGCTAGTAACAGCTAGGCTAGTAACAGTTAGGCTAGTAACAGCTAAGCTAGTAACAGTTAGGCTAGTAACAGTTAGGCTAGTAACAGTTAGGCTAGTAACAGTTAGGCTAGTAACAGCTAAGCTAGTAACAGCTAGGCTAGTAACAGTTAGGCTAGTAACAGCTAAGCTAGTAACAGTTAGGCTAGTAACAGCTAGGCTAGTAACAGTTAGGCTAGTAACAGTTAGGCTAGTAACAGTTAGGCTAGTAACAGTTAGGCTAGTAACAGTTAGGCTAATAACAGTTAGGCTAGTAACAGCTAGGCTAGTAACAGTTAGGCTAATAACAGTTAGGCTAGTAACAGCTAGGCTAGTAACAGTTAGGCTAGTAACAGTTAGGCTAGTAACAGTTAGGCTAGTAACAGTTAGGCTAGTAACAGCTAGGCTAGTAACAGTTAGGCTAGTAACAGTTAGGCGAGTAACAGTTAGGCTAGTAACAGTTAGGCTAGTAACAGTTAGGCGAGTAACAGTTAGGCTAGTAACAGTTAGGCTAGTAACAGTTAGGCGAGTAACAGTTAGGCTAGTAACAGTTAGGCTAGTAACAGTTAGGCTAGTGACAGTTAGGCTAGTGACAGTTAGGCTAGTAACAGTTAGGCTAGTAACAGTTAGACTAGTAACAGTTAGGCTAGTAACAGTTAGGCTAGCAACAGTTAGGCGAGTAACAGTTAGGCTAGTAACAGTTAGGCTAGTAACAGTTAGGCTAGTAACAGTTAGGCTAGTAACAGTTAGGCTAGTAACAGTTAGGCTAGTAACAGTTAGGATAGTAACAGTTAGGCTAGTAACAGTTAGGCTAGTAACAGTTAGGCTAGTAACAGTTAGGCTAGTAACAGTTAGGCTAGCAACAGTTAGGCGAGTAACAGCTAGGCTAGTAACAGTTAGGCTAGTAACAGCTAAGCTAGTAACAGTTAGGCTAGTAACAGCTAAGCTAGTAACAGTTAGGCTAGTAACAGTTAGGCTAGTAACAGTTATGCTAGTAACAGTTAGGCTAGCAACAGTTAGGCTAGTAACAGTTAGGCGAGTAACAGCTAGGCTAGTAACAGTTAGGCTAGTAACAGCTAAGCTAGTAACAGTTAGGCTAGTAACAGCTAAGCTAGTAACAGTTAGGCTAGCAACAGTTAGGCTAGCAACAGTTAGGCGAGTAACAGCTAGGCTAGTAACAGTTAGGCTAGTAACAGCTAAGCTAGTAACAGTTAGGCTAGTAACAGCTAAGCTAGTAACAGTTAGGCTAGTAACAGTTAGGCTAGTAACAGCTAAGCTAGGTACTTCCAAACTAGAAGTCTCTGGAACTAGATGAAAAGTGAACACAGAACATCAGCGGTGAGTGACACAAACATAAACTTAACTAAATCCATA
>OZ035825.1:50433232-50445732 GCA_964034765.1 Knipowitschia caucasica
GAGAGAGAGCAGAGCGAAAGAGAGACTAGAGAGAGAGAGAGACAGAGAGACTAGAGAGAGAGACAAGAGAGAGACAAAGAGAGACCAGAGAGAGAGAGCAGAGCGAAAGAGAGACTAGAGAGAGAGAGAGACTAGAGAGAGACAGAGAGAGAGTAGAGAAAGAGAGACTAGAGAGAGAGAGATAGAGACACTTGAGAGAGACCAGAGAGAGAGAGAGAGAGAGAGAGAGAGAGAGACACTAGAGGGAGACCAGAGAGAGAGTAGAGAAAGAGAGACTAGAGAGAGAGAGAGACCAGCAGGAGACCAGAGAGAGCGAAGAAGAGAGACCAGAGAGAGACCAGAGAGAGAGCAGAGAGAGATCACAGAGAGACCACAGAGAAACCAGAAAGACAGGTCCTGATGGAGACCACAGTTGGTCTCGCTCTGGTCTCGCTCTGGGATTATCACTTATTCATCTAAAAGTATTGTTTTCTTTAACACGGCTCATGTCTGTTTTTCTCTCTCTCATGTTTCGCTCTCTCGCTCTGTTCTTCACACGCTCTCTCGTCGTCTCTCAAAGATCAGTTTCGTGTTTCTGTAGGTTTTGGATTATTTAAAGCGGAGCAGAGAAGAACACGGAGCAGTACGTGAGAGGTCTCTGCCGGAGCAATACAGACTGTACACAGAGGGAGCTAACACGCTAACACGCTAGCTCTGTGACGGCAGGAGGGAAGTGCTCAGGGGGGAAGGTTTGATCCTGGCCAGAGAGAGGCAAGGCAAGGCAAGTTTATTTGTATAGCACAATTCATACACAAAGCAACTCAAAGTGCAGAACAAGAAAGCATTAAAATCCTAAATAATCACAGAACATTAAAAAGAAAGATAAAAAATATAAAATCCCTCAGTTGTAGCACAGCTAAACAGAACTGTTTTTAACCTTGTCTTAAACATTGTCAGAGAGGAGGCCTGTCTCACATCTTCAGGAAGATTGTTCCAGATTTTAGCAGCATGAATCTGAACATAAGCTCAAGATTATAAGAACAAATAAAATGATTGATAAAATTGATAAAAGTTTCAGGATCTTAGACTGATTAGACTGATTAACTTCAGATCTCTTCGGGACTAGAGAGAAAACAGAGAGAGAGAGACCAAAGAGAGACCAGAGAGAGACCGGAGAGAGTCCAAAGAGAGACTAGAGAGAGTCCAGAGAGAGACCAGAGAGTCCAGAGAGAGTCCAGAGCCTAATAGGCAAGTGCTCGTGGACAAAGTTTTGCTCAGTGTGAAAGTAAACTCCTCAGTGACCGTTTATGATCCTTTGATAAATGGAGGATGGAAGTTGATAAAGACACACCTGGTATTTCCTGGATCTCCAGTCGCCCCATGGTGCTGCTGCTGGGAGGGACCAGAGTGAGCCACACCTCCTTCCACTTCTGCTACACACACACACACACACACACACACAGAAACAGGGAAAGGTAGGCGTGTTGTTTAGACCCGTGTCAAGGAAAATGGGAAAGAGTCGTAATAAAAGGGTGAAAACAACCTTTTCATGATTTCACAATTTCAAAATAAGACTGAAGTTATAGAGACCAGAGAGAGACCAGATAGAGACCAGAGGGAGACCAGAGTGAGACCAGAGTGAGACCAGAGTGAGACCAGAGAGACCAGAGTGTCCTGTTTGAATGAATAGAATTATGCATCATACATGTTCTTTAACGTGTTCTTTAATATTTGATTCTCACTTTAAACTTTCACTTGAACTATTAAAGACACCAGCTTTATACACACACACACATGTACATGCAGTATACACACACACACACACACACACACACACACACATATAAACACAAACACACACAGTGGAATTCTTCTGTTGTTTGAACTTGTTCTGATGGAATTTTTGGATTTTGCAACAGTTTTCAAACGAGAAGAGCAGAGCAGGGTAGGGTAGGGTAAAGAAGAGTAGAGTAGGGTAGAGTAGAACAGAGTACAGTAGAGTAGAGTAGAGTAGGGTAGAGTAGAGTAGAGTAGAGTAAAGAAGAATAAAGTAAAGAAGAGTAGGGTAGAGTGAAGAGTAGAGTAGAGTAGAGTAGAGCAGAGCAGGGTAGGGTAGAGTAGAGTAGAGTAGAGTAGAGTAGAGCAGAGCAGGGTAGGGTAGAGTAGAGTAGAGTAGAGTAGAGTAGAGAAAAGTAGAGTCGAGCAGAGTAGGGTAGAGTAGAGTAAAGCAGAGTAGAGCAGAGTAGAGTAGAGTAGAGTAAAGAAGAGTAGAGTAGAGTAGAGTAAAGAAGAGTAGAGTAGTAGGGTAGAGTAAAGAAGAGTAGAGTAGAGTAAAAAAGAGTAGTGTAGAGTAGAGTAGAGCAGAGTAGAATAGAGTAAAGAAGAGTAGAGCAGTGATGTCACATGATGGAACTTGCCTCAGATTATAAATAAAAACAATAAAATCTGCTTCTTTTTTTGATACGAGTAAAATTTACTGAATCACCATCAAGGCCAAACCATAAGAGTTCAGAAGGCTGCGTTATAAACATCTCTCGTCTTTCTCTGGTGTCTGGTCTCTTAATGGTCTCTCTCTGGTCTCTCTCTGTGGTCTCTCTCTCTGGTCTCTCTCTCTAGTCTCTTAATGGTCTCTCTCTCTGGTCTCTCTCTGGTCTCTCTCTCTGGTCTCTCTCTGGTCTCTCTCTGGTCTCTCTCTGGTCTCTCTCTCTGGTCTCTCTCTCTGGACTCTCTCTCTGGTCTCTCTCTCTGGTCTCTCTCTGGTCTCTCTCTCTGGTCTCTCTCTGGTCTCTCTCTGGTCTCTCTCTCTGGTCTCTGTCTGGTCTCTCTCTGGTCTCTCTCTGGTCTCTCTCTCTGGTCTCTCTCTGGTCTCTCTCTGGTCTCTCTCTGGTCTCTCTCTGGTCTCTCTCTCTGGTCTCTTTCTGGTCTCTCTCTGGTCTCTCTCTAGTCTCTCTCTCTGGTCTCTTTCTCTGGTCTCTCTCTGGTCTCTCTCTGGTCTCTCTCTGGTCTCTCTCTGGTCTCTCTCTGGTCTCTGTCTGGTCTCTCTCTGGTCTCTCTCTGGTCTCTCTCTCTGGTCTCTCTCTGGTCTCTCTCTGGTCTCTCTCTGGTCTCTCTCTAGTCTCTCTCTCTGGTCTCTCTCTGGTCTCTCTCTCTCTGGTCTCTCTCTGGTCTCTCTCTCTGGTCTCTCTCTAGTCTCTCTCTGGTCTCTCTCTGGTCGCTCTCTAGTCTCTCTCTCTGGTCTCTCTCTGGTCTCTCTCTGGTCTCTCTCTGGTCTCTCTCTCTCTGGTCTCTCTCTAGTCTCTCTCTCTGGTCTCTCTCTGGTCTCTCTCTAGTCTCTCTCTCTGGTGTCTCTCTGGTCTCCCTCTGGTCTTCCTGGTACTCACCCTCCCTGGTTTCCGTGGCTGTAGATAGACTTTCCCAGACTTGGACTCCATGTGTGTGTTACTCCTGGTTCTATGTGAGTAGAAAGTTCACCTGGTTAATGTTGAACTGAAGGAGGAGGAAGGACCATGTGACGCACACAGAGACAACAGGACAGACACACCTACAGCATACCAGAGGGGAAGGGAGGGGCACGGGACCAGAGAGAGAGAGACCAGAAAGAGAGATCAGAGAGAGACCAGAGAAGAGACGTCTCTCTCTCTCTCTCTCTGGTCTCTCTCTGGTCTCTCTCTCTGGTCTCTCTTTGGTCTCTCTCTCTGGTCTCTCTCTGTTCTCTCTCTCTGGTCTCTCTCTGGTCTCTCTCTGGTCTCTCTCTCTGGTCTCTCTTTGGTCTCTCTCTGGTCTCTCTCTGTTCTCTCTCTCTGGTCTCTCTCTGGTCTCTCTCTGGTCTCTCTCTCTGGTCTCTCTCTGGTCTCTCTCTCTGGTCTCTCTCTCTGGTCTCTCTCTGGTCTCTCTCTGGTCACAGCGTCACAGTCTCTCAGGTAACACCGCCTCCTCCCGTGCACCTTACATAACGCCCAGGCACGTTTATTTGTATGGCACAGTTTCTATACAAGGAAATGACAGCAGTGAGAGGGAGTGAGAGGGAGAGAGGGAGAGAGGGAGAGGGGGAGAGAGGGGGAGAGAGGGGGAGAGAGGGAGGAGAGAGAGGGGAGAGAGAGGGGGAGAGAGGGGGAGAGGGGAGAGAGAGAGGGGGGGGAGAGGGGGAGAGGGGAGAGAGGGAGAGGGGGAGAGAGGGGGAGAGAGAGGGGGAGAGAGGGGGAGAGAGCCTGACCTGGGCCTGGTTCTGGACCAGCGTCTGCACCACCGCGCGCCCGATGCCCTGCGCGCCCCCGGTTACCAGCGCCACCTTGCCCTCCAGAGCCATGGTCCTGATGGTACTTATGGTCCTGATGGTTCTGAGGGTCTTGATGGTCCTCGGTACAGAGCGCATGTAGCTGAGGGGGCGGGATTTTCTCTTGAGACTTGTGCAATCTCCCCTCTGTGGGACAATCTACTACTGCTGCTGCTACTACTGCTACTACTACTACTGCTGCTGCTGCTGCTATTTAGACTTCTACTTTTGCTTCTGCTTCCTTCTTCCCCTAAACCCCGCCCTCTCTTCTCTTCTCACTCACACATACACACACACACATACAAACACACACACAAATTCCTTCCCTCACCTGTCCATTGGGTCCTCCCACATTCCTTCTCTTGTCTGTCCTCTGACTCCTCCCACACATGTCCTCTGGCTCCTCCCACATTCTCTCCCTCACCTGTTCTCTGGCTCCTCCCACATTCTCTTACTCACCTGTCCTGACTCCTCCCACATTCTCTCCCTCACCTATCCTCTGGCTCCTCCCACATTCTCTCCCTCACCTGTCCTCTGGCTCCTCCCACATTCTCTCCCTCACCTGTCCTCTGGCTCCTCCCACATTCTCTCCCTCACCTGTCCTCTGGCTCCTCCCACACGGATCCTCTGACTCCTCCCACATTCTCTCCCTTACCTGTCCTCTGGCCCCTCCCACAGTCTCTCCATCACCTGTCCTCTGGCTCCTCCCACACGTATCCTCTGACTCCTCCCACATTCTTTCCCTTACCTGTCCTCTGGCTCCTCCTACATTCTCTCCCTCACCTGTCCTCTGGCTCCTCCCTCACCTGTCCTCTGGCCCCTCCCACAGTCTCTCCATCACCTGTCCTCTGGCTCCTCCCACACGTATCCTCTGACTCCTCCCACATTCTTTCCCTTACCTGTCCTCTGGCCCCTCCCACATTCTCTCCCTCACCTGTCCTCTGGCGCCTCCCACATTCTCTCCCTCACCTGTCCTCTGGCCCCTCCCACATTCTCTCCCTCACATGTCCTCTGGCCCCTCCCACATTCTCTCCCTCACCTATCCTCTGGCCCCTCCCACAGTCTCTCCATCAGCTGTCCTCCCACATTCTCTCCCTCACCTGTTCTCTGGCTCCTCCCACATTCTCTTACTCACCTGTCCTGACTCCTCCCACATTCTCTCCCTCACCTGTCCTCTGGCTCCTCCTACATTCTCTCCCTCACCTGTCCTCTGGCTCCTCCCTCACCTGTCCTGACTCCTCCCACATTCTCTCCCTCACCTGTCCTCTGGCCCCTCCCACAGTCTCTCCATCACCTGTCCTCTGGCTCCTCCCACACGTATCCTCTGACTCCTCCCACATTCTCTCCCTCACCTTTCCTCTGGCTCCTCCCACATTCTCTCCCTCACCTGGCCTCTGGCCCCTCCCACATTCTCTCCCTCACCTGTCCTCTGGCCCCTCCCACATTCTCTCCCTCAACTGTCCTCTGGCCCCTCCCACATTCTCTCCCTCACCTGTCCTCTGGCCCCTCCCACAGTCTCTCCATCACCTGTCCTCTGGCTCCTCCCACACGTATCCTCTGACTCCTCCCACATTCTCTCCCTCACCTTTCCTCTGGCTCCTCCCACATTCTCTCCCTCACCTGGCCTCTGGCCCCTCCCACATTCTCTCCCTCACCTGTCCTCTGGCCCCTCCCACATTCTCTCCCTCAACTGTCCTCTGGCCCCTCCCACATTCTCTCCCTCACCTGTCCTCTGGCCCCTCCCACAGTCTCTCCATCACCTGTCCTCTGGCTCCTCCCACACGTATCCTCTGACTCCTCCCACATTTCTCTCCCTCACCTTTCCTCTGGCTCCTCCCACATTCTCTCCCTCACCTGGCCTCTGGCCCCTCCCACATTCTCTCCCTCACCTGTCCTCTGGCCCCTCCCACATTTTCTCACTCACCTTTCCTCTGGCTCCTCCCACATTCTCTCCCTCACCTATCCTCTGGCTCCTCCCTCACCTGTCCTCTGGCCCCTCCCACATTCTCTCCCTCAACTGTCCTCTGGCCCCTCCCACATTCTCTCCCTCACCTATCCTCTGGCCCCTCCCACAGTCTCCCCATCAGCTGTCCTCTGGCCCCTCCCACAGTCTCCCCATCAGCTGTCCTCTGGCCCCTCCCACATTCTCTCCCTCACCTGTCCTCTGGCTCATCCCACACCTGTCCTCTGGCTCATCCCACACCTGTCCTCTGGCCCCTCCCACATTCTTCCCCACACCTGTCCTCTGGCCCCTCCCACAGTCTCTCCCTCACCTGTCCTCTGGCCCCTCCCACAGTCTCTCCCACACCTGTCCTCTGGCCCCTCCCACAGTCTCTCCCACACCTGTCCTCTGGCCCCTCCCACATTCTCTCCCTCACCTGTCCTCTGGCCCCTCCCACACCCAACAATTGGACTTCCTGGTTGTGATCGATGACATCATGCTAGGGACCGAGCTGCTACTGCCCCAAGAACAAAATGTTTGAATAAATATTTCTTCAATCTTTAAAATTCAACAGTTTTATTTGTGTAAATTCAACCTCCACTTTTTTTTACAAAGACTTTTTATACAATAATTTAAATACGGACAAAAATGAGAAAATATCACCAACCCAGAAGTGACTGTGATAAGAGGGGGAGAGAGGAAGGGGGGAGAGGAGGAGAGAGGTGAGAGAGGGGGGACAGAAGGGGAGGGACAGAGAGGGGAGAGAGGAGAGAGACCTACTGTCCTTTCTTTAGTGTTGTGCCGGTCCTCTCCTGTCTCTCTCCTCGTTTGTGCTGTTGTGAAAAACATTTAAAATTATGGCCTTAAAGCTCGGGGCCCTAACTTTTACTCATATAAATAACACATGTAGTTTGACTGAACAGAGAGAGAGAGAGACTAGAGCGAGAGAGGCCAGAGAGAGAAACCAGAGCGAGAGAGGCCAGAGAGAGACCAGAGCGAGAGAGGCCAGAGAGAGACCAGAGCGAGAGAGGCCAGAGCGAGAGAGGCCAGAGCGAGAGAGGCCAGAGCGAGAGGCCAGAGAGAGAGGCCAGAGAGAGAGAGGCCAGAGAGAGAGAGACCAGAGCGAGAGGCCGGAGAGAAAGACAGGAGCGAGAGAGACCAGGGCGAGAGGCCAGAGAGAGAGAGACCAGAGCGAGAGGCCGGAGAGAAAGACCAGAGCGAGAGAGATCAGAGAGAGAGACCAGAGCGAGAGAGACCAGAGAAAGACCAGAGAGAGAGACCAGAGCGAGAGGCCGGAGAGAAAGACCAGAGCGAGAGAGATCAGAGAGAGAGACCAGAGCGAGAGAGACCAGAGAAAGACCAGAGAGAGAGACCAGAGCGAGAGGCCAGAGAGAGAGACCAGAGCGAGAGGCCAGAGAGAGAGAGACCAGAGAGAGACCAGAGCGAGACCAGAGCGAGAGGCCGGAGAGAGAGACTAGAGCGAGAGGCAAGAGAGAGACCAGAGAGAAAGAGACACCAGAAAGAGACTAGAGAGAAACCAGAGAGAGACCAGAGATATGGTAAAACAGTTGAACAGATACTGAGATCATTTTTCATCAGAGACAGAACTGTGTCAGAGAACACAAGGAAAGAGAGGAGTGTGGTTTGGACCTGTGTCCACGTTTCACCACGAAGCAGAAATATCAGAGTCAAAACAAACTGTAGAGTTTGAAAATACGTCTTCTAAGAGTAGAGTAGAGCAGAGCAGAGCAGAGCACAGTAGAGTACAGTAGAGTAGAGTAGAGTAGAGTAGAGTGGACTAGAGTAGAGTAGAGTAGAGCAGAGCAGAGCAGAGCACAGTAGAGCAGGGTAGAGTAGAGTAGGGTAGAGCAGGGTAGAGTAGAGTAGAGTGGACTAGAGTAGAGTAGAGCGGACTAGAGTAGAGTAGAGCAGAGCAGAGCAGAGCAGAGTAGAGCAGAGCAGAGCAGAGCAGAGCAGAGCAGAGTAGAGTAGAGTAGAGTAGGGTAGAGTAGAGTAGAGTAGAGTAGAGTAGAGTAGAGCAGGGTAGAGTAGAGTAGAGCAGAGCAGAGCACAGTAGAGTAGAGTAGAGTACAGTAGAGTAGAGTAGAGTAGAGTAGAGTAGGGCAGGGAAGGGTAGGGTAGGGTAGGGTAGAGTAGAGTAGAGTAGAGTAGAGTAGAGTAGAGTAGAGCAGAGCAGAGCACAGTAGAGTAGAGTAGAGTACAGTAGAGCAGGGTAGAGTAGAGTAGAGTAGAGTAGAGTAGAGTAGAGTAGAGTAGAGTAGAGCAGTGTAGAGCAGGGAAGGGTAGGGTAGAGTAGAGTAGAGTAGAGTAGAGTAGAGTAGTGTAGTGTAGTGTAGAGTAGAGTAGAGTAGAGTAGAGTAGAGTAGAGTAGAGTAGAGTAGAGTTTCCTTGTGGATGTGACACAAACAATAGAGGACTGTGTAATCTCTGATCCCACAGGAGGTCAGGGCTTTCCCACAATGCAATCTGATCCAGGACCAGTTCAGGGTCCTGGTGTTGGTCCTGGTCCAGGTCTTGGTCCTGGTCCTGGGCACGGTTCATGTAAACGTTACAGAAACATCAGGTATAAAGAAGTCATCAGTAAAAACATTCACACTGAGCCACTGTCAGAACCACCTTCTTCTGCTTTATCCAAGGCCCAGTGGCAGAGGCAGCAAAGACCAGAGAGAGACCAGGTAAAGAGACCAGGTAGAGAGACCAGAGAGAGAAACCAGAGAGAGACCAGAGAGAGAGACCAGAGAGAGAGACCAGAGAGAGACCAGAGAGAGACCAGAGAGAGACCAGAGAGAGAGACCAGAGAGAGACCAGAGAGAGAAACCAGAGAGAGACCAGAGAGAGAGACCAGAGAGAGACCAGAGAGAGACCAGAGAGAGAGACCAGAGAGAGACCAGAGAGAGAGACCAGAGAGAGAGACCAGGTAGAGAGACCAGAGAGAGAAACCAGAGAGAGACCAGAGAGAGAGACCAGAGAGAGAGACCAGGGCGAGACCAGAGAGAGAGATCAGAGAGAGACCAGAGAGAGACCAGAGAGAGACCAGAGAGAGAGATCAGAGAGAGACCAGAGAGAGAGACCAGAGAGAGACCAGAGAGAGAGACCAGGGCGAGACCAGAGAGAGAGACCAGGGAGAGACCAGAGAGAGACCAGAGAGAGACCAGGGAGAGACCAGAGAGAGACCAGAGAGAGACCAGGGAGAGACCAGAGAGACCAGAGAGAGACCAGGGAGAGACCAGAGAGAGAGACCAGAGAGAGACCAGAGAGAGGCCAGAGAGAGGCCAGAGAGAGACCAGAGAGAGATCAGAGAGAGACCAGAGAGAGACCAGAGAGAGACCAGAGAGAGAGACCAGAGAGAGACCAGAGAGAGACCAGAGAGAGACCAGAGAGAGAGACCAGAGAGAGACCAGAGAGAGACCAGAGAGAGACCAGACAGAGACCAGAGAGAGAGACCAGAGAGAGACCAGAGAGAGAGACCAGAGAGAGAGACCAGAGAGAGACCAGAGAGAGAGACCAGAGAGAGACCAGACAGAGAGAGACTCATGTGTAACCTCTAACCACACAGTGTTTGTCTCCTTCTAGACAGGTTCCTCGTCTCCGCGGTGTCTTCTGGATAATCTCCTGGTGTGGAGGAGCAGCGGCTTTCCCAAAGAGACGTTCACACAGAGGGACAGAGCTCTGACTGCAGACGCTGCTCCCTCTTCACCACAACATCACTGCACAAGCTCCACCCCTCCCTCACTGAGACCAGACCAGAAACCAGACTTGAGAGACTAGAACTCTTGAGGAAGTCTGGGGAGGACAAAGACAACAACCGGCCTCTGGTCCTGACTGTGGTCCTTAATCCGGTCTCTGTGGTCCCACCTGGTCTCTGGCCTCTGACAGCGGTCGCACCTGGTATCTGGATTCTGACTGTGGTCTCACCTGGTCTTTGACTCCGGTCCGAAATCGGTCTCTGGCCTCTAACTAGACCAAAGACCTCTGGAACTAGGCCTCAGAACTGGTCTCTGTGGTCCTCAAACCAGTTTCTGTGGTCCCACCTGGTCTCTGGCCTCTGTCAGTGGTCCCACCTGGTCTTTGTGGTCCCACCTGGTCTCTGGCTTCTGACTGTGGTCCCAACTGGTCTCTGTGGTCCCACCTGGTCTCTGGCCTCTGACTAAACCTCTAAACCCAGACCTCGGCCTCAGACCTTTCCACGAAGACACAGATCCTTTTCTTTCGTGCCTTTGTGACTCATGATATAAACCTGTGCCTTGCTCTTGGGCAAGACAATTCCTCTTGAGCGTCACACCGTCACACAAACCAAACGAAGGTGAAGGAAGGCTCCAGACGAACACAGTGAGAGAAGCGTTTTAGACAACGACACACAGAGCCACAGAAGCGTACGGGGCCCTCCTGTTGCGACGCTACTGCTGCGGGTTGAAGTCCTCGTGCCGCAGGATCTTGTAGAGGACCCAGTAGAAGATGTTGAAGAAGAGAAAGGCCAGAGGGAATCCGGCCCGGGACACGGTGTCGATCTTCTTGGCTCGGTCGATGAACAGTTTCCGCATCTCGTCCGTGGAGCGCCCCCCGCTGGTGGGAGCTGCGGTGGCGCCGCTAGCTCCGTTAGCGCCGTTAGGTCCCGGCTGGTCCGGGTTTGAGGAGGTCAGGGCGTGGTTCAGGGAGGTCTTGGGGTCTTTGGTTCCGCTGGGGGTGGAGGTGATCCGGCTCTCCCGGACCTCAGACTCCTGGGAGAGAGAGAGCGTGAGAGACAAGAGAGTATGAGGAGAGGACTGACGGAGTGTGACATCACAATAGTGTTAGCCGTAATGCTGAAGAAGGAGATTTGGAGGTAAGCTAGGAGGAAATGTCCTTATATGGGAATTGGTTCTGTAAAGACCAGAGAGAGACCAGAGAGAGAGACCAGAGAGAGACCAGAGAGAGACCAGAGAGAGAGACCAGAGAGAGACAAGAGAGAGACCAGAGAGAGAGACCAGAGAGAGAGACCAGAGAGAGACCAGAGAGAGAGACCAGAGAGAGACCAGAGAGAGAGACCAGAGAGAGACCAGAGAGAGACCAGAGAGAGAGACCAGAGAGAGACAAGAGAGAGACCAGAGAGAGAGACCAGAGAGAGACCAGAGAGAGAGACCAGAGAGAGACCAGAGAGAAACCAGAGAGAGAGTCCTGGGGGACTTCAACGCCCTGTGAAGGGGGAGAGCAGCCCTGATCTGACCAACACCATGTTCGAGCACAAGGGTGTCCACCAGGGGGCGCCAGGACCTGAGGCTGGAGGTCGATGATCAACTTTGTTGTCGTATCATCTGACCTTCGGCCGCGTTTCTCAGACACTCGGGTAAAGAGAGGGGCGGAGCTGTCAACCAATCACCACCTGGTCGTGAGTTGGATCCGCTGGCAGGGGAGGAAGACGGTCAGACCTGGCAGACCCAAGCATGTGGTGAGGGTCTGCTGGGAACGTCTCGCTGAGCCCCCTGTCAGACGGACTTTCAACTCACATCTCTGGGAGAGCTTCTCCCAGGTCCCGGCAGAGGAGGGGGACATTGAGTCTGAGTGGACCATGTTCTCTGCCTCTATCGCCGATGCGGCGGCTCGTAGCTGTGGTCGCAAGGTCTCTGGTGCTGGTCCCGGCGGCAACCTCCGAACCCGGTGGTGGACACCGGCAGTAAGGGATGCTGTCAGGCTGAAGGAGTCCTATCGAGCAATGATGGTTTGGGGGACGCCTGAGGCAGCTGTCCAGTACCGGCAGGCCAAGCGTGCCGCGGCCCGGGCTGTTGCAGAGGCAAAAACCTGGGACTGGGAGAAGAAGAGATTCTGGCAAACCGCGCCAACGAACCAGGACCTGCAACATGCACTGGGGCGGTTTGCAGCTGAGTGTGAAGCGGCTGGGATGAGAATCAGCACCTCCAAATCTGAGGCCATGGTGCTCGACCGGAAAAAGGTGCCTTGCCCTCTGCAGGTGGGTGGAGAGGCCCTTCCTCAAGTGGAGGAGTTCAAGTATCTCGGGGTCTTGTTCCTGAGTGAGGGAAGGATGGAGCGTGAGATTGACAGGCGGATCGGTGCAGCGTGCGCAGTGATGCGGTCGCTGTATCGGACCGTTGTGGTAAAGAGGGAGCTGAGCCGAAAGGCAAAGCTCTCGATTTACCGGTCAATCTTCGTTCCCTCCCTCACCTCTGGTCATGAGCTTTGGGTAATGACCGAAAGAACGAGATCGCGGATACAAGCGGTCGAAATGAGCTTCCTCCACAGAGTGGCTGGGCGCTCCCTTAGAGATAGGGTGAGGAGCTCAGTCACACGGGA
>OZ035825.1:50450732-50585395 GCA_964034765.1 Knipowitschia caucasica
AGAGAGAGACCAGAGAGAGACCAGAGAGAGACCAGAGAGGGACCAGAGAGGGACCAGAGAGAGAGACCAGAGAGAGACCAGAGAGGGACCAGAGAGAGAGACCAGAGAGAGAGACCAGAGAGGGACCAGAGAGGGACCAGAGAGAGAGACCAGAGAGAGACCAGAGAGAGACCAGAGAGGGACCAGAGAGAGAGAGAGAACCAGAGAGACACCAGAGAGAGAGACCAGAGAGAGACCAGAGAGAGAGACCAGAGAGGGACCAGAGAGAGAGACCAGAGAGAGACCAGAGAGGGACCAGAGAGAGAGACCAGAGAGAGACCAGAGAGAGACCAGAGAGAGACCAGAGAGAGAGACCAGAGAGAGAGACCAGAGAGAGACCAGGAGAGTGACCAGAGAGAGAGACCAGAGAGAGACCAGAGAGAGAGACCAGAGAGAGACCAGAGAGAGACCAGAGAGAGACCAGAGAGAGACCAGAGAGAGAGACCAGAGAGTGACCAGAGAGACCAGAGAGAGATCAGAGAGAGACCAGAAAGAGAGACCAGAGAGAGAGACCAGAGAGCGAGACCAGAGAGAGACCAGAGAGAGACCAGAGAGAGACCAGAGAGTGACCAGAGAGAGACCAGAGAGAGACCAGAGAGAGACCAGAGAGAGACCAGAGAGAGAGACCAAAGAGAGATCAGAGAGTGACCAGAGAGAGAGACCAGAGAGAGAGACCAGAGAGAGAGACCAGAGAGAGACCAGAGAGAGACCAGAGAGACCAGAGAGAGACCAGAGACAGAGACCAGAGAGAGACCAGAGAGAGACCAGAGAGAGACCAGAGAGAGACCAGAGAGAGACCAGAGAGGGACCAGAGAGAGAGACCAGAGAGAGACCAGAGAGAGACCAGAGAGAGAGACCAGAGAGAGACCAGAGAGAGACCAGAGAGGGACCAGAGAGAGAGAGACCAGAGAGGGACCAGAGAGAGAGACCAGAGAGAGACCAGAGAGGGACCAGAGAGAGAGACCAGAGAGAGAGACCAGAGAGGGACCAGAGAGGGACCAGAGAGAGAGACCAGAGAGAGATCAGAGAGAGACCAGAGAGAGGCCAGAGAGAGGGACCAGAGAGACACCAGAGAGAGAGACCAGAGAGAGAGACCAGAGAGAGAGACCAGAGAGAGACCAGAGAGAGACCAGAGAGGGACCAGAGAGAGAGACCAGAGAGAGACCAGAGAGAGACCAGAGAGAGACCAGAGAGAGAGACCAGAGAGAGAGACCAGAGAGAGACCAGAGAGTGACCAGAGAGAGAGACCAGAGAGAGAGACCAGAGAGAGACCAGAGAGAGACCAGAGAGAGACCAGAGAGAGACCAGAGAGAGACCAGAGAGTGACCAGAGAGAGAGACCAGAGAGTGACCAGAGAGACCAGAGAGAGAGATCAGAGAGAGACCAGAAAGAGAGACCAGAGAGAGAGACCAGAGAGAGAGACCAGAGAGAGACCAGAGAGAGACCAGAGAGTGACCAGAGAGAGACCAGAGAGAGACCAGAGAGAGAGACCAGAGAGAGACCAGAGAGTGACCCAAGAGAGAACAGAGAGTGAGAGAGAGACCAGAGAGAGAGACCAGAGAGAGAGACCAGAGAGAGACCAGAGAGAGACCAGAGAGAGACCAGATAGAGACCAGAGACAGAGACCAGAGAGAGACCAGAGAGAGACCAAAGAGAGACCAGAGAGGGACCAGAGAGAGACCAGAGAGAGACCAGAGAGAGAGACCAGAGAGAGACCAGAGAGAGACCAGAGAGAGACCAGAGAGAGACCAGATAGAGACCAGAGACAGAGACCAGAGAGAGACCAGAGAGAGACCAAAGAGAGACCAGATAGAGACCAGAGACAGAGACCAGAGAGAGACCAGAGAAAGACCAGAGAGAGACCAAAGAGAGAGACCAGAGAAAGACCAGAGAGAGACCAGTGAAAGACCAGAGAGAGAGAGACATGTATCATCCTGATTTATTATCAGGTACAGTGTTTCCAAAGCGTTACAATATGGAGACCCCTGCTGGAGAAGACTGGTAACAGCACTATCCTCTCTGACTTCAGCTGTAGTCTGTTCTTTGCTATTCACCCGCTGTCCTGGGTCTACGGCCTGGGTCCTGGGTCTACGGCCTGGGTCCTGGGTCTACGGCCTCGGTCCTGGGTCTACAGTCTCAGGATTAGAAGTTTCCTCTTGTTTGTTTCTGTATAAACATTATTTGTGGTTCTGCCTTTGGCTCTAACTTGGATTTTCTTTTGGTGACAGATTGAGTCCAGGTTTAGTCCCAGACCTGCAGCTGTGGTCCTCACTGCCGCTGCTCTGTTAGCGTTAGCCTGATGCTGCCTCCCCCTCTCTCCCCCTCTCTCCCCCTCCCTCCCCCTGGACCTGCTCACGTCTTCATCTCCAGCAGCTAAACGGTGACGGATGAGAGTTGGCAGCGGCTCCGACCTGTGCTGTTTGTTGTTTTGCTTTTAGCGTTTTGAATAAAAAGTTTTGTGAAGCGGCGTTTGGAACATTTCAGACGTTTTAGTTTAAGAAGCGTCGTCTTCTCAGTCAATAAAGTTATTTGGTTCTTCCATATTAGACACATGTAAGATAGCTAACATCGCTAATGACGCTAACATCACTAATGACGCTAACATTGCTAATGACGCTAACATCGCTAGTGACGCTAACATCGCTAGTGACACTAACATCACTAATGACGCTAACATCACTAATGACGCCAACATCACTAATGATGCTAACATCGCTAATGACGCTAACATCACTAATGACCCTAACATCACTAATGACGCTAACATCACTAATGACGCTAACATCGCTAGTGACGCTAACATCACTAATGACGCTACCATCACTAATGACGCTACCATCACTAATGACGCTAACATCGCTATTGACGCTAACATCGCTATTGACGCTAACATCACTAATGACGCTAACATCACTAATGACGCTAACATCGCTATTGACGCTAACATCGCTAATGACGCTAACATCGCTAATAACGCTAACATTGCTAATGACGCTAACATTGCTAATGACGCTAACATCACTAATGATGCTAACATCGCTATTGACGCTAACATCACTAATGACGCTAACATCGCTATTGACGCTAACATCGCTATTGACGCTAACATCGCTAATGACGCTAACATCGCTAATAACGCTAACATTGCTAATGACGCTAACATTGCTAATGACGCTAACATCACTAATGTTGCTAACATCGCTATTGACGCTAACATCGCTAATGACGCTAACATTGCTAATGACGCTAACATCGCTAATGACGCTAACATCGCTAATGGCGCGAACAGGGGCGACAGTGGCTCAGTTGGTAGAGCATTGGCCTCTGAGCCTGAAGGTTGTGGGTTCGAGCCCACCACAAGACTTTCTCCACCGACTCCCACTGAGGTCTGCTGTCGTTGTGTCCTTGGGCAAGACACTTCCCCCACATTAGAATGAGTCTGGTGTGTGTGTGAATGGTTGGTGGTGGTCGGAGGGGCTGAGGGCACAGACTGGTTGCCTCGCTTCTCTTAGTGAGCCCCAGGGCAGCTGTGGCTACAGTAGTGATTGGAGTCAAAGAATAATGACATGTGATATATAAAACCGATTATTATTATTATTATTAACATCGCTAATGGAGCTAACATCGCTGACCATTTCTGGTATAGAAGGTTTTGGGTTCGAATCGCGGTCGGAACAGGGCCTTTCTGAGTGGAGTTTGCATGTTCTGCCCATGTCTGCATAGGTTTCCTCCGGGTACTCCGGTTTCCCCTACCACTAAAAACATGTGCAAAAGTTGAGGGTGAATGAGTGTGTGTTTGTGAGTGTGAATGTGGGACGACAGATGGAAATGAACCCATGGCTACAATCCGGAGAGATGTGTTCATGAACATGGTATAGAATAATCAAACAACTTTAACACTAGGACTAAGCCTAGACCCTGGCGGATCCCGGGGTCTAGACCCTGGCGGATCCCGGCAAACATTGTCTTCAGCGTCTCATGTGGAGTCAGATTATTGTAATAAACATTGTAAA
Organism: Knipowitschia caucasica; assembly: GCA_964034765.1. NCBI lineage: Eukaryota > Metazoa > Chordata > Actinopteri > Gobiiformes > Gobiidae > Knipowitschia > Knipowitschia caucasica. Next base: position 50,454,785 of record OZ035825.1, read on the forward strand.
AATGATATGTCTGTTGCAGTCTCTCCAGTGAAAAGTACTCGAGTACCTGTATTGTAGTGCTTGGTGCAGTACTCTGAGTACTCGAGTACCTGTATTGTAGTGCTTGGTGCAGTAGCGCAGGTCGGTCTCGTCTCTCATGATGAACTGAGGCAGAGTCAGTCCTTCTGCCACCTGCACAGGACCGTTCTCCTGCCACTCGAAGATCAGGTCGTTCATGGTGTATCCGACTACACAACACACACACACAACACAGAGAGACACAACACACACACAACACAGAGACACACAACACACACACAACACAGAGAGACAAACAGCAATATGTATGTAATTAATAAAGTTAGAAAACAATCAGTTGAAGATGAGAATGTTCTGTTTTGTTGAAAGAAAAACGTACGGACCGAGGACCAGAGCGAGACCTCACATAGTTTTACTTTATTTTTTCTCTTTAGACCAGAGGGGCAATGATCGAACCCCGAGAAGAGGAGCAGATGACGACACCCCAGTGCAATTAGACCAGAGGATTGCCCCCATGAGCGAAAGCAGAGTAGCTCGAGAGGGAGATTGAGTAAGAGGGCGTGGTGTAGAGAAACTCTGCAGAGACTATGAGAGGAGCGGTGACTACCACGACTTGAAGGCTTCGAGGAGAGATGGGGAGATGAGAGGAGTGGCAATTGACGAAGAGGAAGAGAAGGGGGCGACCGAAGGAGAGGGAGGTTGAGACACCCCAAAAACCCCGAGAGAGGAGATCAGAGAGGACCCAGAGGGTGAGGACCTAGAGAGAGAGAGGGGAGAGACACCATGACGACGATGAGCAGAGGGGAGAGCCGAGGGGATATGAGCAGAGAGCGATATGAGACCAGCCATTGAGGGGTTTAAAAGCTAAGGGGGGGGCAAAAATGGGGCAAAGCAAAGGCAGGGGGCTAATAGGCAAAGCATGGGCCAGAACAAGCCAAGCTATGGACCAAGGCTGGGCATCCAATGGCGGGATGGGGCAAAGTTGGGGCCCTTTGTGGTTCCTGACGCGGTTGGGGGGGAAAACTGGGGAGTTTTTCCAGGGAAAGTTTTTGGGGGGGCTTTTTGAGGGGGGGTTTTTCCAGTTGGTTTCCTTGTGCCTAAAACAGTTGGTGGAAAAAATAACAATTAACCCCCCATAACTGGTTTTTTTGTGTTCTTAATATAGGGGGGCCCAGGGGGTTTTGGATTTCTAATTTTGATTGAAAAGGGGGTTTTTTTTCTTTCTTTTTTCCCTTCTGGGTTTTTTTTCTCCCTTTTTAGGTTCCCCCCACTTTTCGTTTTTTCTGGAAGGTTTTTTCTCGTTCCTGCCCAAATAATGGTTTTTTTTTTTTTTTTTAAACACACACTTGGCTTCCTACTAGTTTTTACAGTTAACATATAAAATAAAAAGGGGGTTTATTTAAAAAAATAAAACTTAGGGGGCAATTTTTTCTCCCCACTTTTCAAACCACCAAATAACCACCCCAAAAGGGTGTTGGGGGGGACCCCATTTGTGAACCATAATATAAAAACTTATTTGTATTTGGGTAAATAACTAGGGGGGGGGGTGGGGGGGGGGGACTGGGGGGGGCCTTTTTTTTACTGGGCTTGGGGGGGGGGGAACTTTTTCCTGGGGAGGGGGGCACCAGGGAAAAAAAAACTGGCCCCTTCTTTTGCACTGGGGGGGGGTGGGGATCTGAGGGGACAGCACAAGTGTGGGGGGGGGGGGACTGTAAATACATTCCTTTTTGTTGGGGGGGGGGGGGGGGGGGTGGGGGGGGGGACTCTGGGGGAGGAGGGGCCCCCCCTACCCCAGGGGGGGGACGGGGGGGGGGGGAAACTTTTCCCTGCTTGGGGGGGGGAAACTTTTCTGAAGGGGAGCACACCAGGGGGGTGGGTGGGGGACTGGCCCTTCTAGGGCTTGGGGGGGGGTGAACCTCTTGTAGGGGGGGGTAGCCCAACCCCAAAAATAAAGGACCTTGGGGCCCCCTCCCCCCTTTTTGCTTGGGGGGGATTCTTTGAATGGGGGAGGGTAATCAAAACAGGGGTGGGGGTGGGGGGGGGGGGGGACTGGGGGACCTCTGGCTTTTTGGTATTTTCCCACAGAAGGTTCAAGATGGGGGATATATATTTTTGGGGGGGGGGGGGAGGGGTTTGGCCATTCGATATTTTTGTTTTTTAAATAAAATTCTGGATATAAAAAAACACCCAAAGTTTTTTTTTCCATTTTTTCCTGGAAAAAAAAAAATTTTTGTGGGGACGGGGGTGGGAAACCAAGGGGGGGGGGGGTGGGGTGGGGGGGTGGACTTTCCTTTTTTTTTTTCTCTTTTTGGGGGACCATTGTTCCAATTAAAAAAGTTTATGCAAAGGATTAAAATAAATTGGATTTTCATGGGTCCCCCAGGTTTTTTAACTTTATTGTTTCCCGTGATTTATTATGTTCTATGTTGTTTTTTTTCCATTCAATTTCAACAAAATTGTCCTTTTGGTGTTTGGGAAATTTCTTTTTTTTCTTGTTTTTTTTTTTTCTTTGGTTTTGGGGTTTGGGGTAAAATCGATTTAAACTTTTTTGTAAAACTTGGTTTGTTCAAATTATACTTGGGAAATTATAATAAGGTGGACTGTTGTGCTTCATTGGGTTTGTTTTTTTTTTTTTTTTTTTTTTCCCTTTCTGTAACGAGGTTGGCTGTGGTTTTTTTTTTTTGGGCTTTGTCCTTTCTTTTGGTTAACGGGTAGGGTGGTTGCTGTGGTGGCTTTTTTTTATGTCTACTGGGTATTTAAGAAGGGTTTTTAGGGCTTTTTGTCTGCTTTTCTGGGTTCTTTTCTGGTTTTTTTTTTTTTAAACGGGGGGGGGGGGCGTTTTTAGTTTGGCTGTTGTGCTTTTTTTCAGGGTCTCTGGGTTACGGTAGGTGTGACTTGTTTTTGGTTGCCTCCTATATTTTTGGTAAAATACCCCCCAACTATATGGATTGCTTTTTGTGTGAATTTTCTGTTCCATGGTTAATAACCATTAATAAAACTGTTTTTTGCTTGCGTATTGCCTTTTTGTTCTGTTTTTACAACTGGTTTTAATACATAAGGGTTGTTGCTTTTGTGTTTTGCTTCCTGGGTTCACTTGGGTAAATACAAGGTTTTTGCCTGGGTGTTTGGGCTTTTCTGTTGCTCTTGGGTTACGGGATAGGTTGATTGTGTTTTTTGGGCACCTCTTGTCACTGGTTACGGGAGGGGGTTTGGGCCTTGTTGTTTTGCTTTTCTGGGTTCCTGGTTTATTTTTTGGGGACGGAGGTGGCTGTTGTTTTGGGCTTTCTTGGGGGTTTTCACTGGTAACCATAAAGGCGGGGGGGCCTTTGTGTTTGGTTCCATCTGGTTCTCTTTTGGTTAAGAACAGGTATTTTTTGGGCTTTTGTGTTTTTTGCTTTTTCTTGGGTTTCCCCCCCACTTGGTTACGGAGGGGTGTGGGCTTGGGTGTTGTTTGGCTTTTTTGTCTAAAAATTGGTATTTACGTATAAAGGGTGCTGTTGTTGGGGGGCTTTTTCTGTTTTCCATGGGTTTTTTTACGAAAGGGGAGTGTCTGGGTGGTTTTTTTTGGCCTTTCTTGTCTTGGTTTTTTACGGGAAAAGGGTTGGGGCTGTTTTAGTGCTTTTTTGTTTCTGGGTTAATTTTATGGGGTTATCAGAGGGGGGTTTGGCTGTGGTGGCCCCATTTTCTGTCTCTGGGGTACCGATAAGTTTGGCTTTTGTTTTTTTTGGTGCCTATTTCTGTCTTCTTTTGTTTTTTTTAAGACAGGTTGCTGTGGTTTTTGCCCCTCTTTCTCTTTCTGGTTTTTTAAAACAAAGGGGGGGGGGGGGGGGGTTTATTTGAGTGTGCTTTATGGCCCCCAAAAATTGGTTTACCCCAAAAGTTTTTTTTTGGCCTGGTTTGGTTTTTTTGCTTTTTCTGTCCCCAACTTGGTTTCAGGTGGCCTGTTTTGGTTGCTTTTCTGGGTCAATTATTTTAGGTATTTAACAAGGGTGTGGTTTGTTTTTGCTTTTGCTGTTCATTTCTTGTACGGGGGGGGTAAGGGGTTTTTCTGCTGTTTGTGGGGCCTCGGTTTCAATGGGGGGTAACGGGAAGGGTGCTTTGTTTTGTTGCGTCTGACAACTGGGGGGAGTAAGGGGACAGTGGTGGGCCCTTTTGTTTTGTTTGTGTGCTTTCTGGTTTCAACTGGTTACAAAGGTTTTTGGGATGTGGTTTTTTTTGGGGGGGGGGTCCTCTGGTTTTTTATTTCTTTGGCTTTTTCGGGGGGAGGTTTTTGGCTGGTGGTTGCTTTCTTTTTGTCACTGGGTTCCGGGAAGGGGTGTTTTTTCGCTGTTGGTTTGTTTTTGGACCCCAGGTTTTTACGAAAGGGGTTTGTTTGCTTGTGTTTTTTTTTTTGCTTGTATGGTCCCCCAACTGGTGTTATACGAAGGGGTTTTTGCTGTTGTTGGCTTTTTTTTGTCCCCCTCTTGGTCTTTTAATACGACGTGGGTTTTTGCCATGTTGTGGGCTTCTTTGTCCCTGGTAACGAGGTTTTTTGCTGTTTGTTGCTTGTTCATGTCAATACCTGGTAAACGAGGGGGTGGGGGGGGGGTTGGTTGTTTGCTTCTGGTCCTTTTTTTGGTCAAAGGAGTTATGCTTTTCTGGTGTTGGGGCTTTTTTTTCCTTGTCTTTTTTTATTTGGTTTTTTTAACATGTGTGCTGTTTTTTTTGGCTTTTTTTTTTGTCTATTTTTTTTTATCTGGTTTTTTTAAAAGGTGCTGTGATTGGGGGCTTTTTCTGTCTTCTGGTAAACCGGGGAGGTTTTTTTTAGTTTTTGGGCTATGTGGAGCCCATTCTGGGGTCTTTTTATGGTAAAAAAAATGTTGGCTTGGTTTGTGGGCTTCCTTGGTTTTTTTCCCCCCCCCAACTGGTACAAGGGTTTTTTTGTTTTGCTTTGTGATGGCTTCTGTCCACTGGTTACCACAAGGTTTTTTGCCCTGTTTTTTGTTTGTTTTTCTGGTTTTCCCCCAACTGGTTTTTTAACAATGGTTTAAGATTGTGTTTTTGGGCTATCCTGGTTTGGCTCTTTTTTGTTTTCTGCCCCCCGGCCCTTTATCCTTCACCAACTGGGTGGTTTGTCTGTGGTTCTATATTGTTTTCCTGGTTTTGGGTTTTCTTTTTTCTTTCATGTTGTTTTGTTTTTCTATTAATTTTGTTTTCACTGTCGTTTTCTTCTTTGTTGGGGGGGTTCTAATTATTGTTTAATAAAAAAACCTTTTTGTTTGGTTATGGTGGTTCTTATATTTGTTTTTTTTCCTGGTTGTCTTTTTTTCATTGTGTTTCTGGTATGTTACCTGTTTGGGGTCTTTTTCTTTTGTGGGGTTTTTCCTATATTTGTTTGTGTTTTCCTGGGTGGGTCTCTTGTTGGGGGGTTCCTATTATGTACCTGTGTGGTTTCTGGGTTTGGGTTTGTTTTTTTATATGTTTACTAGTGTTTTTCTCTTCTTCCTCGTTGTTTTTTATATTATGGTTACCTGTGTCTCTTTTGGTCTATTATGGGTACCTTGTGTCCTTTTTTTTCTTTTGGTTGTTCTGTTATTGGTTTAACCCTTGTGGGGGTTTCTCCTTGGTGTATAAATTTTTTTATTGTTTTTTACCTGGTGTCTCTGGTTTGTCTTGTTTCTTTGTTTTATACCTTGGTTTGTTTCTCTCTGTGTTCTTAAATTTAAGTAAAACCCCTGTGGTGTTTCCTTGTTGTCCCTGGGTTTACACTGGTGTTTTTCTTCTTATGTTGTGGGTATTTTGTTAAACCCTGGTTATTTTGTGGGGTTCTCTTTCTGTGTATTATTTAAATGTTTACCCACTGGTGTTCTCTTCTGTGTTCCTTATTATAATTGTCCTGGTTTGGTCTTTTCTCTTGTGTCCTTGTTTGTATTTTTTTTTTAAACAAACCTGTTTTGTGGGTCTTCTTTTTTTGTGTTTTCTGTTTTTTTTTTTAAACCCCTGTATTTGGTCTTTCTGTGGGTGTTTTTTTATTGTTTTTTTAACCCTGGTTGTTCCTTTCTGTGGGGTTTCCTTGTAACCCTGTTTTTGGGTCTCCTTTTTTCGTGGGTCTTTTAATATGGTTTACCTGGATGTCCCTTTTCCTGTTTTGATTGGGTTTTTTATATTTGTTTAACCTTTTGTTTGGGTCTTCTGGTGGGGGTTCTGTTTTTTTACCTGTGGGGGGTCTTTGCTCCTGTGGGGTCTATTATTTGGGGGTTTTTATTAAAAAAAAAACCTTTGTGATTCTCACTGTGGGGGGTTTTGTTTACCCCTGGGGTTTTCTTTGTGTGGGGGGTTCTGGTTTAATTACCTGGTGGTCCTCTTTTGTGGTTTTATTAATTTTGTTCTTTCCGGTGGTGGTTTCTTGTGTTTCTTATATTGTTTACCTGTTTGGGGTCTTCTCTATGTTGTTCCTTATATGTTCCTGTTTGGTTCTTCTTTTTTGTTCTAATTTAATTTTTGGTAAACATGTGGTGTTTCTTGGTTGTCTGTAACCTGTTGTCTCCTCTGTTGTTTCTATTATGTTTTTACCTGTTTTGGTCTCTTCTCTGTTGGTCGGGCTTAAACCCCTTTGTGGGTTTTTTATCTTTTCTGGTTGTGTATATTGGGTTTTTTTAACCTGTGGGGGTCCCTCTGTGTTTTTATATTGTTTTTTTTTTTACCCTTGTGTCCTTTACTTTCTTTTCTTGTGGTTCTGTTTTTTTTTTAAAAAACCCGGTTGGTCTCTCTGTTTGTGTATTTAATTGTTAACCTTGATAGGGTCTCTTTCTTTTTTTGTGGGTCTAATATATTTGTTGTTTTCTTTGTTGTTTTTCTTTTTGTGGGTTCTTTTTAAAACCTGTGTTTAATTTCTTTCTGTGGGGTGTTCTATATGTTTGTGTTTTTTTTTTTTTTTTTACTGTGGTCTCCTTTTGTTTTTCTTGGGGTAAAAACCTGTTTTGGGGGGTCTCTTTATGAGTTTCTTATATTTTTGTTTTTTTTAATCTTTGGTGAGGTCCTCTGGGTGTGGGTCTTGTTTTACCTTTGTTTTGGGGGGGTTTTTTCTGTGTTTTCTAAATTAATTGTTTTTTCAACCTTGTGGTTCTTCCTCTTGTGTGGTTTTAAATTATATGTTTTTTTTTTTATCCGGGGTGGGGGTCTCTCTGTGGGGGGGGTTCAATGATTTGGTTACCTTTTTGTTTGTTTCTGGCTTTTTAGTTTTAAAAAAAACTAAAACCGTAAATAAAAAAAAATACTTACAAGGGGTCTTGTTTTTTTTGTCAAAAAGGGGGGCCCCCGGGGGGGCGGTTTCCCAGGATTGGGCGCCCTATTTTTCAATTGAAAACAATGGTTGTTTGTAAAAGATGGGGGGGCGACTTTTTTTTTTTTGTTGGGGTGGGACGGGGGGCCATTTTGGGGGGGATGAAAAAGGTGGATAAGCTGAAGAGTTGCCCCATTGGAAAAAGAAAATATAATATAATATATTTCTTTTCAAATTAAGATTTTTCTTTTATTGGGGGGGATAAAAAAAAAACACTCTCAAAAAGATTTTTCTTTTTGGGGGGAAAAAAAATATGGGGGCCTTTTTGTTGTTATTTTTGGGGGCGATATCTTTCGTCTTTGGTCCTCCCGGTTTTCTTTGTTTTTGGGGCCAGGGGGGTTGAATTCTTCCCCCATTTTTTTAATTTGGGCCGTTTTGCGGACCAAAAAAACCCACCCCAGAAGTTGTTGTTGGGGGGGTTCTACAACCCAACCGGGGGGGTTCTTTCAAATCGCATAGTTGGGGCAAAGGGGGAGGGTTCCTTCCCAGGCAACGTTGGCCCTACACAGAAGGGGGGGGCCGGGGTTCTTGGAACCAAATTAAGAAAAACAAGGGGGCAGGTTTTTTTTTTTCAATTCCCAGTAAAGGAGGGGGGGAGTTTTTTAAAGGGCTTAGGAAACCCTACCAAGGGAGGGGAAGGGGGGGTGCGGGGGGGACCCAAAAATCATGGGGAGGCGGATTCAAAGCGGAAAAAATAACTCCCTAAAAAAAAATACAAAAAAAACGTGGGGGCTGTTCGGCTCTATTAGATTAATTGGGGATCGAACCCCCCACCAACAGGGGTGGCGGGGGGAATTATTGTCGCATTTTTATGCACGCCCCTCCAATTTCCATTTTTTCAATGGGGAACGTTTTTTGGGGCCGGGGGGCGGGTTGAAAAAAAACCATTAAGCCGGGTTTCTAAAAATCGCCCCAGGCGAAAGGCCCTCTTTTGCTCAGTGCGGGGGAACGGGGGGGGCGGAAGGAAAAAAAATATTTAATCATAAAATACAGTTAGAGTGTGTTTATAAAAATTTCCTCCCCGGCTTTCGTTTTGCCATATTTTTGTACATGTCGTGTTGGCAAACCGGGGCCGCCAGGGGGGGGGGGGTCAAGGGCGGACGCGGGAATCCCAGGAAAATAAGGGTTTTGGGGAAATATTTTGGGGGGCCATTTTTTTTCACAATAATAACTTTTTTTATACGGGGAGACGGGGCTGTCGTCATAATAAAAAGTGGGCGGGGCAAATTTTGTTCGGGGCGGCCCCCCCGTCTGTTTTTATGTTAAGGGGGGCCCTCGGGGGGGAACCCTACTACGGGGGATGGCGGGGACAAGTTATGAGGGGGGGGGGGATTAACACGCGGGATCACAGCGGAAAAAATACAAAAATAAAAAAATCAAAAAAACCCGGGCTGGGGGTCGCCTCAGTTTTAAAATAAAAACATTGGGGGAAAAAACAAGGTGGGTGGGGGGGCGGTGGAGGGGGGGGGGTGGCGCGTTTTGCGGGCACTTGAATCCAGGGGGAACATTAAGGGTCCAGTTTCGTAAATAAGGTTGAATAGGCGATTTTGCCCAACCTTTCTGGGGTTCGCGTTTTCGGGGCATTTTCTCCCCTTTATCTTTTTTTTTTTCCTTTCTCCCCTTTTTCAGGGGGTTTTTGGGTTGTTTTTTTTGGGTTGGTAGAAGGAGGGGTTTTTGCGGGGGGGGGGGGGGGGGGGGGGGGGAAGCTGGAATTACCTTAAAAAATAAGGTTTTTGAAATTTCGGATAATTAAAAAAAATTAAAATCACCCTTTTTCGGGGGGGGGGGGTGAGTAGGGGGGGGGGGGGATAAACCACCGGCTGGGTTTCGGTAAATAATAGGGCCGCAATCGCGGGGGCCCCCCCGGGGTTATGTTTTCATTGTTTTTAAAAAATTTTTTTTCTGAGGCGGGGGGGGGGGTGAACAAAAGGGCGTTGGAGTTTCGCCTTGGATCGCTTCTTTTAAAAATTTTTTGGGTCCCGGCCTTTTTTTTCCCGATTTTTGTTGGGTTCGAAGGGGGGGGGGGCCCCTTTTATTTAAAATAATAAATAAAAAAACATGACCGGGAGGGGGGGGGTGGGGGGGGGTGTGTGGGGGGGGGGGGGGGGGGGGGGGGGGGGGGGAGACGGGGGGGGGCGGCCGGATTTGCGCGGCTTGGGTCGTGGGGGTGGGGGTAAACCCCACAGGAGTTTTCGAAAAAATAAAAATAAAAGGTTTTTTATAGTTAAGCGTTTTCCCCCAAAACAAAACATTTTTTTGGGATTTTCGCGGGTGGTTAGCTGGGAATAAAATATCCTTGGCGGGCTGAGCAACGATACATGGGCACGGGGGGTGGGGGGGTTGGGGAATTTCCACCCCAACGCCTACCGTTTTTTCCCCAGGCCCGTGTTCGCTTTGTAAGCCAGGGGGGGGAGAGGCTCACGGGGCTGGGCGGGTTTGGGTCGGGCTAATTTGGTCGCGCAACGGTTTTCCAATTGGATATTGGGGAATAATGGAGGGGGGGGGGCGATGCGAAATTGTCGGGCCTCCCGTGTTGTTCGGAATAGCCCATTTATTTTTTTTCTTGAGGCGGGGGGACAGGGGGGGGGTCCGTTTGTTGAAGTTTTTAGGCTTGGGAAATTTCGCCTCTCCAATTTTGGGGGGGTTCGGCCTTTTTTTGTTTTCACGATTTTGTGGTTATTTTAGGGCCTTTTTTAACTCCCCCGGCTTTTTATGTTGAAAACTGCTTTTCTGTTTGGGTGGGTCAGAGCCCGGAGTGGCCCTTGCTGTGCCACTTATTTTGGCGGGGTGGGGAGAAATCCCTTCTGAGGCCCCAACGGTTGGGGCGTGAAGGGGGGATCCCCGGTGTTGGGGTTACCACAAAAAAATCCAGTGCGTTGTTTGGGGCCCGGGGGCAAACAAAGGGCCATTTAAATGGGAAAGGAAATCATCCCACTGGGGCAACAGAAAAAAAAAATAAAAAAAAAAAAATAACAGGGTGGTCCAAGGGAACGATGCCCAAAAATTAAAAACCAAATGCGGGTGGGGAGTTTTCCCAGAAGGATTTTTTTTCTTTGGGAGAGGTTTTTCCCTACAATTTAGATCTTTGGGAGAAAGGGTTTTTTTCAGGGGGGGGCATTACAATATAAAATACAAACTTTCCCGCTTTAACAAAAATTTTTCAGCCACCCCTTGCACGTTTTCCACAAAAAAAGCCGGCCCCAACTTGGTGCAAAACAACCCATTCAATTTTTGAAATTAGGGGGGGGCCGCCATCTTGGGTATCGCCCGGGGGGGCTTGGGGGAACCAGGATCTTATTAATTTAATTTACGGGTAAATAAAAAGGCAGGGGGGGATATTAAAACCACAGGTTTTTTTTTTTTTTAAAATATAAGACCCAAGGGGAGGAGGGGGGGGGGGGGGGGGGGGGGGGGGACCCCCCCCCACAGGTTTTAAAAACATTTTTTTTTTTTTTAAACACAGGAGGGAGGGGTGGAACCCCCCCAAAAAACAAGTTAATAAATTAGGGGGGGGTGACCCACAAAGGGAAGAGGTGGGACCCAACCAAGGTTAAACCAAAGGGGGGGGGGGGGGGGGACCACAGAAAGGGGAAAGGGTAAACAATTTAATTTAAGGACCAACAGGGGGGGCGGAAGACCCCCACAGGTTTAAAAGGGGAAACCCACCCAAGGGAAGGGGTGGAACCCCCACTGGGGGTTTAACAAATATAAGGACACCAGGAGGGGGGTGGGGGGGGGGTGGGGGGGGGGGGAACCCCAAAAAAAACAAGGGTTCAGGTCACACCAGGATACCCAACAGTTACATTTAATAAGTGGGGGGGGGGGGGGGGGGACCCAAAGAAGGGAGTGGTGGGGGGGGGGGGGGAAACAAACAGGTATTTACATATTTACAAACTGAAAGAGGGGGAACCCCACCCCCCCCCATCTGGGATACGGAACAAAGAGAAGGGAGGGGGGGACAAAACAGGTACATATAGACCCTCAAGAAAAAAGGGGGGGACCCAAAAAAACCAGTTACAATATAACCCCCACCACAAAAGGGAGGTGGGGGGGGGTGGGGGGGGGGGGACCAGGTTTTTTTACGGGGGTAACCATTCCAAAGAGGAAAGGGAGGACAAAAACAAGGTAAATACATATAGGGGGGGGGGACCCCCCCCACCAAAGAGGAAAAAAAGGGGCCCCCCCCCCACAGGGGTACCACCAGGGGGGGGGGGGACACAAGAAGGGACAACCAAAAGGGGTAAACATAAGGGGGGAACCCACAGGGAGGGGGACCCCCCCCAAAAAGTAACCCCCAATTAAATTAAGGGGGGGACCCCCCCACCCCAGGAGGGAGGGGGGAAGAACACAGGTTTTTTAAACCAATTTAAAGGACCCCCAAAACAAGGGTGGGGGGGGGAAAACCAAACCCAGGGGTTACCCAATATTGAAACAACAGAAAAAGGGGGGTTGAGGGGACACAAGGTTTTTACTTTACCAGGACACCCCCAACAGGGGAGGGGGGGGGGAAACAACAAAGGGGTTTTACAGACACAAGGGGAAGGACCTAAAGGGCTTTAACATATAGGGGGGACCCCACAAGGAGGGAGGGGGGGGGGGGGACCAATAGGTTTACAGGGAACCCACAGGGAGGGGGGGGACCCACAATGGGTAAAACAATTATTAGGGACACCCAAAAAACCAAGAAGGACCCCCCCAGGTTTAAAAAAAACATTTATAGGGGGGGGGGGGGGACCACTGGAAGAAGGGGACCCACAAAAACCAGGTTTTTTTAACAAGGGGGGGACCCCCCCCCCAAAAAGGAGTCCCCCACCCCCAACAAGGGTTAACCATATTAGGGGACACCCCCCACCCACAGAAGGGGTGGGGGGTGGGGGGTGGGGGGGGGGGGGTGGTGGGGTGTACAAAACGGTTTGTTACCAAGGAACCACAGAGAGTGGGGGGACCACCAGGATACTTACCAGGGGGAACCCCCCCACAAGAGGGGGGAGGTGGGTGGGGGGGGGGGGACACAGTGTTAAAACCAATTTTTATTTAGGGGGGAACCCAACAGGGTAAGAGGACACAGGTTTTACAATTATATGACACCAAGGAGAGGGAACACAACCAACAGGGGTTTTTTTAAAAATTTATAAAGGGGGGGGGGGGACAACCCAAGGGAGGAGGGGGAACCAACAGGGTTTTTTTTTTTTTAACCTGGGGGGAACCCACACAGAAGGGGGGGAGGGGAGGATCCCCCACAAGGGTTAAACATTATTAGGGGGGGGGTACAAACAGGGGGAGGGGAAGGTGGGGGGAACCAACCACAGGTTACATGACCCAACAGAAAGGGGGGGGGGGAACAACAGGTTTTTAAAAATAGGGGACCAAAGTGAAGGACACAGGGTAAATTAAAGGGGGGTGGGGGGGGGGGGACCCACAAGAAAGGGGGGGGGGGGGGGGGGGGGTTGGGAAACACACCCCAACCAGGGTAAAAAACCCATATAGGGGGGTCACAGAGGGTGGGGAAACCCAACAAGGGTTACCATTATTTTAGGGGACACAGGGAGGAAGGACCCAAAAAACAGGGTTTAAATAATTTTTAGGGGGGGGACACGGGGGGGGGGGGGGGGGAACACCCCCACAGTGGTTTTTTAATAACAATAATTTAGGGGGACAACAAAGAGGACCCACAGTGGTTTACAAATATAGGGGACCCCCCCCCCACAGAGGGGGGGGGGGGGGGGGGGGGGGGGTACAAACAGGTAAAAACATTTTACAGGGGGGGGGGGGAAAACCACAAGAATGAACACAGGGTTTTTTAAACTTTAATTTTAAGGGAGGGGACCACAGAAAGACCCCCCCAAAAAAAACCAAAAGGGTTTCATTTAATTAGGGTGGGGGGGACCCCCACCAAAAAGGAGGGTTGGGGGAGGGGAACAACCAAGGTTACAATATTATGGGGGGGACCCCCCACAGGAAGGAAAGGGGGGAGGGCCCCCACCTGGGTTAATTTATAGGGGAAACAAACATGGGGGAAAAAAAACCAGTGAAGTTAGGGGGCGGGGGGCCAAGAAAAGAAATAACCAGGAAGGCCACCACAGCAATCCCATTGTTACCCCAGGTTGGGGAAACCCAGAAGCCCCCCAAACCCCACGGGGGGGCACGTGGTAACAGTTGGACGTAATAGGGGGGGGCCACACAGGCTTACCTTTTTTCCAGTGGGAGGACAGAAAAAAGGGGAACACACACAGCCAAACCCATTTGTACAGTGGTGGGGGGGGGGTGGGGGAAACAGAGGGGTAAAAAACAAGGGGGCAAACCTCGTAAACACGGGGAGGGGTGGGGGGGGGACATAAGAAAAAGGCAAACACATGGGCCCACTTTGTATAACCAAGGGAGGGGGGGGAACAGGAAAAGGCCAACCCCTTACCAGGACAAATCCCCTTGTACCGGGGAGGGGGGAAAATTAGGATGCACCAAACAAGGCCCACTTTTTGGTTAAAACAGGGAAGTGGGGTGGGGAAACAAAGGGAAAAAGCCCCCCAACCCCCAAACCATTCCCCAAACAATCGTTCCCCCAGTGGGGGGGAATGAATTTGCCCACCCCCAACACAAGGGCCAAACCTCGTTAAAACCATTGAGGGAATCAGAAACCACACACAGGGGGGGCCACCTCGTGTAAACGTGGGGAAATGAAAAATAGAGAAACCCCAACTTGGCATCCCCCCTCGTAACCCGTGGGACAGATAGGGCACTAGGCAAACCTTCGTTTATCCCCAGTGGGGACAGAGGGGGCCCCCACCCCCCCAAAGGGGGGCCACACCTCGTTACCAGTGGGGGGGGGGGGAAACAGAAAAAGCCCCACAAAACCAAGGCCACCTCTCGTACCAGGAAGGGTGGGGTGATAAGAGGGGGCAAACAGCCCCTTGTTTTTAACAGTGGGGGGGGGGGGGGGGGGGGGAAAACAGGAAGCCCAAAAAAAGGGACCCCACCATCGTTTCGTTTACCGTGGGGGGGGGGGGGGACAGGAAACAACCAACCATGGCCCCACCCCCTCGTTTTAACAGTGGTGAACAGAGGCTAAAACACAGGCCACCTCGTAACTAGGGGGGGGGGGGGGGGGGGGGACCAGGGGACAAGCTCCCTAAACAGGCCAAACCTTGTTACCGTTGGGGGAAAACAGGAAAAAGCACCAACCAGGGGCCTACCTTGATTAAACAGTTGGGGGGGTAAAACAGGAAAAAGCAAAACACAAGGGCCACCATTGTAAACCCATAAAGTTGGGTGGGGACAAGAACAGTCATAACCCCAACAAAAGCCCCAACCCTTTGTTTAACCAGAAGAGGAAGGGGAGGGGGCAACAAAACAGGGCCAAAAACTCGTTTTTTTACCAGGAGGGGGGGGAACAGGGGAAGGGGGGACAAACCAAAATAGGGCAAAAAACCCCTCGGTTAACCAGAGGGGGGGGGGGGAACCAAGAATTGGCCCACACTGGGCAAAACCTCGTTTACCCAGAGGGGGGGGACCCAGGGGAGGGCCCACACAGTCAAAACCCCTTCGGTACCCAGGGAGGGACAAATAAGTAAGGGGCCAACCCCAAAGGCCACCTCGTCATACCCAGTGGGGGGGGGGGGGGGAACAGGAAGGGGCAAACACAGGGGGCAACCCTGACCGTAACCAGTGGGGGGGGGGACAAGATAGGGCACAAAGCCCAAAAAACCCTCGTTTTTAACTAGTTGGGGGGGTGGGGGGGGGGGGGGGGGGGGGGTACCAGGAAAGGGCTACCCCCCCCCAAACAAGCAAACCCCTCGTTTTTACCCAAGGGAAGGGGGGGGGACAGGGAGGGCACAACCCAGGCTCCCCTTGTTACCCACGGTGACCAGGGGAAAATAAGGGGGCCCAACAACCAGCCAAACCTGTTCTTACCCAGGTGACAGAGCCAACGGCAACCTCGTTTAAACCCAAGGGGGAAAAACAGGAGGGCCACCACAGCCAAAAAACCTTTTGGTTTCCCAGAGGGGCGGGGTGTGAAACAGAAAAATAAGGGGGGGGGGCCAAACAGGGGCCCAACCTTTGGTTCCAGGGTTTGGGGGACAGAAAAAAAATAGGGGGCCCCCCCACACAGGGCAATCCCTTTGTTCCCATTGGGAACCCCCAGGAAAAAGGGGGCACCCCCCCAACCACACAGCAAAACCTTGTTTTACCAAGTTGTGTGGACAACGGAAAATGGGCAAAAACCCACAAAGCACCTTGTTTTTACCTGGAGAGGTTAGGGGAGGGGGCAACCAATACCCCACAAAAGCAACCTCGTAACCAGAAGGGGGGGGGGGGGGGGGGGGGAAACAAGACATGCCACAAACAGGACTTCGTTACACAGAGGGGGGGGGGGGGTAAACAAGGAAATCACACACAATGGCACCTCGTAAACCAAGAGGGAAACTGATAATTCTACACAACCCCCCAAAAGGGGCAAAACCCTGTTACCCAGAGGGTTGACAGAGGCACACTAGGGGCCCAATACACTCGTAACTAAGAGGGGGGGGTGACAGGGATACAGGGGGGGACAAACCAAAATGGGACCCCCACATGATAAATATATACATTAAAAATGAAAAACCCCCCATAGGTTATTCGATTTCGGGCACCCCAAAAAAAAAAAAAAACAAAAGGATTTTTTTCAGGGAGAATAATTACAAAAAAAAAAAAAAATTAAAACAAAACCCAAAGGAAAAAAAAAAAAAAAATTGAAAAAAAAAATGGAATTGGAAATAAAATCACCCATAGGAAAAAAAAGACAAAAAATTTTGGGGAAATATCTGGTAAACATAGGTAAAAAAAAAAAATAAAAAAATATAACCTGATAAAAAAACCATTGTAAAAAAATCCATTTTAAAAATCTTGCAATTTTGAAAAAAAAACAATTGGTCAGAAAGAAGAAGTCTGTTTTCTTCAATTTTTTTTTTTCAAAGGGGGGGAGGGGGGGGGGGGGGGGGTGGGACTGGTTTCCAGATTTTAGTATTTGGGGAAAATTCTGATAATACTTGGCAAAGGGGCCTCCCATGGGTTTTTTAGGATTTTCTGTGGGGGGGGTTCTTTCTGGGGAAAAACCCAAGGGGCAGGAAGGGGGGGGTTACCAGTTCCCCTGTTTTTGGTCCCCTCGAGGGGTTCCACACTAAGCAGGGAGGGCCAGTTTTTCCCTTTTGTGTTGGGCTTTCCTTTTTCAAAAGAGGTCCAGGCAAGGAGGGGGGGGGGCACAGGTACCCCACTTGTTGCTTCCCTCCAAGAGGTCCCCAAGGCCAGGGGTGGTCCCAAGGGTTCCCCTGTGCTCAGCTGGGTTGTCCCAGAAAATGGGGGGGAAGGTCAAGGTACCCTTGTTGCTTCCTTCAGAGGGTCCCAAGGCAGGAAAGGCCCAAGGTTTATTCCCTGTTTGGCTCCTAAGGGGGGGGGGGGTCCCAGCCAGGGAGGGCCCAGTGCCCTGGGGTGGTTTCATCAGAAGGTTGGGTTCTACATAATGGTCAAAAATAAAACATTTTGTTGTGTTTGGTGAAGTTGTAAGATAGCAAGTTGTTTTTTTAATATTAAATTATCTTTTTTTTGGTTTTACTGTAAATTGATAGCAAGGTGTTAAAAAAAAAAATTAAAAATCAAATTTTTTGCAAGGGAAACGGGGGAAACTCAGGGGGGGTAATAAACCCCACAATGTGGGGGACTAAAAAAAGGGAGGGGGGGTATAAAAAAACCAGTAGGAAGGGGAAAGGGGGGGGTGGGGGGGGGGGGGGAGGGGGGGGGTGGGGGGGGGGACAAACCTCCATTCCTTTTGAGGATTTCCCACTTTTTTTTTTTGGCACCTTAGCGAAAAAACACCAAACATAAAAAATAAAATTACCCCAGGTGTTTATTGGTTTTCCACACAAACTGTTGGGAAAACTAGAAAACCCCCAATGGACTTCAAAAAGCACATTCTGGAACCTCCGGGGGATTTTTCCATTATAATGGGTGGCGGGAGGGGGGACCACCAGGGGGGGGGGGTGCGGGGGGCCCTTTCTGCACTTGGCTTGATTTTGTTTTGCTTTTTGCTGGGCTGCTGGTGCTTGCTGCTTTTGCTTTTGCTGCTGGGTCTTGGGGGGCTTGTTTTTTTTATTTTTGCCTTTGCTTTATTGTGGTTGCTGCCTTGTGCTTTGGTGTTTTGGCTATTTGCTGGGGGGTTTTTTTTTATGCTTTTGAATTTTTTGCTTTGCTGTTTTTTTTACTGCCTATTACTTGGCTGATGGATGGGATTTGTGTACATGCTTAATGGCTGCTTACTTGGGGGGAGGCTGCTGATTTTTTTGGCTGCTGGCTGGGTGGGGCTGCTGGGGTTTACTGGTTTTGCTACTGCTTACTTTTTTGCTGGGGCTTGGTTTTTTAACTGGGCTTTTTTGCTGCATTTTTTGCCTGTTTTTGGTTACTTTTTTGGGAGGGTAACTGCTTTTTTTTAACTGCTTTTTTTTGGGCTTTTTTGGGTTTTGCTGTTTTTTTTTTAACTGATTGGCTTGCTTTAACTTTGCTTTGCTGGCTGCTGTTTTTTTTTTAACTGTTTGGATTTGGTTGCTTTGGTTTGTTTAACTTTGCTGCTATTGCTTGCTTGCGGTTATATTGGCTTGTTTTTTGCTTTATTGCTTGGGCTGGGCTGTTTGTGACTGCAGCCTACGCTTACTGCTTTTGCTTACTGTGGGTCATTTTTATTTTGTTTGGTTCTACTGCTGCTGGTGCATTTTGTTGGTTGTTTATTGGCTTGTTAAATACTGCTTTTATTTGATTTATTTTTACTGCTTGGGCTGCTTGTTGGCTTGGTGACTTTGTTTTTTGTTTTTTTGATTTGCTTTTCGGTTGCTTTGGTGTTTTTTGTATGTTGTTTTGGCCTGCTTAGGTTTGGTTTTTGCTGCTTTGTTTGGTTTGTTTGTTTGGCTTTGTTTTTGGTTGGGTGTTTTTTTTTGGGGGGGCCGGGCTGTTGCTTGTTGTTTTTTGGGGTGGGGTTTTTTTTTTTTTGGTGTTGGTTTATGGGTTTGGTTTTGGTTGTGGGGCTGTTTGGTTGTTTTTGTTTTTGTTTGCTTTAGGTGTTTTGTTTTGTTTGTGCTGGGTTTGTTGTTTGTTTTGCTTTTTTGCTGGTTGTTTTTGGTTGGTTTGCTTTTTTTTTTTGCTGTTTTTGGTGCTGTTTTTTTACCTTTTTTGCTTTCTGGCTGGGGGCGCTGTGCTGGCCTTGTTTACTTTGTGGCTTTTGCTTTTGGTTTTTTTTTTTTTGCTGTTGTTTTTTTGTTTTTTTGCTTTTTGGATGTTTTTGGTTTTGGATTTGCTTTTGCTTTGGTTTGCTGCCTTGCTGTTGGTTTGTTTTGTTGTTTTGCTTGGATGCTATTTTGCTGTGTTTGTTTGCTGTGGGTTGGTTTGTGACTGCCTGTTTTTTTTTTTTGCTGTTTGCATGGATGGCTTTGACTTGCTTTTGTTTGTTTGTGCTTGCTGATGTTGCTGTGTTTGCTTTTGCTTTTGGCTTGTCTTGCTGTTGCTGGTGGCTTGCCTGTTTGATTTTGTGTGCTTGCTTGTTTGTTTTGATGGGCTGGTTGTTTTGTTTTGCTTGGCTGGTTCTTTGTTTTGGCTTTTTGCTGCTTTGTGGGCTGGCTTGTGCTGTTTTTACTGCTGCTTTTGGGCTGTTGCGGGTGTGCGTGGTTTGTTTTTGCTGGCTTTTTTTTGCTGCTGGGGTTGTGGGGCTGGTGTTGTTTTTAAAAACTTTGTTTTGATGGTGCTTTTTTGGTTGCTGTGGCTTGGTTGGTTGTTTTGGTTGTTTGTTGATGTTGGATTTTGTGCTGAGTTGGGTTGTTTTTTGCTTTTTTGGCTGGGGTGGCTGCTTATTTTTTTTGATTGGGCTTTGCTTGCTATGGTGTGGGCTAGGCTGGCTTGACTTTCTTTTTTGGCTGGCTGATTGTGTTATTTTACTTTGTTTGCTGCTTGGTGGGGGTTCCACGGGGGAAAAGGTTATAAGGGATGAAAAATGAATTAACAATGGGTCCCAGGCCAGTGGGGCTTTTTTTTTGCAAAACTTGTGGGGGCCCCTTTTTTCTTGGGTGGCATATTCTGGGGGGGCCAAAGGGTTTGTTCTGCTTGTTATGTTTTTTTTTGGGACCGTTTATTTTTCATGGGGGGACTAAATTATTTTTTGTGCAAAAAAACCAAAAAATAATTTTTTTATTTTGCTTGAATTGGGGTTTGTTGGGAATTTTTCTTGAAATAAAAAAAAAACAAAAAATCTTTAATAAAACAAATCTCCCATTTTGTGGGCTCGGGGTTGTTTAAACGGGGGAATCCTAGGTGGTTTCTTTTCATGGTCAATTTGTCAATAATGTTATATTAAAAAAAAACATTAATTTTTGGGCTATTCTTTTGGGAAAATGGGGGGGGGGGGGGTGGGACCGGTCTTTTTTCAGAGTATTAAGGGGGGGATTTAAAGGAAATTTATTTTTTTATAATTTTTTTTTTTTTGTTTGCACAAAAAAATGTGGTCAGGTTGGGTTTTTTTGGGGCTATTTACCCACAGCATGTTACAGATTAAAAATACAGGGAAAGGGGGATTGAGTGGGGGGGAACAAAGGGGGAAAAAAATAAAAACAGGAGCACCATTTGATGACATGTTAATAAAACAAATAACTCTTATTAAAATAATAATTAAAAATATATTTAGTTCACCCTTTTTCCCAGCCAGGAATAATTTTTTTTTGAAATTGGCGGGGAGGGGAATGGTTTTCTCCAATTGAAAGCAAGGAAAAATTTTGGGTTCGGGGGGGGTGGAAACCCAGGGAATAGAAAAAGGGGGATTTTTTTCCTTTTTTTCCTTTAATAAAATATGTTTTTTTTTTTTAAGGTAGGTTTATAGGTGTAAACCATTTGTTGGAACTTTGTAATTTAATTGGTTTATATTTCCCCACCAACTATTTAATATTTCATTTTAATATTTTCTGGGTTTTTTGTATTATTTTTTTTGGAAATAAAATTAAAAATATAAACACCTAATGGATTGGATTTTTTGTTTTAGAATTTAAAACCAAAAAAATTGGACCAAAAACAAATATTAAAAAAGTAAAAAAAAAAACCACATTGTTTTATATTTTAATATTTTTTTATTAATTTTCTTGAATTAATAAAATTTGTATTTTGAGGGGTAATAATTTTTTTAGGGGGATTTGGGGGAAAAATAATATATTTAAATATATTTTTTGGTTGGTTTTTTTCATGAGGGATGAATTGTTTATTCAATTAACTGCCATGGGGGAAAATAATGGGGGGGGCCCCATTATTTTTAACATCCCTAAATGGGGCCAGGCAAGTTTAATTCATTTTTAATAATTTGGGTAATTTTGGTGGGGTTTTCCAACCCTTTTTTATTTGGGGAGGTCTTTTTTATTTTTCTAATTGGGATAAGGCGTTGGGATCTTTTATAATATAAAACCTCAATTTGGTTTGCCATCTCTTTAAATTTTTTTACCACCAAATTTTTGGGTTTTATGTCACTTTTTTTTACCTAAATCAAAATAATGCATTTCTTCAAAAAAAACCATTTTTTTGGTTTTATAAAAATTAAAATACTTATTTTGGTTGGTTTTTTTCTATTTCATGTTGCTTTTTTTCCGCAAATTATTTAATGTAAAAATAAACATAACAAGGAAAATAAAATTTTCCTTACGTTGCCCTCTTTTCGTCAAGGGGGAGTGGATAACATTTCCAAAAAAAAGGGGGGGGGGTTTAAGGAGGGTGACCACTATAAACAGGGTCTTTTGCGGCCAGGATTTTTTTTTGGCCACAACGGGGTTGCCTGGAGGTTTTTTGGGACCTTGTTTCTTTTGGGGTTTTTTGTCTTGTGCATTAATGGTAAAAAAAAGCCTGGGTTTGGTTTATCCCACCCACACCATAAGGTACCAAAAAAAAAAAAAAATTACATTTTCATAACTATGGGGGGTTCTGGGGTGGGGGGGGGGAAAAATTTAGGTTCCTCCATGGGGACCTTCGTGAAATACAAAAAACAGGGTGGGGGGGAGGGGGTTAAAAACTTTACCTGTTTTGCAGGGGATGAAACTAAATAAAAAAAACCATTTTTGATCTGGAAGTTTTTATTTTGTGGGGACGTATGGGGTTTTTAGGGTAGGCGGGGGGGGGGGGGGGGCCCGAAAGGGGGGGTATGCTGGTTTTTAAAAGGGGGGGGGGGCCCATTTTTAAGGCAATTTTGAAGGCCAGCCTTTTCCCATTTCTCTTTTTGCCCGCTATAACGGGAAAGGGGGGGGGGGGGGGCCCGTGGGGGGGGAGGTAGCGGGCAACTATTCCTTGGAACAGTTGAATTAACCATATTTGGTAAAAACAATTTCCCCCTCTTGGGACTACATGCTTCAAGTTATCTTGTTAGTGGGAAAACAGGGTAATGAGGGGTGTATTTTATAAACTTTTTTTACTAGCGGGCTATTATGTTTCTTCTTTCCAAAAAAATAATTAACTTAAACCAAATTACCCCTTTTCCGTTTCGGATAACGGCAAAATAAAAAACTTCCTTTTCTGGAAAAAAAAAATAATTCTGATGATTGGGGAAGGCGGAGATTGTTTACGGGGGAACGGATTTTTATGGGGGGGGGACCAAGGGCTTTGGTTTGGGGGCAAAAACTGGGAGGGGGGGGGGGAACTTTTTTTGTTTAATAATGGGTATTTCCCCCCTGGGGTGGGGTTTTTATATTGCTTGGACAATGGGCTTAAAAATTAGGTTATTGATACTGAAAATTTCAAACCCTCTCTCTTTCCTTCTCCTCCTTTTCGTTTGTTCGGGGTTTATGTTTGGAGGGTTAGGGGGAATAGGTTGGGGATTTTCAAGAATTTTTCATTTTCTTTTGGCCAACTTTTTTGACCAGTTTTTTAATAAAAACCCCCCCCCAACCCAAGGGGGGAAATAAACCATTTTAAATACCAATAAAAAAGTGGCCTCTTGGTTTTGCCACTAGGGGCCTGGGGGGGGGGGGGGGGGGGGCCCTATTAGCCGTTCCGTTTAAAAACACTTGCGGGGCTTTCAATATTTTTTCAAATCATTTTTTCAGGGGGGGGAGGGAGTGTTTTTTTTTGCGGTCGGATAAATAATTACGGGGATGGTTTTCTTTTTATGTGTTGGGGAGGGGAAAAAAGGGGTTAAGGCGGGAAATTTGCGATTGTAAATAAAATAGTTTTTAAATTCCGCTCTTGGGTACTATCAAAGGGATATAAAAAATAAAAAAAAACTGAAGCTGGGGCAAAAAAGGGGGGAGGGATTGGTTTTTAGCAATAAAATGTTATAAAATTGCAAAAACCTGGGGGTTCAAGGGGGGGAGGGGGGGGTGGGGATTATGGTGGGAGGGGGGCTTTTTTTTTTTTTACCTCCTCCCATCGGGGGGGGGCTCCGTTTGGGCGGCAAAATAAAGGAAAGTTTGGATAAAAAATAATGCTTAGGGGGGGGCTAAAAATGGATTTAAATGTTTAAATAAATTAAACAAAATAAATTAACAGGGGGAAGTTTTCGGGGGGAGGGGCCCCCATTAACTGAAAAAACATACGGGGTCAAACCCGTTTTAATAAACTTTCCAAAGGGATCCAAAATCTTGGGGGGATTTTGTTCAATTTCTTATTTGGGCCAATAAGGGGAGTTAAACAAAGATAAATTACCCCTCCCCCCACCCTGTTTTCCCCCACCCCACGGGGGGAATACCAATTTTGGGTAAAGGGGGGGGGGGGTGGGGGGGGGGGGGACAAAAAGTTTCAAGGGGACTTTAAGTATTGGAAAATTGTGAAAATTTGTTTTTTTTTTTTTTTTTTTTATCTTTTTAAATTTTTGGGTGTTTGGGTTGTTGGTCTTTACGGGGGGGGGGACAGTGCTAACAGTTGGCCCACAAAAAGGGGACTTAAAAAGGTAATCTGGTTTTTCGTCTAACTTTTCAGGGCTTCGTGGGGCACTAAAATAAAAAATGTTACGGAGGGCAATGGTGAAACTGTTTTTAAGTTGGGGCGGGCCATTTTCTTTAAACCCCCTTTTTTTGATGTTTCCAAATCTTGGGGACGGAGGGGGAAATATGGGCATTAATACGTTTTAGAATTTTTTTTTTTTTTTTTTGTTTATTTTTGGTATTTTTTTTTTTTTTTCTGATTTTTTGTTAAGGAGGACTGAATTTAAAATAAAAAAACAAAAAATAATTGTTTACCCCAAAAAAAAAAAAAAAATATTTGGGTGAGGGAATATTTTTTGGGGGAAGTTTTTTTTTGATTTGGTATAAAAAAGGTGACAGATGAAAACCCATGTGGTTTTTTTAAGAAAAAAGGAAAAATTAGGGGGACGATGAAACCTATTTTGAGGGGGGGTAGGATTTTTTTTTAGGTTTTTCCCCAATGGATTTTTTTTCACAAATTAGATAAAATAAAAAAAAAAAATAAAGGGGGTGGGGACTTCCTAACAAAAAATAAAATAAGTTGATTTCCCCACAAAATTACACAAATTTATATTACTTTGATTTAAAAAACTTTGGCTTGGCCTATTTGGAATTTTTGGGTAATAAATTGGGCTTTTTTCCAAATGGGCTTAAATGGTTTTATTTTTTTTTAAACCATTCAATAAATCTTTTTGTTGGTGGGATAATAATAATAAAAAAAAAAATAATAAACCTTTACATTTTTAAAATTTTGTTTTTCAATTCCTTTAAAAAAAAATAAAAATGTTTACCTTCAAAAAAAAAAAACCCCAAAAAAATTATTTAGGAAAAAATAGTTAAAAAAAAAAAAATTTTTAAGTTTTTAAAAAAATTTTAAAAAAATATAAAAAAAATTAAACAATGTGGTTTAAATAAAAAAACTTTTATATTTTTGGTTCCAAAAATTTTTGGTTAATAAAATTTCTTTAAAAAAATAAAACAATTTTATTAAATAAAAAAAAAATAAAACAAACAAAAACCCAAATTTTGTTTTTTCAAGGTAAATAAAATATTCAATTATAATATATACAAACCAGGAAAAAAAAAAAAAAAATAAATTTGAAATAATTATAGGGTGGACTAAACAAAAATAATAACAATTTTTAATATTTCCATAAATAATAAAAAAGGGTCCATTGGTAAAATAAAAAAAAACCCCCTCCTTAAAATTAAAATATTAATATTTAATTTAATCACAAATTTTTTTACATTATTAAAAAGAATAAGGGGAAAATAAATTTTTTTTCCTTCTATTTCTGGGGTTAGGGTACCCGGACCCCCAAATTAACTTGGGGGGATTCATTATATGAAGGTGAATAACTTTACAGCCCCATTTTCCCCGCAAATCCCATTCTTGGTTTTTGGGAAGTAAAAATTTGAAAAAAAGTTGGGGGGGGGTGGGGAAAAAACCAGGGAATTTTTTTTTTGTTTAATTTTTTTTTTATTTAAGGGGTGGGTAGGTTAGGTGTTTTTCAATGTAAAAATTTTTTTACATTGATTTTGTTTTCCTGTTGGTTTTCTTCCTTCGTTTCCCTTTTCTGTTTCCTGTATAAAAACTTTTGCTTGGGATTTGTGGCAATCCATAATGAACATTTGTTTGCTTTGTTTGGCCAAAAATAAAACTAATAAATAAAACAACATAACAAAATAATAATAAAAAATAAAAATTTCGTTTAAATTCCCCTTTTAATTTGGAAAAAAAAAAAACGGTCCCCTTCCCAAGGGGGATAAAGTTCCAAATTTTAAGAATTTTTAAAGGTTTTTTTTTACATTTTGAGGGTACCTAAAATTTGGGGGAACTGGGAAATGGGGGACAACCAAAACCCCCAGGGGGGAATGGGTTTTTTAGGGTTTTAAACCCCACCGGGAGCAGGGTGAATTTGTGTTTTCAGAATTCCCATTTTTTTTTTCAAATTATTTGTTTTTGCTCTGGGGCACAAAAATAACAATTTTGTTTAATTGGGTTTTAGGGCAAAAATAAAAAATATTAGTTTCATTGATATAAAAAATAAAAACGGGGGGGGGCAAAAAGGAACATAGGGAGGGGGGGTGGGGAGGGGGGGGGGGGGGGTTGGGGGAGGGGGTTGTGGGGTAAACACTTGGGCACCCAATAGGGGGGGGGGCAAACCTGAGGAAGGTTTTTGGCAAGGGCCCCAAAAAAAACTTTTGCTTGGGGGGACTGTATTTTTCATTATCAATTCTTGGAATACATCCTGTTGGGGGGGGGGGGGGGGGGGGGACAAATAACAGGCAGCCAAGCAGGTAAAAAACTACAAGGCCCAGCCAAAAAAGCAGGTTTTTAGCAAGGGGGCTAAGCCCCCCAAAAGAAATAACAAAAAGGCCGCAACAGCAAGGGGGCTGGCCCAATGGGCAGCGGAGCATGGCATAACCCATTAAAAACAAAAACAGCAAAGCAAAAAAAACCCCTAACATAAAACAAAAATGCCAGGGCAAACAAACCAAAAAAACTAAAAAAACATAAAAGCAAAATAGGGCAGCCCCAAAACCCAACCAGCAGGCAAAGCAGTTTAAAACAAAAAAAAAATACAAAACAAGGGGGGGGGGGGGCAGGCACAGCGGCCAGGGCAAAGCAAAAATACAATAAATTAAAAAAACAAATAGGCTACGGGGGCCAAAAGGGCAGCCAGGGGAAATAAACATGGGGCCCCATAAGGCATAGGCAGTTTAATAAACATGGGGGGGGGCCAAGGCCAGCCCAGCCATGGGGGCTAAAAGGGCCATAAGCAAACCAAAAAACAATAATAAAAATAAACATACCATCAAAAAACAACAAAAACAGGCAAAAAAAAATCCCAAAAACTAAAAAAACAGGGGCAGGTGGGGGCCAGCCAGCTAAAAACAAATAACAGCATAAGGGGGCAGCTAGCTAAAAATGGGGGCAGCAAAAGGCAAGCCCTAGGCAAAACAACAAAAGCAGCAGGGGGGGGCAGGCAAGGGCACCAACAGCAACAAGCAAAGGGCTGGGGCAGGCTTAAACGGCAAAATAAAAACAAAAAGGGCAGAGCCCAGGGGAAAATTTCAAAAAAAAAAACAAAACTTGCAAGGGGCAATAACTAATATAAATCCCAGGGGCAAGGGGGGCCAAGCCAGGCCAGGCAAATAACAACATAAAAAAAGGGGGGAAGGGGCCAAGCAGGGCTAAATATTACGGGGCAGGGCCAAGCACTAAAATCAAGGGGCAAGGCAAGGGCAAAAACAGGGGGGGGGGGGGGCAAACATAAAAACCATTAATAGAGAAGCCAAGCAGTAAATATAAAAAAACGGCTGCAATAAACGCCCCCCTGGGCATAATGGCCCAAAAGAGTTATAAAACAAGAAAAGCAACCCCCGGGGGCGCAAAAAACAAATCTAAAACACTATAAATACAAAACCCAGCCAGGGCTAATAACAAAAAATAAACTAATAAAAAAACAGCCAAAGGCCAAAAAAATATAAAATCCCCAAATACAAATAAAAACCCGCAGGCAAAAAAAATTATAATTCAAATAAAAAAAAACTAAAAATACAAACTAACAAGCTAGGGGGTCTCAACAAAAATAAAAAACAACATCAAAAGGGCCCATTAAAACATACAAAAACATCTAAAAACTAGGGCAGCCATGCCAGCGGCAAAAACAAAAAAAAAAATAAAACAAAAAACCAAAAAAAAACTAAATTAAAATAAGAAAAACAGCTAACCAATAAACAACCAAAAAAAAAACAGGGGCTATAAAGCACTAAAACATAATTAAATAAACCAAAAAAATATAATCAGCATGGGGCTTTCAAATTCAAAACTCCACAGCTAAAAAAACAAGGCAGGGGCAGGGGCCAAAGGGCACATTAGGGGGGCAAATACAACAGGCATAGGGGGCATACAAAAAAAAAAAAAATACCAAGGGGCCAAGGGCTGCCAGTTGTTAAGTTTTAGCTAATAAGGGGCACCCAGTTAAAAAAAAACGGGGGGGGGGGCAGGGTACACAGCAAGTCTGGGGAAGCATGCAAGTTACAAAAAACATAGGCCAAAAATAACCTTCAGCAAGTTAGGGCTAGGGGTGTAATGATTTTGTTAAGGCAAGCAGGTAAATAAAAAAAACAAAAAAATACTGGCAGGCAGGCAGTAGGGGCAGGCCAGGGTTATAATACCGCCCCAAGGCTAAAGGGCAGGGGCAAGAAGGGGGTAAATACAACACAAGCAGCAGGGGCCAGCCCAGAGTTAAACAAGGCCCAGGCAAAAAGGGGGCAGGCAGTATAGGCAGCAGCCAAGTTAACCCAAGCAAGTACCTGCAGCTGGTTTAAAAAGGCAGTAAAAATATAACCAAGCAGTAAAAATTAAAAGGGGGCCCCTAAAAAAAGGGGATGGGCCCCGGCAGTAAAAAAACACCAATGGGCCAGACTGTTAAAAAATCAAGTCGGGCAAAGCCCCGTAAAAAAAATCAAAAAGGCAGGCAAGGAAATATGAAGGCAAGGTAAAAAGGAAGCACGGGGGGGGGGGGCAGGGGCTAGGCCCCAGTTAGGTTTTAAGGCCAGCCAGTCTAGCAGTAATAAAAACAATAAAAGGGGCAGGGAATAAGCGGGCGCAGTTAGGCAGTTAATTCACCCCAGGGCAAAGGGGAGGGGGGGGCATATATATGCAGGGTAATAACAGGCCAGTAGGGGGCACGGGCCATGGGGCAAAGGGGCAGGCCCCTATGCTCAAGCAAGCAAGGAGTAATTTGGCTTAGGGGGGCAGCCCAAGCAGCTGGGCTGGCCAAGTAGAGCCTTAAGGCAAGGCTGGGCCAGGGCTGGGGGGCAATGCATGGGGGGGACGCTTAGCAGCCAAGAAAAGGGGGCTTTGTTTGTTCCGTCCCGCGTTTTGTTGGGGGGGAAAGGGGAGGGGGTAAAGGAAGTGCTGAAAGTCAAGTGGTTTTCTTGTGGGCCACAAAAAAATAAATAAAAAAAACCCTGGTGTGGAAATAATAAAAACAATAAATAATAAAATCCCCCCACCACCCCCCCCACCCTGTTTTGGTGTTTTAAAGGGGGGGCAAGGGGAATATCTTCTTTCATGGGTTTCATGTGGGGGTGGGGGGGGTTCTTTGTCCCCCAACTCTGGGGGGTTTTATTCTCTTTTAGGGGGGGTCCCCCCACCTTTGGGTGTTTTTTCTTGGAGGTATCGTTTCCTGGGGCAAAATGGTTTTTTTTTTTTTCAAACTTGCTTTTTCCTAAATTTACAGTTTTAAATAAACCAAATAAAAGAATTAATTTTTTAAAAAAAAAAAGATAAATTACTAAAAAAAATGGGCCATTTCATCCCCAACTTTCAAAACCCAAAAAAACCCCACCCCCATACCAATATAAGAGGGTTGGACCATGTTTTGAAAAACCAATTCTCTTTGATTGGAATATACAAAACCCCAGGGGGGGGGGGGGGGTGGGAATTACTGGGCCTTTCCTGGCTGGGGGGGGGGGGGACTTCTGGAGGGGGAGGGGGGCAAAACAAGGGGGGGGGGGACCCTTTTGGGCCCTTTTCTTTGCTTAGGGCTTTTTGAAGGTGAAAGAAACCAGGGGACTGGGGAAAAACCTTTTCCTTATTGGCCTTGGGGGGGAAATTTTCTGAGGGAAGCCAAAAACCCCCCAGGGGGAACCTGGGGGACTTTCTTGCTTAGGGGGGGGGGGGAAACTTTCTGAAGGGGAAAGCCAAAACCCTGGGGGGGGGGATGGTTGGGGGTGGGGGGGGGGGGGTGTGGGGGGTGGGGAACCTGGGCATTTTTTTTTCCTTTGATGGGGGGGTAACCTCAGAGGGGAGGGGGGCAACCCCAAAGGGTGTGGGGGGGGGGTGGGGTTTGGGGCCATTTCCTTGGGCCTTGGGGGGGGGGGGGGGGAGTGGGGGGGGGAATCTGAGGGGGAGCAACAAAAGTGAACTGGGGGGGGGAACCTTCACTGCTTGGTTGTTCCCAGAGGGGGGTCCAGGAATGGAGCTAAATAAAAAAAACCCCATGGGGGGGGGGAGGGGCTGGGAATTTTTTTTTCAGGGGGTTATTTTTTTCATTACTTAAAAAATCTGGGGGTATCCAAGGGGTTTTTTCCCTTAATGGTGAAAAAAAAAAAACTTGTTGGAGTGGGGGGAGGTGGGGGGGGGGGGACCCCCCAAAGGGGGGATCTTTCTTTCCTCTGGGGAACCACCAAATGTTTTTTCAAAAATTGCCACGTATTTTTTTAAATTATATGGGGTTTTTCTTTGGTTTACACAGGTTTTTTTACTTTGTTTACGTGAATTTCAAAAATGGGGTGACTTCTTATTGGTTGGTTTTTTACCCATCAGTTTTTTCAAATTTGTTCTTTGTGTATTTTATTGTTTTCTCTCCCCCGATGTTTATTGTAGTTTATGGGCGGATTAGATAACTTTTATTTTGTGTTCATTTTAAAAGGAGGTAATTAATATTCAGGGTTGCTGTTTATGACTTTTCTGTTTACTCCTTTTGTTTATATCGGGAGGGGGGTTTTTTTTTTTGGCTTTTTTGGTTGGTTTGGGCACGTTCTGGGTTTCTCTGGTTGAACGAGGTTTATTTGTTTGATTGGTGTGCTTTTTCTGTTCTTCTGGGGTTAGTGGTTGTTTTTGATGGAGTTGTTCTGGGGGGATTCTTTTCTGGTTACCCCGGAGGTTTTGCCTGGGTTTTGTGGGCTTCTGTTCCTCTGGGGGTACGGGATGGGTTGGGCCTTTTGTTTTTGTTTTGCCCTCCATCTTTCCTTTCATTGGTTAAAAAATTAAGGGTTTGGCTTGTTGGTGGATTTTTTATGGGCAACTCCTTGGGTTATAACCCCAAAAGGTTTTTTGCTGTGTGCTTTCTTGTCAACAGGTTAACAAAGGGGGGCTTTTGTTTTGTATTTGGTTTCTTGTCCACTTGGGTAAAAATGGGGGTGCTGTGGTGGGGGCCTTTTCTGTTTCCTTTTTGGGGGTTATCGGGAAGGTGGTTTGTTTGTTTTTGCCTCTGGGTTCCCCCATTGGTACGGAGGTTTGTTGGCTGTTTGTTGGCCTTCCGTTTGTTCCCCATATAACTGGGTTTTTTAAAATACGGGGTAAGGAGGGTTTGCTTTGTGGTTTGTTCTTGGTTTCACTGGGTTACCAAAAGGTTTTGTTTGCTGTGTTTGTGGCCATACTGTCTCTTTGGGTTTACGGGAGGGGGGCTTTTAGGATTTTGTTTTGTTTGGGCTTTTCTTTTGTTCACCCACTGGTTTAACGAATAGGGTTTATGGCTGTGGGTGGGCCCTTTGTTTTCTGCCCAATGGTACGGGGGTAAGGGTTTTAGCTGGTTTTTTGTGGGCTTTGATGTCCCCCCACCCCCCCCCCATCTATGTTAGGGGACGAGGGTTGCTGTGTTGGGGGGGGCCTCTGGGGTCTTCTGGTACGAGGTGCTGTTGTTGGCCGTTTTTTTTTCCTTGGGTTTATTTCTTGGTACGAACAGGGGGTGGGGCTGTTTTTGTGTTTCCAGGGGGTTGCTTTTTCTGGGGTTTAACCGGGGGGGGGGTGGGGTGGGCTGGTTGTTGGGGCACTGTGGTCTTTTTCCTTGGGGGTACGAGGTTGCTGTTGTGGCCCCTTTCTTTTTCTTTTTCTGGTAATAAAAGGTTTTTGGGCTTGTGTGCTTTTTTATGACAATTGGCGTTTACATAAGGGTTGGGGCTGGTTTTTGTTTTGGGCTTTTCTGTTCCCCCCCCAAAAAAAAAAAAAAAAAAACTTTTGGGGGTTAAACCCAAAGGTTGGGCTTGTTTGGTTTCTTTTTTTTTGACTTCTGGTCACTGGTTTACCAAGGTTGGCTGGGGTTTGCTTTTATGGTTTTCTTTCTTGGGTTACGGGGGTTTTAGGGATGGATGTTTATTTTTTTGTGCCTTTTTCTGTCCAACTGGGTAATTCGAAGGGTTTTTTGGGGCTGTGTGGGCCTTCTGGTTCCATTGGGTCGGGGGGGGAACGTGAGAGGTTTTTTTTTTGCTGGTTTGGTTGCTTTTTTTCGTTCCCCACCTGTTAAAACAAGGGGTTGTCTGTTTTTCGGTTTTTTGGGGGGGTCCACTTATGTAGTTTTCTGGTACGGAGGTTTTAGGGGTGTTTTTGTTGCCTTTTCTGTTAACTGGGTTTGTTTTAAACCGAGGTTTGCTGTTTTTTTTGGTGGCCTTTCTGTTACTTGGGTTAACGGAAGGTTTTGCCTTGTGTTGGCTTTTATGTGGGCCACCTTTCTGGTTAGGGGAAGGGTTTTGTATTTTTTTTTTTTTGCATGTGTTTAGCTTTTTTTCTGGGGTCCCAATTTTGGTTTTAGTATACCGGGGGGGGGGGTGGGGGGGGTCCGATGGGTTTTATATTTTTTGATGTTTTTTTAGTTTTGGGGGGCTTTATGGTCCAAACTTTGGGTTTTATAAAGGGAATTGGGTGGCTCGTTGTTGGGATTTTTCTGGTTCCCCCAAATGGTAAAACGGTTGGTGCACATGTTTTTTTGTATTGGGGCTTCCTGGTCTCTTGGTTAAACCAAAAAATGGGTTGGGGGGCACTGGTGTGCTTTTCTGGGTTTTTTCTTCTGGTTTTAAAAAAAACAAAAAAGGTGCTGTGTTGGTTTTTTTTTTCTTGTTCTTCTGGTTAACAAGGGGTTTATTTTTGCTGGTTGGGCTTTTTTCCCCTGATTTTCTTTTCGGGTTTTTTACCGAGGTTTTTGGTTTTTGTTGTTTGGGGCCCCTTCCTTTGGGGTTTCTCTTGGTTTTTTAACAAAATGGGGTTGCTGTTGTTGTTTGGGGCTTTTTTTTTTAACTGGGGTTTTTTAATAAACAATGGGTTTTGGGCATGTTTGGCTTTCTGGGGTTTCCCC
Organism: Knipowitschia caucasica; assembly: GCA_964034765.1. Classification (NCBI taxonomy): domain Eukaryota; kingdom Metazoa; phylum Chordata; class Actinopteri; order Gobiiformes; family Gobiidae; genus Knipowitschia; species Knipowitschia caucasica. The sequence continues at coordinate 50,486,926 of OZ035825.1, forward strand.
AAAAGAAACTGGTTTACAAAAGGTTTGGGCTTGGGTTGTTGTTCCGGTAACTTGGTTAAACAATAGGTTTTGGGGCCTGTGTTTGTTTTGGGGCTCCCTGTTTGCTTTGGGGTTTTTTACTGGGAACACGGCCCAATAATAAACTTCAAATTGGTTGTTGGTCTGTGTGGTTTTTATTGTTTTTTTTTTTTCTACCTGTGTGCTTCTCTCTGTTGTTTTTTTTTTCCTAAAATATTGTTAACCCTTTTGTGGTCATTCTTCTTGTTTTTGTCTTTTTATATTGTTTTTTTTTTTTTACCTGTTTGTCTTTGGTGGGTTATAATATGTTTTTTTAAAAGAACCATTGTGTCTTTTTTCTGTGTTCCTGTTTATGTAACCATGGTCTCCTCTGTGGGGGGTCTAAAAATTTAATGGTTTACCTTGTTTTTTGGGTTCTCTGGGAGTGGGGTTCTAATAATGTTTTACAGGTTGGTTTGGGTCTTGTGGGTCTATTTTAGTTTAAAACCTTGGTGTTTTTCCTACTCTTTTTTTTTACTGTGGGTCTATTATGGTTTGTTTTTAACCCTGTTTTTGGTTCTCTTGTGTTTCTATTTAATGTTTTTTTTTTTTTTTACTGTGTTTTCACTCTGTGGGTTTGTTAATTGTACTGTGGGTGGTCTCTCTGGTTTTGGTCTATAATGTTAAACCCTTGGGGTTGTGTCTCTGTGGTTATGTTTTAAAAACCTGTTTTGGGTCCTCTTGTGGTTTTTTATTGTTTTTTAAACCCTGGGGTATTTGTCCCTTTTCTTGGGTTGGGGGTTCTGTTTTTAAAACTTTGGTTGGGGGGGGGGGGGTTTCTCTTCTGGTGGGGGGGTTTTTTTTCTTATTTGTACCTTGTGTGTTGGGGGTTTTCCTAATCTGGTGTTTCTATTATGTTATCCTTGTGGTCTTCTCTGGGTTGGTCTAATTAACAATAGTTATCCCTGTTGGTGTTTCTCTCTGTGGGGTCTTGTAGGTTAAACTTTGTGGGGTTCTCCTTCTTGGTGGGTTTCCTGTTTTAACTGAGGTCCCTTGTGCGTTGGTTTTATTTTAAAATTGTTTGTTACCCACCTGTGTTTTTCTGTGTCTGTACCCTGTGGTTCTTTCTTTTTCTGGTGTTTTTTTCTTTTATTTATGTAAATAAAACCCTGTGTATTTCTTTGGTTTGTGGGTTTCCTTTATATGTTTAACCCTTTTGTTGGTTTCTCCTTTGTGGTCTTGTTTTTACCTGTTTGTTTATTTTTCTCTGTTGGGGTCTATGTATGGCATTTTTAATGTTTCTCCTTCTTTTTTTTTGTGTATGTTTTTTACCTGTTTAGTATACTGTGTGGGGGTTTTGTTTTTTTTGTTTACCTGTGGGTCATTTTGTTGTCTATTATGTTTTATCCCTGGGTTTTTGTTGGTCTGTGGTTTCATATATTTGTTTACCTTTGTTGTCTCTCTCTGTTGGGGTTCTAATTTATGTTACACCCTGGTGGTTCTCTGTTGGGGGTTCTCTATATTGTTAAACCTGTGTTTCTCTGTTGTTCTGTAAAATCCCTGTGTGTTCTTTTTCTTTCTTTGGTTTTTTATAATTTAAATTGTACCTTTTTTTGTGTTAATTCTTTCTTTCTGTTGTTTGTTTTTCTGTTTTAACCCTGGGGTTGTTTCTTGGTGGGTGTTATTATTTGTTACCTTGGTTTGGTCTCTTGTTGTTTTCTATTTATGTTACCCTGTGTATCCTTTCCCTTCTTTGTTGTGGGGGTTGTAAACCCTGTGGGGGGGGTTCCTCCTCTGTGTTGTTTAATTTAAATGTTATTAACTGGGTTGTATCTATGTTGTTCTATTTTTTGTTACCTGTTGCTCCTCTGTGTTGTTTTTACTTGTTGTGCTTCTTTATTCTGTGGGGTTTTTTTTCTATATTTTGTACCTGGGTTTGGGCCTTCTTGTGGTTCTGTTTAACCTTGTTTGGTCTTTCCCCCTCTGTGTTTTTTCTAAATTTTGTTAACCCTTGTGTTCCCTTTCTGTTTGGTCTGTTTTTTTACCCTGTTGGGGTCTTATTTGTTGGTTTTCTAATTAAAATTTTGGGTTACCTGTGTTCCTCTCTGTGTGTTAAAATTTATAGTATACTGTCGGTCATTACTCTTGTGGGTTTCTTGTTATTTACCTTGTGGTTTCGGGGCCTTTTTTTTTTATTTATAAACCGTATTTAAAAAAATATTTATTGTTTTATGTCGTTCCCAAATAATGGCCCCGGGAGGGGGAATTTCCAAAAGGGGGGATGGGCGGCCATTTTTTTCCAAATGGGGAAAAAATTGGGTTTTGTTGGGCTCAGTGGGACGGCTTGTTTGTAAGGGGGCCTTTGGGGGGGCTTGGGGAAAAGGTATTTTTAGCGGTGGATAACAGTTTTGCCTGGAAAATTTCAAAATTAAGATCTATCATTGGGAAAAATATAAATATAAATAAATCTTTCTTCAAAAAAAAATAAAACAGGTAATCTTTCTGGTGAAATAAAAACTTTCGGGCCCCTGTGTTTATTTTTTTGGGGTGGGGGGGGGGCCAAAATCGTTCTTTTTTTTTTCCTGGGGGTTTTTTTTTTTTTATTTCCCTCCCGGTTTTTCTGGGTGGCGGCAGGGTGGGGGATGGGATATCTTCCCCAATAAAATGGAGGTTGGCACGGGGGCCAAAAATAAATAAAAATAAAAATAAGAAACACGCGGGTTGTTTTTGTGGGGGGTTTTCTAAACAATAATCCGGGGGGTTTCGTCTCGGCCACGTTGGGGCACTAAAGGACGGGTTTTCCCACGGCATCCAGGGTTTTGCCACCCCAAGGGGAGGGGGGGGGGGGACTTTCGGGGATTTTGAACCCCAATCCCAAAAAGTGGGGGGGGGGCAGTTTCAAATTTCCAGGGTGGGGGGGGATGGGGGGAAAGTTAAAAAATGGGGGCTAAGGGGGGGGGAAACCCCAACAATTCGGTAGGGGGGGCGACCAAATTTATAGATTGAGGGGGAAAGCGGTGAATTCTAGGCGGGGGGGGGGAAAAAAAAAACTTTTCCCCATTAATAAAAAATTAAAATCACTAAAAATCCGGCTGGTTTCGCTCCAGATTAAATGGGGAGGAAAAAACCCAAAACGGGGAGGCGGGGGGGGGACTATCAGGGCTTTTCCCGGGCCCTCATTTTTCAATTTCAAATGGGGGGGATTTTTTTTTTTTTTTTCTCTTTTTTGCGCGGGGGTGGAGGGGGGGGTGGGACATAAGCGGTCCTAAAAAATTTTTTTCGCCTAGTCGGCCGTTTCTGCTTACAGCGGTGGGGGGTATAAAACGTGGGCCGGGTTTAAAAAAATATAAAATACTGTTTTGCCCGTTGTTGTAAAAAAAAAATACTACCCGCTCCGGGTTTTGCATTGGGTATCGTGCCCCCCCACGGGGCCGGCAGGGTTTCCTGCGGGAAAACGGGTGTCCGATTCCCGGGGGGAAAAGTTGTAAAAAAAAAAAAAAAATTTTCGGGTTCATCCTTTTCGGGGGTCGCTGGTATCGGGGGTCATTGGGCCGAAAATTCCGCGGGGGGGGGGGGGGGGCCCCCCCTCTGGGTCTGTCATTTGGTTTTAAGGGGGGCTCGGGGAAACCCACCCCCACAAAAAAAAAAAACGGGGGAAGGTGGGGGCGACCAAAATATTTGGGGGAAGACGCGGATGTTTTTCAAGGCGATAATAACATTTATAATAATAAAACATAAAAAACTCAAAACGCTTTTGTCGCTAAGGGAAAATAAAACATTGGGGGGGGTACAAAATGGGGGGGGGGGGGGGGGGGCAGGGGGGGTCGCGGATTTTGGCGTGGGCCTTATTTGGATAACGGTAAACAGGGGAGTCGAATATAGTTTGGGAGGATTTTGCCAATTATAAACCTTTTTTTCTGGGGAACATTTAGCCTGTTCCGCATAAACAATCTCCTCTACTTTTTTAGTTTATTTTTTTCATTTTTTTCCTTTTACTTCGGTTTTGTTTGTTTTTTGTTGAGAGGTAAGATTTTGCGGGGGGGGGGACGCGAAAATTCCCAAAGGGAAATTAGGTTGAAAAACGGATCCCCAAAAATTTTTTCGACGGCTGGGTTTCGTTCTAAAAAGGCCGGCACATTCGAGCGGGCCCCGGGGTCTTGGTAATTGTTGTATTTTTTGGGAAGGCGAACAATGTCGTTGGGAGTTTCGGCTGGAAAATTCGGCTTTTTTTTTTTAATTTTGTCCCCCCCCCGGCCTCACGTGGTTGGGTTTGAGCCTTATAAACCATGGGGGGGGGGGGGGGGGGGGGTCGACGGGGGCGACCGATTGCGGGCCTTTGGAAACGGGGGGGGGGGGGAACCAAGCGGGGGGTTCGAAACAAAAATAAAGGGTTGAAAAAAAAATGGGCGATTTTCTACCTTGTCTTGGGGGAATTCGGGCGGGTCCGCTGGGGGTAACCTTTTTGGCTGAGGTGGCATGATTTTTACATGCAACGGAAAGGGCGGGGGAGGATTTTTTTAAACACCGGCCCCCACGTTTTTTTTTTTCCGGCCCCGTCGTTGGAAAATAAGGGAAGGGAGGGCTCGCTGGCGGGTAAATAGGGAAACCCGGCTATATGTTCGGGCCCAGGGCCCACGGGGGTTTTTCCATTTGGAAATAATATGAAATTTGGAGGGCGATGCGGAATTTGTTCCCCCCGACTTACCCCCGGGTTTTTGGTCGGAATGGGGGGGGGCCCCCCTATAAATCTGAGGGGGGGGGGGAAAACCCAGGGGCGGTTGGCGTTTTCGGGGGGCTTTGATTTCGGCCTTTCATTTGGGTTCGCCTTTTTTCAAGTTGTGATTCTATGGCCTTTTTTTACTTTTTTTCCCGCTTTTTTTTATTAGGTTGGAAAAAAAAAATAACTTGGCCTTTCTGAATTGGGGTCCCAGAAAAGGGCCGGGGAGGGGCCCCCCCTTCTGTTTTTGTTGCAAGTGGGGCGGTTGAAAGGTGAACCCCTCTGTTTTTTTCCAACGTTGCCTGTTGGAGGACCCGGTGTTTGAAGAACCCAACACAACGCCGGGTATTTGGGGGCGCCAAATAAAAAAATAAATCGCATTTATGGGGAAAGATTAAATTTTTTTTTCCCCCACTGGCAAACAGAAACGGTGAGGAACCCATTACGGGGTGCCCAATAAAATTTTTAAACAGGTGGGGCGTGTTTTCCCTGGGGGGTCTTTGGGAAGAGATTTTTTTTCCCATAAGGATTTCCCCTTTGGGGAGGGGGGGAAGTTTTTTTCTAAGGGCAAAAAAAAAAAAAAAAAAAAAACTTTTCCCGGCTTATTTTCTTTTTTCCAGTGCCCCCATTTTGGGGCCCTTCCCCCAACCAAAAGGCAGGGGGGGGGGGGGCCATGAAGGCCCCACCCAAAAAAATAAATAACCCATTCCATTTGAAAATAGGGGGGGGGGGACCGCCCATCATGTTGGGGGTAAAAAATTTCCGAGGGGCTTGGGGGGGAAACAGGACTTTAATAAACTTTTATTTACGGTTTAAATTTTATAAAAAAGGGGCAGGGAAAAAAAAAAAATAAAAAAAAAAACCCCCCAACCTTAGGTTTTTTTAAAACCCAATAAATAGGGGGGAAACCCAACAGGAAGGGGGAAGGGGTACCAACAAGGAAAAAATTTATTTTTTTTTTTAAACACAGCGGGAGGGGGGGGGGGGGGGGGGGGGGGGGGGGGGGAATACAGGTTAACCATATTTAAGGGGGGACAACAGGGGAGGAGGGGGGGTGGGTTGGACATCCGGTTTTACCCAAGGGAAACCCCCCACAGGGGGGGGGAGGGGGGGGGGGGGGGGGACCCCCTTACCAAGTTTTTTTACATTTTTATGGGGAATAACAGGGGGAAGGGATAGAGGGGGGGGGTCCAACCAGGTTTTTTCAGGCCCCCCAAACAGAGGGGGGGGGGGGGTGGGACCACAGGGTTTTTTTAACAATTATTAGGGGGGTGGGACACAAGGGGTGTAGGGGGAACACCCAAGGTTTTACCAAGTGGGGGGGGGGACAACAGTAAGGGGGGGGGGGGGGGGACCAAGGTTAACAAGAAATAGGGGGGGGGGGGGGGGACCAATGGGAGGGGGGGGGGGGGGGGGGGGACCAAAACAGGTTAAAAAAACATTATTTGCTACCCACATCAAGAGGGGGGGGGGGGGACCACAGGGGTTTTTTTTTTACAGGACCCCCCCACCCCCCACCAGGGAAGTTTGCCCCCCCCCACACCATAAAAGGGGGTACCCATTTAATTAGGGGGGGGGGACACAGAGGACCCCCCCCAAACCAGGTTTTTAAAAACATTATACACACAGGGAGGGAAAAGGGGGGGGGGGGGGGGCACACAACAGTTAACAGGGGTCAACCAGATGAGGAGGTGGGGGGGGGGTGGGGGACCCCACCAAAAAAGGGTTACTATTTAAGGGGGGGGACCCAAAACAGGGGAGGGGGGGGGGGGACCAATGGGTTACCAAGGGGACTCGAGGGGGGTGGGGGGGGGGGGGAACACGGTTAAAATACAAATATATTAGGGGGGGAGGAACACCCAGATGGGGGGGTGGGTGAGGAACCCCCCACACAACAGGTTCTATAATTAGTGGAGACAAAAAGGGGGGGGGAGAGAGGAGGGGGGTGGGGGGGGGACCCAACCCAAGGTTTAACCCATATTTAGGGGGGGGGGGGGGGGGGGGGACAAACAGGGGGGGGGGGGGGGGGAGGGGGACACCCCAAAACTGGTAAAACAATATATAGGGGACCCACAGGGGGAGGGGCAACCAGGTCATTAACAAAAAGTGGACCCCCAACCCAAAGGAGGGGGGGGGGGGGGGGGGAACCCACAGGTTTACAGGGGGGACACCGAGGGGGAGACCCCAAAAAACCCAGGTTTTTTTTAACATATTTTTAGGTGGCACTGAGGAGGGGGGGGGGGTGGTGACCACCACAGGTTTATAACATGGGGACCACACAAAGGGAGGGGGGAGGGGGGGGGGGGGGGGGGGGGGGTGGGGGTGGGAACACCAAGGTTTACCCATAATTTAAGGGAACCAACCCAAGGGTGGGAGGGGGAACACCCAGGTTACATTATTAGGGGGGGGGGGGGAACCAGGGAAGGGGGGGAAGGGGTGGGGACCCCCCCCACAGGTTAACAAGTGGTGGACCCACCACAGAGGGGGGGGGGACAAACAAAGGGTTTTTTAAAAACATTATAGTCCACACAGTGGGGGTACCCACTGGGTAACATAGGGGGACACCAAAAGTTAATGGAGGGGGGGGTGGGGGTGGGGGGGGGGGGTGGGGGGGGGGGGGGGGGGGGACCAACATGGGTAATACAATTTTGTAAAACAGGACCACACAAGAGGGAGAACCAAAGGTTTACAATTATAGGGGGGAACCCCACAGGAGAGGGGGGTGGGGGGGGGGGGGGGGGGGGGTGGACACAAGGTTAAAACATTATTTAGGGACCATACAAAGGGAGGGAGGGGGGGGAAAACAAGGGTACATATAAGACCACAAGAGGGGGTGACCCCACCCCCCCCCCCCACCTAGGTAACAGGGACCCAAAAAGAGAGGGGGGGGGGTGGGGGGGGGGGGTGGGGGGGGGGAACCACCCAAAATCAGGATATAAAACCATATATTAAGGGGGGGGGACCCTGGGGTGAGGAAAAGGGGGGACCCCCCCCCAACAGGGTACCCAAGACCCAACAAGAGGGAACCCCACGGTTCTTTTAATTTAGACCCCCCAAAACAAGGGAAGGGGGGGGAGTGGGGTGGGTAACCAAAGGTAACAATTTTAAACCCAGAAACACAAGGTAAGTGGGGCCCCCCCCCAACGGGTAAACATTATAAGGGGGGAACCAACAGAAGATCCAGGTTTTTTTAAACCAAATATAGGGACCACAGGGGGGAGAGAGGGGGACCAACAAGGGTAAAACCCATATTTTTGACCAAAAAACAGGGGGGGGGGGGGGGGACCAACACCCAGGTTTTTTTACATAAAGACACCCAGGGGGGGGGTAACCAACTAGGGTTTTACATTATAGGGGGGGGGGGAAAACACCAGAAAGGGAAGGCGGTTGGGGGGGGGGGGGGGGGGGGGGGACCCAACAGGTACCATTTAACAAAGGACAACAGGAAGGGGGGGGGTGTGGGGGGGACCCAAACTAGGGTACATTTTTAAGACACAGTGGAGGGGGGGGGGACCAACCCAGGGGATAACTTATTGGAACCCCACAAGGAAGTAGTAGTGACCCCCCAAATACCAAAGGTACAAATATAAGGACAACCCCCCAGAGGGGGGGGAGTGGGGGGGGGGGACCCCTCCAGGAACATATTTTAGACACAGGACCCTACCCAAAACCCAGTGGAGTTTTTTTGGGGGCGGGGCCAGGGGGGGGGACATAAAAAAAAAAAGGCCAATAAACAGTAAAGCACACAAAGGCAACCTTTGTTTTTAACCAGTGGGGGGGGGGGGGGGGGGGGACAAAGAAAGCCCACCCATCCAGCACACCCCATTGGTTTACCCAGTGACAAGGAAAAGGGCACCAAAAAAACCGCTAAACCCTTTGTTTTTTTTTTACCCCAAGTTTGGGACCCAGGAATAAAAATGGGCACCCAAAACCACAGTCACTTTTTGGTTTTAAACAACAGAGGGGGGGTGGACAGGAGGCCAAACAAAGCCAAAAAACCCCTCGTACCAGAGGGGAAAGAAAAGGCAACCCAAAACACAGCCAAACCCCCTTTGGTGTTAAACCCAGAGGGGACAGGGAAGCAACACATAACAAGCACACCTTTGTTACCAGTGAAGGTAAGGGACCCCCCAAAACTGCCACCTTGTAACCAAAGAGGGGGGATAAAAACCAAAGGAAGGAAAACCCACCATCAACCTATTTACCAAGTTGCGGAGGGGGGACATTAAAAGCCACCGACACAAAGCCAACCTCGGTTACACAGGTTGGGGACAGGGGGGGGGGGGGACAAGGGCCCAAAAACACTGCAACTCGTGTAAAAGTGGGGGGGGACAGAAAAAGGGGCCCCACACTAGGGGGCCCCCACAAAAAAAAAAAACCCCTCGCTCCAGGTTATAAAGGAAGGGGGGGCACCACAAGGGCCCCACCCCTCGGTTTACCCAGTGGACAGGGAAGCACCCACCAAAAAAGCCCCTACACCTCGTAAAAACCAGTGGGACAGGAAAGGGGGGGGGGGGGAGGGGGGGGGGCCCCCCCCAACCAAAAAAAGCCCACCCCTCGGTAACCCAAGGAGGGACCAGAAAGGGCCCACAAAATCAAAAAAGGACCTTTTGTTAACCAGTGGGGGGGGGGGGGGGGGGGGGGGGGGGGGGGGGGGGGGTGGGGGACAGGAAGGGGACCCCACCAAAAAACAATAGGCCCCAAACTTCGGTCGTAAACCCCCAGGTTGACCAAAAGAAGCATCCACAAAGCAAACTAGTACCCCCAGTGAAAGGAGGGAGGGGGGGGGGCCCCCCCAAACAAAGCACCACCTGTTAACCCTGAAGGGGGGGGGGGGGGGACAGAAAAGCACACCACCCAAGGCCCCCCACCCTTGTTTTTACCAGTGTGGGAAAAGAAATGCACCCCAAAGGCCATACATTTGTACCAAGTGGGGGGAAAAAAGGGAAAAAGCCAACCCCCAACCTGTCCAACTTGTTTACCCCCAGTGAACGTAACGCAAAAAATACAAGGGCCACCCTTTGTTTTTTAACAGAGAAAAGGCGAGAGGGGTGCCCCACAAAAAATCAGCCTATCACCTTTGCGTTTTTTTTTTACCAGGAGGGGGAAACAAGTAAAAAGCCACCCCACACAAAGGGCCCAAAAAACCCTCGTTTTACAGGAGGGGGGTGGGTGGGGGGGGGGGGGGGGGGGGGGGGGGTGGGGGGGGGGGTAACAGAATAAAAAGGGAAACAAGGGCCACCTTTCGTTTTACAAAGAGTGGTACAAGGAAGCCCACCCCCAACCTAGCACCCTCGGTTTGACCAGGAGGGGGGGGACCAGAATGGGGGCCCAACCCAACCAGGCATACCACACATTTTGGTCCGTACAAAGTGGAGGGGGAACAGATAGGCCCACCCCCCCCCCCCCCCCCAAAAACCAGCTAAACCTCGTACCAGTTTGGGGGTGGAACAGGAAAAAGTGCCAACCCCACCCCGGGCCCACCCCCCCCCCCCTCGTAAAACCAGTTTGGGGGGGATAAAACTAAGAAAGCCAAACCACAAAAGGGGGGGAAATACCTGTTACCCAAAGTGGGGGAGGGGGGAAAAAACAAGAGGGGCACCCCATGACTTGTACCAAGTGGGGACGTAGGGCCCTCCAACCTATAAGCCATACATCGGTTCGTAACCAGTGGGTACAAAAAGAAGCACCACCTAGGAACCTCGTTTTTTTCCAGTGGGGGGGGGGGGGGACAGGAGGCACACAGGGGCACCCTCGTTACCCCAGAGGGGGGGGGGGGGGGGGAACCAGAAAAATAAGGGGGCACACAGGCACCTTTGTTTTTTTACAGTGGGGGGAAAAAGGGGAAAAAAAAAAGCCCCACATAAGACCCTTTTGTTTTTCCCCGTGAAAACACCAGAATAAAAAAAAAGCCCCAAACCCAGCATCCTTGTATAACCAAGGTTTGGGAATAAAAATCAAGGGTAATAGCCAACCAACCCACAGGCAACTTGTTTATCACTTGGAGGGGAGGGAGGCCCTAACCAAATGCAAATAAAATCCTCGGTACCAAGGGGAAAAGGGCAAGAAATGGGCCCACAACAGGCAATAAAAAACCCTTTCGTAACCAGGGGGGGGGTAGAACCTGAAGCCAACCATACTGAACTCGTTTAACCAGGTGGACCAGGGGGGATAAAAAGGCAAAAACCCAATAAACAAAGGCAAAACCCTGTTACCAGAGGGGGGGGGGAAAACGGAAGGCCCCACCCCACCCAAAAAAAGGCAAACCCCACGTTTTTAACTTTAGGAGGGGGGAAAAACAGGTAAAAAAGGGGCCCCACCAACCCACAAGCCATAAATGATTTAAAAATCCCAATTTAAAATGACAAATATACAGTGTTATTCGAATTTTCGCCATAAAAAAATAACCCAACAGGGTTTAAGGGAGTAAAAAAATCCCAAATAACCCACCCAAAATGTAATAAATGTAAAAAAAATGATGGGGGAAAAAAAAAATAAAAAAAAAAAAAACATTAGGGGGTGCCATTTGGACATTCCCACGGGTTTTAACAATGAGTTAAAAAAAAACCTGGGGGGGGAAAAAACCCTTGGGAAAACTTTTTCTTAAATCTTGGGCATTTTTGATACTATTGGTCCCAGAGGGAAGGGAAAAAAGGGGGGGGTTTGTTCCTCATAATTTTTAGGGAGGGTGGGGATCTGGTTCCAGGTTTTTTTAGTATTGTAATTTTGAATAAAATAAAAATTGGCGGCCCCCCAATAAGGCACGCCCCCCATGTTGTTAAGGCTCTGGGACTTCTTGGGGGACAAAGGGCAGGGGAGGGGTTCGTTCACTCTTGTTTTTTGTTGGCTCATTCTAGGGAGTCCCCCGGGGCAGGGGAGGGCCGGTCCCCCTATTTTGCTCCCTTCAGGGGGGAGTTCCCATGGCAAGGGGGAAGGGGCCCCACAAGTTACCCCTTTGTTTTGGGCTTCCCTCAAGGTGGTCCCAGGGGAGGGGAGGGGGTTCCCAGGTTCCCCTGTTGGCTTTTTCTTTTCAGGGAAAGGGTTTTACAGCTGGGGGAGGCAGTTCCCTGTTGCTCCTTTCAGGGGGGGGTGAGGGGGGTTTCCCTGAGGAAGTTCCACAGTTCCACACGTTTTTTGTCCCATCCCCAGAGGGGGGTCCCAAGCAAGGGAGGCATGTTCCTTGGGGTTGCGTTATAAATCCCAAGAGTTGGTTTTTTTTATACCATTGTCACACTTTTTTTGTGTGTGTGGTAAGGTGAAAAAGAATTTTTGCAGGGGTTTTTTTTTTTAAAAATAAAATTATACATTTTCTTTTTTGGTTTTGTTTAATAAATAAAAATTGAAGGGGCCATTAAGTGTTAATAAACATTAAATAACCAATTTTGCAGGTACAAAAATTAACGGGGGGGATCAAGAAAAAAACAAAAATAAAAAAAGGTGGGGGGGGCTAAAAAAGGGAGGGGGAAATAAAAAAAACCCCAGGAGGAAAAGGGGGAGGGAACAACTCATTTCTTGAAGTAATTCCCACCCCCCACTTGCCCTTAGAAATAAACACCCCATAACCGTTAGATTTTTTGTTCACCCCCCAAATGTTGGGGCACCCAAGGACCCCACCTGGGGGGGACCTCAGGCCCCCCACTTTGAAAAACTTCCAAGGGTACAAAAATAACTTTTTTGGGGCGGGTGGGAACCCCTATCAGGGGCCTTATGGATGATTGTGGGCTTTTCGCCTTTTTTGATGCGTGGGCTGCGGGGCTTGGCCTGCTTGGCTGGGTTTTTTGGGTGGGGGGCTTAGTTTTTATGGCTGTACTGCTGTTTGCTGTTTTTGCTGCTTTGTTGGGTTTTGGCTTTACGTTTATTGCTGTTTTTTTTAATGGCTGCTGCTTGCTTTGTTTTACTTGTTACTGTGATTTGCTGCTTGTTTAATTGTAACTGCTGGGGCTTACTGCTTTTGGGCTTTTGCGGCTCTTTAACTGGATTTTTTTGGTTTCTTGGTGGCTTGTTTTTAAAAACTGCTGGCTTTTGAATGGGGCTTTATATGGTGCTGTATTTACTGCTTTGGGTTGTTGGGGCTTGCTGTTGTTTATCTTTTGGATGGTTATTTGCTTTTTTTTTTTACTGTTGCTTTGCTGGCTGGGTTATGAGCTTTTGCTGCTTTTAAATTGCTTTGCTTTGATTTGACTGTTTTTTTTTTTTTTTTTATCTTTTGCTCTTGTTTTGCTTTTTTATTTTTGTGTTATTTTACTGATGCTGTTTGCTGCTTTTGCGGGTGTTAAAACTGTTTTTGGGGGGTTTTTTTTTTTTTTTTTACTGGGCTTGGCTTTTGCTGTTTGTTTTGGTGCTACAGGGATTACTTGCTTTTTTTTTTTATTTTTTTGCTAACTTTTTTTTTTTGGCTTGATGTTTAAATTTTTGCTGGTTACCTGCTTTGGTTTTTGATTTGGTTTTGGGTGGTATTGTTACTTGTGGTTGGTTAACTTTTGCTTGGCCTATTTTGCTTTGGCTTGCTGTTGTTTGGCTTTGACTTGTTGGTTGCCTTGCTTTTGCTTTGTGCTGGTTTTGGATGTTGTTGCTTGCTTTTTGTTTGGTTTGTTTGCTTGTTTTGTGGGGGTTTTGGGATGCGGTTTTTGGTGTTGCTCTTTGTTGGGTTGATTGGCCAAGCTGGGCCTTGCTTTTTTTGCTGTGTGTTGTTTTTTGTTTGTTGTTTGCCGTTGTGTTTGTTTTTTTTCTGGCTGTTTTTTTTTGTTTGTTGTTTTGGTTTTTGCTTTGCTGGTTCTGTTTTTTGTTTTGGCCTTGCCCTGGTTGGGTTTTGTTTTTGTTTTGCTTGCTGTTTTTTGTTTTGGGATGGTTTGCATTTGCTTTTTTGTTTTTTGGGCTTGCTGTTTTACTGTTTGCTTGTTGTTTTGGGCTTTGCCTGTTTAAACCTTGCGTTTTTGATGATGTTGGGCTGTTTTGGGGATTGGATGCTGTTTTTTGTTTTTTTTTTTGGATGTGCTTGTTGCTTGATTGCTGGCTGGGTTGTGTTGCTTTGCTGCTTGCCTTTGCTGGTTGTTGCTGCTTGTTGTGCTATTGCTGGCGTTGTGTTTGATGGTGCTTTGCTTTTTGGGCTGTTGTTGATGCTGATTTTGCTTTTTGCTGTTGTTTGCCCTGCATTGGCTGGCTGAGCCTGGTTTTTTTTTGCTTTGGGGCTTTTGCTTTTTGCTGTTGGTTTTTTGGCTGATTGCTTTTTTTGCTGGTTTTTGTTGTTTTTGCTGTTTTGTTTTTTGCTGCTGGTTTTTGTTTGGTTTTTGCTTGCTGCTGGCTGCTGCTTTGCTTTGTTAAAAATTTTTGATTTTTTTGCTTGCTTGGTTGGGCTTTTGCTTGGTGCTTGCTGTTTTGGATTTTTTTTTTTTGCTTGCTTTGGGGCTGTGCTTTGGGGTTTGGTTGTTTTGTTTTTAACCTTTGGCCAGGGCTGGCTTTGTTTTTGTTTGCTGATGGGATTTTTGGGGTTGGTTTGGGGTTGCTATTTTTTGGCAGGGTGGTTGGTTGTTTTGGCTTTGTGGTTTGTTGTTTTTGCTGCTTTGGCCTTTTGTGATTGCTGTGGCTGCTTTTTTTGCTGTTTTGCCTTTGGCTTGCTTGGCTTTTTTTTTACCTTTTGGTGGCTTTTTGATGCTGGTTTGTTTAACTGCTTTGTGATGCTTGTTTGTCAACAAAGGGGTGGTATTATTTAGGGGGGTGGGGAATGGGGGGGGGGAAAAAAAATAACTTGGTTCCAACTAGGCAAGTGTGCATGCAAATCTGTCAACTCTTTGTGTAGGGGGGGCCTCGGGGGGGGGGGAATGTGGATGGGGGTCCTCTGTTCTTGTGGCCCCGTTAAATTTTTTCTGGACTAATTTTAAGTTTTTGCACCAATTTTTTTTTTGGCTTGGGCAAAAATTGGTTTTGGATGGAATATCTGAATAAAACAAAAAAATATTCCCCACTGCCTCGGTGTAATAATAAAAATAAAAACGGGGGGGGGAATCTCTGTTGTCTTTCTGGTCCAATTTGTTTTTCAAAATGTTAAACATTTATAAATATATTCTAATGGGGGACTTTCTTTTTTGGGGGAAAGGGGGGGGATACGTTTTTTTCAAGGATTAAAGGTTATAAAATGGGGAAATTTTGTTTTTTTTAATTTTTTTTGTTTGCACATATTAAAAAAATAATTGTCCAGTTGTTTGTGGCCATATTTTTCCGGCAGTTACCCAAAGAAAACAAGAATTAGGGGAAAAAAAAATACGAGGGACAAGGGGGAAATAAACCCTAAAAACCAGGGGGGGTGGACATGGGGGGAATTAACATTGGTATAAACAAATACATAAAAAACCTCTATATATAAAAATAATTAAACAAATTTTTCTGGTTCCCAACTGTTCGGGGCCAGAAAATTTGGGAAATTTGGGCGGTAAGGGTATGTCCTTTCATTGATTTCCAGGGTAATTGGGGGGTCGGGGGGGGGGGGCTTGGGGGAAAAAAGTAAAATTAGAAGGGGGATTTTTCCCTTTTTTTTATTATTAAAATAGGTTTTTTTTTTATTTTTAGGGGAGGTTGTATTGGAAAACCCAGGACCTTTGGGAATTTTAATTTGTTTTCCCACTATTAATTTTTCATTTTATTTTTTTTTTCTGGGGGTTTTGATTAAAATTTTTCTTGAAAAAAAATAATAACCAAAAAAAAAAGTTGTTTTTTAATTGTTTTAAGAAACTTTTTAAAACAATAAAATAAATAAAAAGTGGACCAAATATAGATTTTTTTTAATATAAAGGTATAACAAAAAAATTGTTTTTTTAAATTTAATTTAAAAAACTATTTTTAAAACCTTCTTAATAAATTATGGTGGTTGGGTTTGGGTTTATACCTTTTTTTAGAATTGAAAAATTAATAAAAAAAATTAGGTTGTTTTTCCTGAGGGGGATGGGATTTTTGGTTATTGTAAATAAAACTTGCCAGGGGGGAAATAGGGCAATCTTAATACCTTCTATGGCAGGGCAATGGTTAAATTTTTTCATTTTTTATTAATTTATTGATTGGGGTGGGGATAAATCTTTTTTTGAGTCTTTTTTAATTTACTTGGAAAATTGCACTTGGTAAATTTTAATTAAAATCTGTTTACCCTCTTTTGGGGGTTTGGCAATTCCTTCTAAAAAAATTAAACCCAATGGTTTTTTTTTCGGGGTCCCTCTTTTTTTTACCTCAAAAAAAAAAATAAAAAAATTAAATACACTGTGGCCTTTTCTTCAAAAAAAAAAAAAAAAACCATTTGGTAATAAAAAATTAAAAAAAATTATTTTAATTTTGTTGTTAAAATTTATCAAGTTGTTCACTACATCCCAATGATAAAAATAAAAATAAAAAATTAACATACAGGGGAAAAAAAAATTTTTTCTTACGGTTTTTTTTTTGGCTCTTTTTCAAATGAGTGGAACCATCAAAAAAAAGGGGGTAAAAGGGAGGGGGCACTAAAAAAAGGGTTTTTTTACTTTGCGGGCCGGATTTTTGGGGGCAGGAGCCTTGAGTTTTTTTTGGAAACTTGTTCTGTGTTCACTTGGTTTGGCAAAACCTTTTGGGTAAGGGGCCTGGGGGGGTTCGTTTAACCCCACACCAGGTGTACTACAAAATAAATTTAACATTTTTTTCATTACTTAATGGTTTGGGGAATTTGGTTTTATTTACCTTTTGGGGGGGACGCACGTTGTTAAACAAGGTTGGGAGGGGTTTTAAAAATATAAAAAAAACATCCCTTTTTTTGGCAGGGATTTGGGAAAAAATAAAACCATTGGGGCAAATTTTTCTGGTAGTTATTTATGTTGGAAGTTATTTGTTAGGTGGCGGGCCCGGAGGGGTTCTGTTTGTTGGGGCAATTTAAAGTTTTTAGGGCCTAAGCTTTAGGCCAAATTTCTCTTTTTTTTTGCGCTAAAAACGGGAGGCGTGGGGTGTTAGCGGGGCACAAAATTTGGGAAACCAGTGAAATTAAAACATTTTGTAAAAATAAAATCAATTTTGCCCCTTTCCTTGTTTTCCTGCTTTTCAGGGTAGGTTTTCTTGAGAGATATATCCAGAAGGAGGGTAATTTTTTTTTATCCTTTTTAACTTAATGCATTTTTCTTCACCCAAAAAAAACTTAACAAAATTAAATTAAATTCATTTTCCCGTTCGGGGACGAAAAAAACTACTTCTTGAAAATTTGGGGATGATTTTGGGAGCGGGGGCAAAGTTTTGGGGTTAAACGGACGGGGGGGGCTATGGCCAGGGGGGGGCTAGGTGCCAATAACTGGGAGGGGGGGGGGGCGGGGGGGGACCTTTTTTTGGTTTAAAAATGTATTTTTTTTTTTTCCACGACTGTGTGGGGTTTTACTGGCAAAAGGGGGGCAAAATAATATAAAAAAAAAAAATTAAAAGGGGGGGAAAATATGGGGGACAATTTTATGAAAATTCAAAAAACTCTCTCTTTTTTTTCCCTCCCTCCCGCCGGTTTTTGTTTGGTTTGGTTTGGAGGGAAGAAAGGTTTGGGGATTCAGATTTCAATTTCTTTTGGATCTCCTTTGGCACTGTAAAATATAAAAACCCCCATACAGGGATAAAAAAAAAAGTATAATTAATCTATAAAAAAATAAAACAAAAGTCCTTTTCCCCCCAGGTTGCACAACTTTTTTTAAGGGGGACTTTGGGCCATTAAAAAAAATAAAATTAAAAAGCAGGTTTCCAGGTCTTTTTACCAAACTGCGCGGGGCTTTGTCATTAAAATTTTTTTATTCATTTTTTCCCATTTTTTTAAGGGGAGGTAATTTTTTGGGAGTTTTTACAGGATAATATATACGGGAAATTAGGGGGTTGTTTAGATTGGTGGAGAAAAGGGTGGAAATGCGTGTTTTGTTTTAATAAGGTTTCGGCTTCTGGGGTTTTTAATTTCAAAGGGGTAAAATTTAAAATTGAAAAAGGGCATGAGAAATAGTGGGGGGAAAATAAAAATGTTTTTAAGCAAATATGTTAATTCCCCTACTGGGTTTCCAAAAGATTTGTTTGGGCCGCTTTACTCCTCGGGGGGGGGATTCCCGTAAAGGGCCCGGGCAAAAAAAAGGAAGATGGGGTGGGCTAATTAGGTTTTAGGGGGCTAAAAAAAAAATAATTCTAAAATGGGTAAATAAAAAAAAAAAAAAAAGAGAAATTAAAATATACCAGGGGGGATAAACACCTTCGGGGGGGCCAACTTTTATAAATTTACGTACCAGTTAAAAAACTTTTTTCCAGGTATTTTTTTTTCACTAATAGGTTTTTTTTTCAAAAATATTCTTAGCCAAAAAAAATAAGGGGGAGTTAAAACTCACTTTTCCACATAAAACCCTTGTTTTTTTTCCAAAAGGGAGTTTCAAAAAGGGGGTTGGGGGGGGACAATTTGTCCAAAAGGGGGGTTCACACTTTTAGTATTGGAATCAATGTTTAATTTTGTAACCTTATGGTGTTTTTTTTGGTTTTTTCATGGGGGGATTACAGGAGCTTTACCTGTTTTGCACAAAAAAAAGGGACAAAGTCATCAAACTGGGGGGTCCAAAAAAAAAAAAAAAAACTTTATTTTTTTAAGGGGCCCTTTCCCGGTGGGGGGGTGGCATAATCCCCGGGACGCCAAAAAGGGGAAACCTTTTTTTTTTTTTAAGGTGGGCCTTCTAAACCCCCTTTGGATGTTTTTTCACTCCTTTGAAAGGGAGCAAATCGGGTTGGGATTTTTTTTTTTCTTTGTATTTTGTAATTTTTCCTATTTTGATTTTGGTTGGGGGAATTGCCCCAACTGTTTTTAATAAAAACAACCCAATCAATAAAAAAAAATTTTTTAAATTTTTAACCCAAAATAAATGGTTTTTGTATATTTTGCAGGGTGTTTGTGATAGGGTTTAATAAAAGTTTGAAAAATAGGGAAATAAATAAAAAAAAAAAAACCCCATTTGTGGGATTATGTGGATTATGCTTAAATAAAATAACAATTGAGGGGGTTAAGTGGCATTTTGGTTTCCACAAAAGATGCAAAATAGTTTTAAGATAAAAAAAAATATAGACTCCACAAAAATAAGTTTGTTGTTTCAAAACCATAATTTTCCATTTCATTTGGTTAAAAACCTTGTGATTGGATTGGGGGTAAATGGGCTTGTCCAATTTTGGATTGTTTTATTACAAAATTTTTTTTCCAATCTTTAAAGGAATAAAAACAACGAAATTTATATTTTTTTCCAATTTCTTAAAATAAATGTTTTAAAACCATAAACCTCCATTTTAATTTTAGGGGGGAAAGTTTAAAAAAAAAATTTGAGGGGTTAAAAATAATATTTTTAAAAAAACAAAAAAAACCAAATGTGTTTTTAAAAATAAAATCTTTTTATTTAAATTTTTTTGGGGTTTTCCCCAAAATATTTTTTGGTTTAATTTCTATATACAAAAATTTTTTAAAACACAAATCAATTTTTGTTTTCTTGGGAGGGGGTAAAATTAATGTATTCAAACCAGGAAAATATAATGGATTCTAAAATTATGTGGGGATAATAAATCCTTTTCATAAAATATATATTTCAAAAATTTTTTTTAAAAATTTTGGGTTTTCAAATAAACATCCTTTCCCTTAATAAAAAAATAAAAAAAACTAAATTTTTAAAAGGTAAAAAATGAAAATATAAAAAAAAATTTCCCTTTCTATATTTCTGTTCAAGGGGGCACCCCGGGGAAAACCCTAATTTCCTGTAATCCAAAATGAGGGGGGGGTGGGGAACATAACCAATTTCTTTTTCCCCGCACTTTTTTTCCATTCTGTTGGAAAGGGTGGGGGTGGACAGATTTTTATTTTGTTTTAAAATTATTAAAGAGGGGTTAAATTTTGTTCATGGTAATTTCATGTTTGTTGACTCTTGGTGGGTTTTTTTCTTTCTTCGTTTCCTTTTTTGGTTCTGGGGTAATTAAATAAAAAAAATAAACAAAAAACTTTGTGGGATTTTTTTGAAAAAACACTGGACGTTGTTTTTGCCAAAATAAATTAAATTTTTTACTAACAAATTTTAAAAAAAAAAATAAAAACCATATTAATAATTTTTTTTTCTTAAAAAAATTCTGAAATATAAACGGGTTTTTTTCTTTTTTCCCAAAGGGGAAAGGTTTTTCATAGTATTTTAAAAAAGGTTTTTTAATTTGGGTGGACACCCAAATAAAATGGAAAACCAGAAAATAAAAAAGGGGGGGACCCCACCCCAAGAGTGGTTCCGTTTTTACCCCCCCCCACACCCGGAGGGCCAGGTTTGGGGTATATATGTTTGTTTTTTCAGGGAAATTTCTTTCATTTTTTCCATATGCACGGCAAATAAAAAATAATTTTCTTTGGGTAGGGGCAAAAAAAAAAAACATTTTTTTAGTCATGTAAAAAAAAAAAAAAAAATTTAAAAAAAGGCCAACCACAGGAAAAAATAACCAGGAGGGGGGGGGTGACCATGCCCCCAGAATCAATGGACCCACCAGGAAAGGGGCAAGATTAGGCAGCACTGCTTGGGACTCAATGTAAAATTTTCATTTTCCATCTAATATATAAATATAAATCTTGCTGTGGGGACAACACTAACCGGGGGGCTATTAGCATGGGCCCAAGTTAAACAAAAAACCAAGCTTTGGGGGGACAAATAAAAGCAGGTTAGCTAAAGCGGCAGCCAAAGGGGGGGCAATAAAAATTATCAAAAAAGCAGCCAGGGAAGGGCCGCAAGGGCCAGGGGCAGGCAATCAGGCCCCAAACCCAAAATTAAACAAAACCAGGGTGGGGCGGGCATATAAAAAACTAAAAAACTAAAATAAAAATAACTATATAAATAAACAACACATTGCAGCACAAAAATAAAAACAAAAAACCCCAAAAACAGCAAGGGCAAGGCAAATTAACAAAACAGAAAAGCTTTCATGGCAGTAAAACCTTAAATAATAAAAACAAAACTGGGCATGCAAAGCAAAGCGGCCCCAAATAAGCCTAATATATAAAACCCAAAAAAAAAAAAAAACCCAGGAAAGGGAAAAGGGGGGGGGCGGGCAAAAGCCCAAGGGGGCCTAAGAAAAACAAAGCAGGGGGCACGGCAGTTTAAATAAGAATTCCAAATATAAAAACAGGCTAGGCCCCAGCGGCAAAGCAAAAGCAAGGGCAAAAAATCAAAAACAAAAAAAAAAAACCCCGCAAGGCAAATAAAAAAAAAAATAAAATAATAAAAATTAAACAAACAAAAAAAAACTCTATAAATTTACTAAAAAAAAACCAACCAGGGCCAGCTGGGATTAGGGCCTAATAACCCATTTTAATAAAAAAAAGGCAAAAGGGGGGGGGGGCAAGCCCTGGGCAAAAAAAAAAAACAAAGGGCCATAAGCAAGGCAGCGCATTAACAAATAAAAATAAAACAGGGGGCTAGGCAGGGGCAAGCCCAGCAACCAAAAAACAAATGCCCAGGGCAAATAAAAAGCAAAAGCAAGGGCAAAATAAAAACAAAAGCATAACCAGAATTTAAGCAGCAACAACACATACCCAGCCAAGCAAAAACAATAAAAACGGCACGGAAGGGGCAGCAGGGCAAAAAAAACAAAAACAAAAAAAAACAGGTGGGGGGGGCCTAGCCCCCAGGGGGGGCAAAAAAAAACAGGCAGCGTATAAAAAAAACCAAAAAACAAAAATAAGCCCAAAAGGCAGGCAAAAACAATTAGCTAAATAAAAAACAAGGCCACATGGCAGGGCCCTAGTTATAAACTAGCATAATAGCAATACAATAAAAAACAAAGCCCCCAAGCACGCAGTAACAGGCCCGGGGCCTAAAATACAGGCAGGGAACAAAACAACAAACCAACAGCAGGGGGCCAATACAAAAAAAACAAAATACAACAAAAGCAGCAACAAAAACAAAACAGCTATAGCAAAAACCCAAAACATAAAAACAACAGGCCAAGGTGCTAAATCTTAACCAAAATTCAAAAAATAAAACCCATCAACAAACATACAAAACCCAAAAAAAAAACAGAACAGGCCAGGGAAGGCGGGGCAAAAAAACAAAATAAAAATATAAACATATAACTTACCCCAAAAAAGCAAAAAACAAATAAACAAAAAAACAAATACAAGCAGGGCCAAAAACAAAAAAAAAAATTAAAAATATTAAAAAAACCCGAACAACAAGCAGGCAAAATATAAAATACACACCCAAAAAAGGGCAACAGCAAGCAGCAGGGAAGCCAAGCTCGGGGGGGGCCTAAAACTAAAAAAAAAAGCAAATAGCATTAACAATAACAAAAAACATAGGGCAGACAAGGACCAGTTAAAATATAAAGGGCCAGCCAGGGGGTATAAAAAAATCCATAGGCAGTCAAATCAGGCATAGGGGAGGCAGCCAAGCAGGTTAAATAATAAATAAAAAAAAAAAATAAAAAAATAAAAAAGCAAAAAATATAAACCCATTTCTGGGGCAGTTAAAGCAAGGCAGGTAAAGCTGTTTCAAGCCGCCAGCCCAGTAAATTTAAAATCCAAATAAAAAAGCAAAAAGGCGCGGTAAGCAGCAAGGTACGCGCAAGCCCAGCGCCAGGCCCTGTAAAAATTTAAAAAAACCCAAAAGGCTTTGGGGCAGGCAAAAAGCAGGTATTCAAAGCAAAGGGGCGCAGGGGCCAAGTAAAAAAAGCATGGCCAGGAGGTATTATAAACACAGGGGGCAAAGCGGCACGGCATGGCAGTTCCTGTTTAAAACCCAGCGCCATGTAATAAAACCAATATAAAATACAGACAGCAGCCCAAGCAAGTAAAAATCAAAGCCAAAAGGGGGGGGGGCCTCCAGAAGGACAGTTGGCCCAAAGGCAGTAACAAAAAGCAAGACCAAAATGCCAGCCAAAGCAACAGTAAGAAAGCCCGTGGGCAAGACAGGCAGTAGCACAAAGGGCAGGTTTTTAAGCAAGTAAAAAAAAAAATAAACCAAGGGGGCAGCCAACAGGCCGCCTAGTTATGGCCAAAGTAAATATTAAAATACACAAGAAGCAAAAGCACCATAGGTGGCAGTTAAAACTAAGGGGCCCAGTTTAAAGCCCAGGACTGCAAGGATATAGGCAAGGGGGGGCGACGGGGGCAAAGCCCAGGGGCCTAAATAAGGGCTAGTTTTTTTAGCACTGGGGGGACAGGGAAGGGGGGGCAGGGGGCCCGGCCATAGGGGGGGGGCCTTAGGCCAAGGGGGGCCAGGCTGGGGGCAGGCGACAGGCATAGAAGCGACCAGGGGGGCAAGGACTAGGGGGACCTAGAGGGGGGGGGCCTGTTGTTGTTTCCTTTCCGCAAGGGTTTTGTGGGGGGTGGGGGGTGGGGGGGGAATGGAAAGATCAGGAAGTTTTGGGGGGGCTGGGAAGGGGGGGGGGGGGCGTTCCGTGGGTTTTCTTTGGTTTTTTTTGCCATAAAAAATTATAAAAAATCAAAAAACTGTGTGGGAAAAACTAATTAATAAAATTAATTAAAAACATGTTTGGTTTGTTTCTAAAGGGCCAGTGATTTTTTTTCAGGATTTTTGGGGAGGGGGTGTTCGCTTTTTCTTCATTCTGGGGGGTTTTTTTTTTTCTATTTTAGGGTCCCCAACTGTTTTTTTTTTTCTTTTGAAGGGTTTTCCACGTTTCTTTGCCCCATAAAATGGTGTTTTTTTTTTTTCAACTTTGCTTTCCCCAAAAATTTTTTTAAAGGTTAAACCCTAATAGGGGTGGATTATTTTTAAAATAACTAAAAAAACTTTTGGGGATTTCTTTCACCACTTTCACAAACCAATCTAAAGGGGGTGGGGGGGGGGGGGGGAAACATTTGGTTTTGGATAAAAAAAAACCAAATAAAAAAAAAATAAAAAAAACCTCTTGGGGTTGGAAAAAAAAAATAAATAAAAAAAAAACCAAAGGGGGGTATGGGGGGGCCTTTACTTGGCTTGGGGGACCTTTTTCTTTGTAAGGAGGGGCCCCAAAAACCATAGGGGGGGGGGGGGGGGGATGGGGGGGGGGTGGGGGAACATTTTTTTGGGGGGCATTTTTTTTTTTTTTGTTCCTTTGGGGGCTGGGGGGGGGGGTGACCCCCTTATGAGGAGGGGGCTAAGGGGGACACTGACCCTTCCTGCTTGGGGGGGTATCTGGAGGGGAGCTCCCCAGTGGGGGACCCTGGGGGGGATTTTCTTGGGCCTGGGGAACTTTCTTGAGGGGGCCCCAACAGGGGGGGGGGAATCTGGCCCCTTGCCTTGGCTGGGAACCTTTGAGGGGGTGGCAAAAGGGGGGGGGGGGGATGGGGGGGGGGGGGGGGCCTTCCTTTTTTGGGGGGTGGAAGGGGGGGGAAATCTGGGGAAAGGCCAAAAACTAAGGGGAATTTTGGGGAAAAAAATCCTTTCCTGGGCTTTGGGGTTTCCAAGGGGAGGTATAGATATGGTTAAAAAATATACCTTGGGGGGGGGGAAGGGGGCTTGCCATTTTTCTAGGATTTCATTTTTTTACTAAAAAAAATATCTGGGGGGGGAACACCAAAGGGTCCTTTCTGAAATATATTTGTGAAAGGGAAAGGGGTGGGGGGAACTTTTCTTCCTTTCTTTTTTTTTTTGGACCCAAATATGGGTTTCAAAAAATGTGGGTTGATTTAATAAAAAAAAAAAAAAAAGGGGGGGTTTCTCAATTTGGCGGTTTGTCCAAGGTTTTTATATTTTATTTTTGTTTTTTTTTTTTTTTCCCCGGTTTTTGGATTCAAAAATAATGGGGCCCCCCTTTATTTGTGGTTTTTCTCCATTTTCATTTTTTCAATTTTTTTCTTTGTGTTGGAATTTTTCTCTTTTTTTTTGGTTAATTACTGTGGTTGGGGCGGTAAATAAAAAATCGGGAATAAATCAACTAATAATACTTACTTGTTGTTCACCATTTTAAAAAAAATTGGGTTTTATTTTTTTGTCCCCAGGTTTTTTTTTTTTATTGCTTTTGTTGGCTTTTTCTTATGTTCTTTTCTTTTGTAAGAAGGTTTGGCCTTGTGGTTTTTTGTGGACCCATTCCGTACTTTTTTCTTGGTAAAGGTTGGGGGGTGGCATGTTGGGGTTGGTTTTTGCTTTCTGTTTATCTGGTTTTTTACGAAGGTTTTGGGGCTGTGGTTGGGGCTTCTTTGTTTTTCTTTCTTTTGGGTTTGTTTTTTACCGAGGTGCTGTGTGTGATTTGTTTTTGGTTTTTTTCTAGGGTAACGGGAGGTGGTTTTTGCTGTTTTGTTTTTTTTGCCTTCTTTTTTCTTCCTCTGGTTTATAACCCAAGGTTGGATGTGGGGTGTGCCCCTTTTGGGTAAACCCACTTGGTTTTTAAAAACCCAAAGGGTGGGCCTTGTTGTTTGGTCTTTTCTGTCCACTGGTTTTTGTAAACTAAAAGGTGCTGTTTGTGATTTTCTTGTACACTTGGTAACAAATTATAAAAGGGGGTTTATGCTGGTTTTGGGCGTTTTCTTTTTTTTCTTGTCTTATTTTGGGTTTAACGGGAAAAAGGTGCTGTGGTTTTGGCCCCACCCCCCCTCTGTCACCCCCCCAATGGGGTTTCGTAGGTGCTAGATTTTTTTTGTTTGCCTTCTGTTCCCCCAACTGGTTTTTTTTTACGAGGGGGACACGGGGGGGTCAGGGGTGGCTGATGTTTTGTTGCTTTTCATGGTTCCCCAAACTTGGGTTTTTACCTAAAAGGTATTTTTGGCTGTGGTGCCCTTTTTTGGTCCCTTTGGTACGGTGGTTTTTTTTTTGTTTTTTTTGGCCTTGTCTGTTTTTGGCTTTTCTTCTGGTTCCCACATGGGGTTTTCTTACGGAAGGGTGGCTGGGTTGTGCTTTTATCTGGTCCAACGGGTTTTTACGAGGGTGTGTTGTTTGCTTTTTTTATGGTTTTCCCAAACTTTGGTTACGACGGAAGGGTTTTGGCTGTTGTTGGTGGTGGGCCACTTTGTATTTTTCTGGTTTTGTTTTATCGGAGGTTTTTTGTGGCTGGTTTTTGTTGGCTTTTTCTGTTTCTTCTGGGTTACGTAGCAGTTGGCTTGTTTTGTTGGCCTTTTTCTGTTTTTTCTGGGTACGGGAGGGGTCTTTTTGGGGGCTGTTGTTGGTTTCTTTTTTGTACTTTTTTTTCATGGTTTAACGAAGGGTTTTTTTTGGGCTGTTGTTTTGGGCCTTCTCTCTCTTGGTTTTTTTTTACCAAGGTTGAGGTATTTGCTGTGTGGCTTTTCCTTGGTCACTGGTACACAAAGGGGTTTTTTTGGGCTGTTTTGTGCTTTGTTCTTGTTTCAACTGGGTTTTTTTTTTACAATATAAAAAGGGTTGTAGCTGGTGTTTTTTTTGCTTTTTCTTGTCACTGGTTTTTATAACATAAAAGGGGGTTGGTGTTGGCTTCTGTTTCTTCTACTGGTACGGGGAAGGGTAGTTTTTTTGGCTGTTGTTGCCCTCTGTCCCCCCCACCACCATTGGTTTTAGAGTTTATTGGATTGTTTTTGTTGGGGGCTTCTGGGTCCCTCTGGTTTTTTATCGGGATCTGAAGGTTGGCTTTGTGTTTGGGGGGCCTTTTTTTGGTTTTTCCACGGTTTTTTACAGGGGGTGGGTGGGTTTGGGGTCTCTGTCTTTCGGGTAACGGAAGGGCGGTTTTGGGGCTTTTTTGGTTTTTGGGCTTTTCTTGTTTCCCCCCACCAAACTGGTTCGATAAGGAAAGGGTTCTTTGCTGTGGGGCTTCTTTTTCCAATGGGGTATTTTTTTTTTTTAAAGGAGGGTTTTTTTTGATTTTGCTGTTGTTTTTTTATTGGCTTCTTTTGTCCAAAAACTTTGGTAAAGAGGGTTTATATTGACTGTTGTGCTTTTCTTTTTAACTTGGTTAACCGGGGGGGGTGGGGAAACCGAGGGTTTTTTGCTGTGTTGCTTTTTGTTTCCAAACTTGGTACGATAAGGTATGGCTGTTGGTTGCTTTCCTGGTCCAAACTTTTTGGTCGAAGGGGTTGGGGGATTTGGGGTAGGACTGTCTTGGTTTTTTTTTTTTTTATTTTACTGGTTCATCCATAGGTTTTTGGATGTGTTTGCTTTTCTGTGCCTTTTTTTATGGTTTTTTTAACCCCAATAAGGTTTTGCTGTTGGGGTTTTTCTGTTTTCTGGTTTATAACGAAAGGTTTGGCTTTGATGGGTTTGGGATTCTGGGTTCTCTGGTTACCGGATGGGGTTTATTTTTTTGTTGTGTTGGTGAACTTCTGTTTGGTACCAGGTTTTTTTATGTGCTGGTGTTGTTTTTTTTGGTCACTGGTTTAATGGGTTTGGGCTTGTTTGTTGGGGGCTTCTGGTTTTTCCCCCCCCCCAAACCTGTTTTTTTACAAGGTTTGCTTGTGGGTTGGGTCTGGTTTTCCACTGGGTTTTTAAAACCAAAATAAAGGGTGCCTTAACCTTAACCATCTTAACTCAGTCCACCTTAACCTTAACCTTAACCATCTTACTCAGACCACCTTAACCTTAACCATCTTACTCAGACCACCTTAACCCTAACCTTAACCATCTTACTCAGACCACCTTAACCCTAACCTTAACCTTCTTACTCAGACCACCTTAACCCTAACCTTAACCTTCTTACTCAGACCACCTTAACCTTAACCTTAACCATCTTACTCAGACAACTCAAACTTAACCAGTCACCACTTAAGAACTTTTGTCTAAAACTAATTTGTAAGTAGGATTGTTACCTCCGGTTTCGTCCCGATTCCGTTTATGATCTAGTGCCGACCCCTGCGGAAAGGCGAGGGTTAGCTACTGATGCTAATGCTAATGCTAATGCTAATGCTAATGCATCCAGGACTGCCACCTGTGGAGAGGCAACGGTTACTGACGCTTCTGATGCTAAAGCTACTGATGCTAAAGCTACTGATGCTACTGCTACCGCTAATGATGCTACTGAAACCTGTGGGGAGGCTAGCTAGGGTTACTGATGTAACTGCCTTAAATTCTGGTCTCTCTCTCTGGTCTCTCTCTCTGGTCTCTCTCTCTGGTCTCTCTCTCTCTGGTCTCTCTCTCTGGTCTCTCTCTCTCTGGTCTCTCTCTCTGGTCTCTCTCTCTGGTCTCTCTCTCTGGTCTCTCTCTGGTCTCTCTCTCTCTGGTCTATCTCTCTCTGGTCTATCTCTCTCTGGTCTATCTCTCTCTGGTCTATCTCTCTCTGGTCTATCTCTCTCTGGTCTCTCTCTCTGGTCTCTCTCTCTCTGGTCTGTCTCTCTCTGGTCTGTCTCTCTCTGGTCTCTCTCTCTCTGGTCTCTCTCTCTCTGGTCTCTCTCTCTCTGGTCTCTCTCTCTCTGGTCTCTCTCTCTGGTCTCTCTCTCTCTGGTCTCTCTCTCTCTGGTCTCTCTCTGGTCTCTCTCTCTGGTCTCTCTCTCTGGTCTCTCTCTGGTCTCTCTCTCTCTGGTCTCTCTCTCTCTGGTCTCTCTCTCTCTGGTCTCTCTCTCTCTGGTCTATCTCTCTCTGGTCTATCTCTCTCTGGTCTCTCTCTCTCTGGTCTCTCTCTCTCTGGTCTGTCTCTCTCTGGTCTGTCTCTCTCTGGTCTCTCTCTCTCTGGTCTCTCTCTCTCTGGTCTCTCTCTCTCTGGTCTCTCTCTCTCTGGTCTCTCTCTCTGGTCTCTCTCTCTCTGGTCTCTCTCTCTGGTCTCTCTCTCTGGTCTCTCTCTGGTCTCTCTCTCTCTGGTCTCTCTCTCTCTGGTCTCTCTCTCTCTGGTCTCTCTCTCTCTCTGGTCTCTCTCTCTGGTCTCTCTCTCTCTGGTCTCTCTCTCTCTGGTCTCTCTCTCTGGTCTCTCTCTCTCTGGTCTCTCTCTCTGGTCTCTCTCTGGTCTCTCTCTCTGGTCTCTCTCTCTCTGGTCTCTCTCTCTCTGGTCTCTCTCTCTCTGGTCTCTCTCTCTCTGGTCTCTCTCTCTCTGGTCTCTCTCTCTCTGGTCTCTCTGGTCTCTGGTCTCTCTCTCTCTGGTCTCTCTCTCTGGTCTCTCTCTCTCTGGTCTCTCTCTCTCTGGTCTCTCTCTCTCTGGTCTCTCTCTCTCTCTCTGGTCTCTCTCTCTCTGGTCTCTCTCTGTAAAAAAGAGAAGTTGAGATTGCGTCAAATGTTTCTTTTAAAACTAGGAAAGCTTTTAAAATAAATTGCCAATTTCTTCAAAAGCTTTTAGAGAAGTTGTGGCTTTGACACAGGAATAAATGATCAGTTAGAAAGAGACACCAGAGAAACCAGTTTGATCCAGTTTAGGGTTCAGTCTGGACTGGTTCTTTTGATAAAACTCTTATCAAACTGTCATGTCTCAGTCCTGGGTCTACAGCCTCGGTCCTGGGTCTACAGCCTCGGTCCTGGGTCTACAGCCTCAGTCCTGGGTCTACAGCTTCAGTCCTGGGTCTACAGCCTCAGTCCTGGGTCTACAGCCTCAGTCCTGGGTCTACAGCCTCAGTCCTGGGTCTACAGCCTCAGTCCTGGGTCTACAGCCTCAGTCCTGGATCTACAGCCTCAGTCCTTGGTCTACAGCCTCAGTCCTGGGTCTAGAGCCTCAGTCCTGGGTCTACAGCCTCAGTCCTGGGTCTACAGCCTCAGTCCTGGGTCTAGAGCCTCAGTCCTGGGTCTACAGCCTCAGTCCTGGGTCTACAGCCTCAGTCCTGGGTCTAGAGCCTCAGTCCTGGGTCTACAGTCTCAGTCCTGGATCTACAGCTTCAGTCCTGGGTCTACAGCCTCAGTCCTGGGTCTACAGCCTCAGTCCTGGGTCTACAGCCTCAGTCCTGGGTCTACAGCTTCAGTCCTGGGTCTACAGCCTCAGTCCTGGGTCTACAGCCTCAGTCCTGGGTCTACAGCCTCAGTCCTGGGTCTACAGCCTCAGTCCTGGGTCTACAGCCTCAGTCCTGGGTCTACAGCCTCAGTCCTGGGTGAAGTGAGGTGAAACCAGAAGTGAATTATTGTCACATTTGTCAAACATTAATAGAAAGTTTCTGTCTGAGTCACGGCTGAAAAGAGGAAAGAACAAACAGTGTAGTTCTCTCTAAAGCTGAGGCTGAGTTTAAAAACATGGATCTTTTCACAGACGACGCCTCAGTTATTAAATTGTTTTGTTTTGTAATTTCAGAACTGTGCAAAAAATAGACCAGAGAGAGACCAGAGAGAGACCAGAGAGAGACCAGAGAGAGACCAGAGAGAGACCAGAGAGAGACCAGAGAGAGACCAGAGAGAGACCAGAGAGAGACCAGAGATAGACCAGAGAGAGACCAGAGAGAGACCAGAGAGAGACCAGAGAGAGACCAGAGAGAGACCAGAGGGAGACCAGAGAGAGACCAGAGAGAGACCAGAGAGAGACCAGAGAGAGACCAGAGAGAGAGACCAGAGAGAGAGACCAGAGAGAGACCAGAGAGAGAGACCAGAGAGAGACCAGAGAGAGAGACCAGAGAGAGACCAGAGAGAGAGACCAGAGAGAAAGACCAGAGAGAGAGACCAGAGAGAGACCAGAGAGAGACCAGACAGAGACCAGAGAGAGACCAGAGAGAGACCAGAGAGAGACCAGAGAGAGGCCAGACAGAGACCAGACAGAGACCAAACAGAGACCAGACAGAGACCAGACAGAGACCAGAGAGAGACCAGAGAGAGACCAGAGGGAGACCAGGGAGAGACCAGGGAGAGACCAGGGAGAGACCAGGGAGAGACCAGGGAGAGACCAGGGAGAGACCAGAGAGAGACCAGGGAGAGACCAGAGAGAGACCAGAGAGAGACCAGAGGGAGACCAGAGAGAGAGAGAGACCAGAGAGAAAGAGAGACCAGAGAGAGACCAGGATGTAGACAGTGTAACAGAGACGACACTTCAAAGTCTGATACATGTGTGTTCTGAAAGTCAGGGAGTTGAGCTTTAAACATATTTTTTCTGTCAGTTTAAAGGTCAGTGCAGGCTG
The DNA here is from genome assembly GCA_964034765.1 of Knipowitschia caucasica. NCBI lineage: Eukaryota > Metazoa > Chordata > Actinopteri > Gobiiformes > Gobiidae > Knipowitschia > Knipowitschia caucasica. Next base: position 50,517,567 of record OZ035825.1, read on the forward strand.
CGAGGCACAACGTTCAGATCGGAGACAAGAATGTCCACAACTGAACTCAACACGAACCAGAGAAACACCACTATTACCGGTATCTATGGTAACCATGGTGACACTCAAAAGTCAGATTAAAGTCTGAGTTTGGAGCTAATCTCTATGTAATCTCTAGAAACATCCACACAAAACAAAAACAAAGTCTGGAAGACCCACAGTTTCTTTGTCAGTACAGGGTCTCTCTCTGGTCTCTCTCACTGGTCTCTCTCTGGTCTCTCTCTGGTCTCTCTCTGGTCTCTCTCTCTGGTCTCTCTCTCTGGTCTCTCTCTCTGGTCTCTCTCTGGTCTCTCTCTGGTCTCTCTCTGGTCTCTCTCTGGTCTCTCTCTGGTCTCTCTCTGGTCTCTCTCTGGTCTCTCTCTCTGGTCTCTCTCTGGTCTCTCTCTGGTCTCTCTCTCTGGTCTCTCTCTGGTCTCTCTCTCTGGTCTCTCTCTCTGGTCTCTCTCTCTGGTCTCTCTCTCTGGTCTCTCTCTGGTCTCTCTCTGGTCTCTCTCTCTGGTCTCTCTCTGGTCTCTCTCTGGTCTCTCTCTGGTCTCTCTCTGGTCTCTCTCTCTGGTCTCTCTCTGGTCTCTCTCTCTGGTCTCTCTCTCTGGTCTCTCTCTGGTCTCTCTCTGGTCTCTCTCTGGTCTCTCTCTGGTCTCTCTCTGGTCTCTCTCTCTGGTCTCTCTCTCTGGTCTCTCTCTGGTCTCTCTCTCTGGTCTCTCTCTCTGGTCTCTCTCTCTGGTCTCTCTCTCTGGTCTCTCTCTGGTCTCTCTCTGGTCTCTCTCTGGTCTCTCTCTCTGGTCTCTCTCTGGTCTCTCTCTGGTCTCCCTCTGGTCTCTCTCTGGTCTCTCTCTGGTCTCTCTCTGGTCTCTCTCTCTGGTCTCTCTCTGGTCTCTCTCTGGTCTCTCTCTCTGGTCTCTCTCTCTGGTCTCTCTCTCTGGTCTCTCTCTGGTCTCTCTCTCTGGTCTCTCTCTCTGGTCTCTCTCTCTGGTCTCTCTCTCTGGTCTCTCTCTGGTCTCTCTCTGGTCTCTCTCTGGTCTCTCTCTCTGGTCTCTCTCTGGTCTCTCTCTGGTCTCCCTCTGGTCTCTCTCTGGTCTCTCTCTGGTCTCTCTCTGGTCTCTCTCTGGTCTCTCTCTCTGGTCTCTCTCTGGTCTCTCTCTGGTCTCTCTCTCTGGTCTCTCTCTGGTCTCTCTCTGGTCTCTCTCTCTGGTCTCTCTCTCTGGTCTCTCTCTGGTCTCTCTCTCTGGTCTCTCTCTGGTCTCTCTCTGGTCTCTCTCTCTGGTCTCTCTCTGGTCTCTCTCTGGTCTCTCTCTCTGGTCTCTCTCTGGTCTCTCTCTGGTCTCTCTCTGGTCTCTCTCTGGTCTCTCTCTCTGGTCTCTCTCTGGTCTCTCTCTGGTCTCTCTCTCTGGTCTCTCTCTGGTCTCTCTCTGGTCTCTCTCTCTGGTCTCTCTCTGGTCTCTCTCTGGTCTCTCTCTCTGGTCTCTCTCTGGTCACAGCGTCACAGTCTCTCAGGTAACACCGCCTCCTCCCGTGCACCTTACATAACGCCCAGGCACGTTTATTTGTATGGCACAGTTTCTAAACAAGGAAATGACAGCAGTGAGAGGGAGAGGGGGAGAGATAGAGAGGGAGAGGGGGAGAGAGGGGGAGAGAGCCTGACCTGGGCCTGGTTCTGGACCAGCGTCTGCACCACCGCGCGCCCGATGCCCTGCGCGCCCCCGGTTACCAGCGCCACCTTGCCCTCCAGAGCCATGGTCCTGATGGTACTTATGGTCCTGATGGTTCTGAGGGTCTTGATGGTCCTCAGTACAGAGCGCATGTAGCTGAGGGGGCGGGATTTTCTCTTGAGACTTCTGCAATCTCCCCTCTGTGGGACAATCTACTGCTGCTACTACTGCTGCTACTACTGCTGCTGCTGCTGCTGCTGCTGCTATTTAGACTTCTACTTTTGCTTCTGCTTCCTTCTTCCCCTAAACCCCGCCCTCTCTTCTCTTCTCACTCACACATACAAAGTCACACATGTAAACACACACACACATTCCTTCCCTCACCTGTCCGTTGGGTCCTCCCACATTCCTTCCCACACCTGTCCTCTGGCTCCTCCCACATTCTCTTCCTCACCTGTACTGACTCCTCCCACATTCTCTTCCTCACCTGTACTGACTCCTCCCACATTCTCTCCATCACCTGTCCTCTGGCTCCTCCCACGCGTATCCTTTGACTCCTCCCACATTCTCTCCCTTACCTGTCCTCTGGCCCCTCCCACATTCTCTCCCTCACCTTTCCTCTGGCCCCTCCCACATTCTCTCGATCACCTATCCTCTGGCCCCTCCCACAGTCTCTCCATCACCTGTCCTTTGGCTCCTCCCACACGTATCCTCTGACTCCTCCCACATTCTCTCCCTCACCTATCCTCTGGCCCCTCCCACATTCTCTCCCTCACCTTTCCTCTGGCCCCTCCCACAGTCTCTCCATCACCTGTCCTCTGACTCCTCCCACATTCTCTCCCTTACCTGTCCTCTGGCCCCTCCCACATTCTCTCCCTCACCTGTCCTCTGGCCCCTCCCACATTCTCTCCCTCACCTGTCCTCTGGCCCCTCCCACATTCTTCCCCTCACCTGTCCTCTGGCCCCTCCCACACCTGTCCTCTGGCCCCTCCCACACCCAACAATTGGACTTCCTGGTTGTGATCGATGACATCATGCTAGGGACCGAGCTGATACTGCCTCAAGAACAAAATGTTTGAATAAATATTTCTTCAATCTTTAAAATTCAACAGTTTTATTTGTGTAAATTCAACCTCCACTTTTTTTTACAAAGACTTTTTATACAATAATTTAAATACGGACAAAAACAAGAAAATATCACCAACCCAGAAGTGACTGTGATAAGAGGGGGAGAGAGGAAGGGGGGAGAGGAGGAGAGAGGTGAGAGAGGGGGGACAGAAGGGGAGGGACAGAGAGGGGAGAGAGGAGAGAGACCTACTGTCCTTTCTTTAGTGTTGTGCCGGTCCTCTCCTGTCTCTCTCCTCGTTTGTGCTGTTGTGAAAAACATTTAAAATTATGGCCTTAAAGCTCGGGGCCCTAACTTTTACTCATATAAATAACACATGTAGTTTGACTGAACAGAGAGAGAGAGAGAGACCAGAGAGAGAAACCAGAGAGAGAAACCAGAGCGAGAGAGGCCAGAGAGAGAGAGACCAGAGCGAGAGGCCGGAGATAAAGACCAGAGCGAGAGAGGCCAGAGCAAGAGGCCAGAGAGAGAGAGACCAGAGCGAGAGGCCAGAGAGAAAGACCAGAGCGAGAGAGACCAGGGCAAGAGGCCAGAGAGAGAGAGACCAGAGCGAGAGAGGCCAGAGCGAGAGGCCGGAGAGAGAGAGACCAGAGAGAGAGACCAGAGAGAGAGACCAGAGCGAGAGAGACCAGAGAGAGAGACCAGAGCGAGAGAGACCAGAGAGAGACCAGAGCGAGAGGCCGGAGAGAGAGTAGAGCGAGAGGCAAGAGAGAGACCAGAGAGAAAGAGACACCAGAAAGAGACTAGAGAGAAACCAGAGAGAGACCAGAGATATGGTAAAACAGTTGAACAGATACTGAGATAATTTTCATCAGAGACAGAACTGTGTCAGAGAACACAGGGAAAGAGAGGAGTGTGGTTTGGACCTGTGTCCACGTTTCACCACAAAGCAGAAATATCAGAGTCAAAACAAACTGTAGAGTTTGAAAATACGTCTTCTAAGAGTAGAGTAGAGCAGAGTAGAGCAGAGCAGAGCAGAGCAGAGCAGAGCAGAGTAGAGTAGAGTAGAGTAGAGTAGAGTAGAGTAGAGTAGAGTAGAGCAGTGTAGAGTAGAGTAGAGTAGGGCAGGGAAGGGTAGGGTAGAGTAGAGTAGAGTAGAGTAGAGTAGAGCAGGGTAGAGTAGAGTAGAGTAGAGTAGAGTAGAGTAGAGCAGGGTAGAGTAGAGTAGAGTAAAGTAGAGTAGAGCAGGGTAGGGTAGAGTAGAGCAGAGCAGAGCAGAGCAGTGTAGAGTAGAGTAGAGTAGAGTAGAGTAGAGTAGAGTAGAGCAGAGCAGAGCAGTGTAGAGTAGAGTAGAGTAGAGTAGAGTAGAGTAGAGTAGAGCAGGGAAGGGTAGGGTAGGGGTAGAGTAGAGTAGAGTAGAGTAGAGTAGAGTAGAGTAGAGTAGAGTAGAGCAGGGAAGGGTAGGGTAGGGTAGGGTAGAGTAGAGTAGGGTAGGGTAGGGTAGGGTAGAGTAGAGTAGAGTAGAGTAGAGTAGAGTAGAGTAGAGTAGAGTAGGGTAGGGTAGGGTAGGGTAGAGTAGAGTAGAGTAGTATAGTATAGTGTAGCGTAGCGTAGCGTAGCGTAGAGTAGAGTAGAGTAGAGTAGAGTAGAGTAGAGTAGAGCAGGGAAGGGTAGGGTAGAGTAGAGTAGAGTAGAGCAGGGAAGGGTAGGGTAGGGTAGAGTAGAGTAGAGTAGTATAGTATAGTGTAGCGTAGCGTAGAGTAGAGTAGAGTAGAGTAGAGTAGAGTAGAGTAGAGTAGAGTAGAGTAGAGTAGAGTAGAATAGAGTAGAGTAGAGTAGAGTAGAGTAGAGTAGAATAGAGTAGAGTAGAGTAGAGTAGAGTAGAGTAGAGTAGAGTAGAGTAGAGTTTCCTTGTGGATGTGACACAAACAATAGAGGACTGTGTAATCTCTGATCCCACAGGAGGTCAGGGCTTTCCCACAATGCAATCTGATCCAGGACCAGTTCAGGGTCCTGGTGTTGGTCCTGGTCCAGGTCTTGGTCCTGGGCACGGTTCATGTAAACGTTACAGAAACATCAGGTATAAAGAAGTCATCAGTAAAAACATTCACACTGAGCCACTGTCAGAACCACCTTCTTCTGCTTTATCCAAGGCCCAGTGGCAGAGGCAGCAAAGACCAGAGAGAGACCAGGGAGAGAGACCAGGTAGAGAGACCAGGTAGAGAGACCAGAGAGAGACCAGGTAGAGAGACCAGAGAGAGAAACCAGAGAGAGACCAGAGAGAGAGACCAGAGAGAGACCAGAGAGAGACCAGAGAGAGAGACCAGAGAGAGACCAGAGAGAGAGACCAGAGAGAGACCAGAGAGAGAGACCAGAGAGAGAGACCAGGTAGAGAGACCAGAGAGAGAAACCAGAGAGAGACCAGAGAGAGAGACCAGAGAGAGAGACCAGGGCGAGACCAGAGAGAGAGATCAGAGAGAGACCAGAGAGAGAGATCAGAGAGAGACCAGAGAGAGACCAGAGAGAGACCAGAGAGAGAGACCAGAGAGAGAAATCAGAGAGAGACCAGAGAGAGAGACCAGAGAGAGAGACCAGGGCGAGACCAGAGAGAGAGACCAGGGAGAGACCAGAGAGAGACCAGAGAGAGACCAGGGAGAGACCAGAGAGAGACCAGAGAGAGACCAGGGAGAGACCAGAGAGACCAGAGAGAGACCAGGGAGAGACCAGAGAGAGAGACCAGAGAGAGACCAGAGAGAGGCCAGAGAGAGACCAGAGAGAGACCAGAGAGAGATCAGAGAGAGACCAGAGAGAGACCAGAGAGAGACCAGAGAGAGACCAGAGAGAGAGACCAGAGAGAGACTCATGTGTAACCTCTAACCACACAGTATTTGTCTCCTTCTAGACATGTTCCTCGTCTCCGCGGTGTCTTCTGGATAATCTCCTGGTGTGGAGGAGCAGCGGCTTTCCCAAAGAGACGTTCACACAGAGGGACAGAGCTCTGACTGCAGACGCTGCTCCCTCTTCACCACAACATCACTGCACAAGCTCCACCCCTCCCTCACTGAGACCAGACCAGAAACCAGACTTGAGAGACTAGAACTCTTGAGGAAGTCTGGGGAGGACAAAGACAACAACCGGCCTCTGGTCCTGACAGTGGTCCTTAATCCGGTCTCTGTGGTCCCACCTGGTCTCTGGCCTCTGACAGCGGTCGCACCTGGTCTCTGGCTTCTGACTGTGGTCTCACCTGGTCTTTGACCCCGGTCCGAAATCGGTCTCTGGCCTCTAACTAGACCAAAGACCTCTGGAACTAGGCCTCAGAACTGGTCTCTGTGGTCCTCAAACCAGTTTCTGTGGTCCCACCTGGTCTCTGGCCTCTGTCAGTGGTCCCACCTGGTCTTTGTGGTCCCACCTGGTCTCTGGCTTCTGACTGTGGTCCCAACTGGTCTCTGTGGTCCCACCTGGTCTCTGGCCTCTGACTAAACCTCTAAACCCAGACCTCGGCCTCAGACCTTTCCACGAAGACACAGATCCTTTTCTTTCGTGCCTTTGTGACTCATGATATAAACCTGTGCCTTGCTCTTGGGCAAGACAATTCCTCTTGAGCGTCACACCGTCACACAAACCAAACAAAGATGAAGGAAGGCTCCAGACAAACACAGTGAGAGAAGCGTTTTAGACAACGACACACAGAGCCACAGAAGCGTACGGGGCCCTCCTGTTGCGACGCTACTGCTGCGGGTTGAAGTCCTCGTGCCGCAGGATCTTGTAGAGGACCCAGTAGAAGATGTTGAAGAAGAGAAAGGCCAGAGGGAATCCGGCCCGGGACACGGTGTCGATCTTCTTGGCTCGGTCGATGAACAGTTTCCGCATCTCGTCCGTGGAGCGCCCCCCGCTGGTGGGAGCTGCGGTGGCGCCGCTAGCTCCGTTAGCGCCGTTAGGTCCCGGCTGGTCCGGGTTTGAGGAGGTCAGGGCGTGGTTCAGGGAGGTCTTGGGGTCTTTGGTTCCGCTGGGGGTGGAGGTGATCCGGCTCTCCCGGACCTCAGACTCCTGGGAGAGAGAGAGCGTGAGAGACAAGAGAGTATGAGGAGAGGACTGACGGAGTGTGACATCACAATAGTGTTAGCCGTAATGCTGAAGAAGGAGATTTGGAGGTAAGCTAGGAGGAAATGTCCTTATATGGGAATTGGTTCTGTGAAGACCAGAGAGAGACCAGAGAGAGAGACCAGAGAGAGACCAGAGAGAGAGACCAGAGAGAGACCAGAGAGAGACCAGAGAGAGAGACCAGAGAGAGAGACCAGAGAGAGACCAGAGAGAGAGACCAGAGAGAGAGACCAGAGAGAGACCAGAGAGAGAGACCAGAGAGAGAGACCAGAGAGAGAGACCAGAGAGAGACCAGAGAGAGAGACCAGAGAGAGAGACCAGAGAGAGACCAGAGAGAGAGACCAGAGAGAGAGACCAGAGAGAGACCAGAGAGAGAGACCAGAGAGAGAGACCAGAGAGAGAGACCAGAGAGAGACCACTATACCCTGCACTGTATCAACATCAGCGGCATGGCGCAGCCGGGGGCTGCCTGAAAGCAAGCGCCTTGTGGCCGGGCCTCAGCCCAAGGGGCCCGGCGGGCTCAGCCTGAAGTGATGACGTGGGCAGGCCCTCCTGTGGGCAGGCCCTCCTGTGGGCAGGCCCTCCTGTGGGCCCACCACCTATAGAGGGATCTGTGGCGGTCAGGTGCTGAGAGGACTGGGCAGCAGCCGAAGGCGGAGACCTCGGCGACCCAGCCCACGCACACAACATCTGGCTCAGCCGCCACGTGTTGGAGTTCTCCATGGTGAATGAAAGGGTCGCGTCCCTCCGCCTCTGGGTGGGGGACAAGTCTCTCACTGTTGTTGTGCCTACAGTCCAGTCCAGTCCAGTTTATTTATAAAGCACTAATAAAAACAGCAAGGTTGACTAAAGTGCCTACGGGCCTAACAGCAGTGCAGAGTACTCGGACTTCTTGGAGCCCTTGGAAGGGGTACTGGACAGTGCACGGATCGAAGACTTCGTTATTCTCCTGGGGGACTTCAACGCCCTGTGAAGGGGGAGAGCAGCCCTGATCTGACCAACACCATGTTCGAGCACAAGGGTGTCCACCAGGGGGCGCCAGGACCTGAGGCTGGAGGTTGATGATCAACTTTGTTGTCGTATCATCTGACCTTCGGCCGCGTTTCTCAGACACTCGGGTGAAGAGAGGGGCGGAGCTGTCAACCGATCACCACCTGGTCGTGAGTTGGATCCGCTGGCAGGGGAAGAAGCCGGGCAGACCCACGCGTATAGTGAGGGTCTGCTGGGAACGTCTCGCTGAGCCCCCTGTCAGACGGACTTTCAACTCACATCTCTGGGAGAGCTTCTCCCAGGTCCCGGCGGAGGAGGGGGACATTGAGTCTGAGTGGACCATGTTCTCTTCCTCTATCGCCGATGCGGCTGCTCGTAGCTGTGGTCGCAAGGTCTCTGGTGCTGGTCCCGGCGGGAAACCCTCAAACCCGGTGGTGGACACCGGCAGTAAGGGATGCCGTCAGGCTGAAGAAGGAGTCCTATCGAGCCATGATGGTTCGGGGGACTCCTGAGGCAGCTGTCCAGTACCGGCAGGCCAAGCGTGCCGCGGCCCGGGCTGTTGCAGAGGCAAAAATCTGGGACTGGGAGGAGAAGAGATTCTGGCAAACCGCGCCAACGAACCAGGACCTGCAACATGTACTGGGGCGGTTTGCAGCCGAGTGTGACACGGCTGGGATGAGAATCAGCACCTCCAAATCTGAGGCCATGGTGCTCGACCGGAAAAAGGTGCCTTGCCCTCTGCAGGTGGGTGGAGAGGTCCTTCCTCAAGTGGAGGAGTTCAAGTATCTCGGGGTCTTGTTCACGAGTGGGGGAAGAATGGAGCGTGAGATTGACAGGCGGATCGGTGCAGCGTGCGAGGGGGGAAGAGGGAGCTGAGCCGAAAGGCAAAGCTCTCGATTTACCGGTCAATCTTCGTTCCCTCCCTCACCTATGGTCATGAGCTTTGGGTAATGACCGAAAGAACAAGATCGCGGATACAAGCGGTCGAAATGAGCTTCCTCCGCAGAGTGGCTGGGCGTTCCCTTAGAGATAGGGTGAGGAGCTCAGTCACACGGGAGGAGCTCGGAATAGAGCCGCTGCTACTCCTCGGGCATCTGCTCCGGATGCCTCCTGGACGCCTCCCTAGGGAGGTGTTCCGGGCACGTCCCACCGGGAGGAGGCCCCGGGGAAGACCCAGGACACGCTGGAGAGACTATATCTCTCAGCTGGCCTGGGAACACCTTGGGGTCCCCTGGAGGAAGTGTGTGTGTGGATAGGGAGTCTGGGCGTCTCTGCTTAGACTGCTGCCCCCGCGACAATTATTATTGGTATTGACGAGAAATGAGGAAATGCACACAAACACACATATAGACATGAGGAAGGGGAAGCCACACACACACACACGTGTAGGTGCACAGGCAGAACATGCAACACTCACGGATACATGTGTGGTTACCCTGTGCTGGAGCTGCAGGAGCTGGGGGAGGTGGGTCTGAGGCTGGGGCAGGACAGCTGGCATGACTGGGCCTGGTGTGGCACAGGCTGGTACTGCTGGTGCCTTTGTGACTGGGGTCTGGCTGGTCTGGTTGGGGTGGTGGCTGGCCTGGTTGGGGTGGTGGTGGGCCTGGTTGGGGTGGGGGCTGGCCTTGTTGGGGTGGTGGTTGGCCTGGTTGGGGTGGGGGCTGGCCTGTTTGGGGTGGTGGCTGGCCTGGTGGCTGACCTGGTTGGGGTGGTGGCTGGCCTGGTGGCTGGCCTGGTTGGGGTGGTGGCTGGCCTGGTGGCTGGCCTGGTTGGGGTGGTGGCTGGCCTGGTTGGGGTTGTGGCTGGCCTGGTGGCTGTCCTGGTTGGGGTGGTGGCTGGCCTGGTTGGGGTGGTGGCTGGCCTGGTTGGGGTGGTGGCTGGTCTGGTTGGGGTGGTGGCTGGCCTGGTTGGGGTGGTGGCTGGCCTGGTTGGGGTGGTGGCTGGTCTTGTTGGGGTGGTGGCTGGCCTGGTTGGGGTGGTGGCTGGTCTGGTTGGGGTGATGGCTGGCCTGGTTGGGGTGATGGCTGGCCTGGTTGGGGTGGTGGCAGGCCTGGTTGGGGTGGTGGCTGGCCTGGTTGGGGTGGTGGCTGGCCTGGTTGGGGTGGTGGCTGGCCTGGTGGCTGGTCTGGTTGGGGTGGTGGCTGGCCTGGTTGGGGTGATGGCTGGCCTGGTTGGGGTGGTGGCTGGCCTGGCTGGGGTAGAGGTCCCCCGTGAGTCCGTTGAGGGCCACTCGTCTCAGAGACTCGGCGAGCTCCTCTGGGTCCACCGCGCTTGGACACAGGGACTAACACGAGCATGCGACCACAAACACACAGAGAACACAGACTCAAAACCAAAGACCGCAATGAGACCGTAACGAGACCGTGAGACGCTCAGTCAACTTTTCTGTACAAGAGATTGACCTGAATTGAGAGAGAGTAGTTTAGTATCGAGACCAGAGGAAGAGAGAGATCAGAGAGAGAGACCAGATAGAGAGAGACCAGAGAGAGAGACCAGAGAGAAAGAAACCAGAAAGAGAGACCAGGCAGAGACCAGAGAGAGAGAGACCAGAGAGAAAGAAACCAGAAAGAGAAACCAGGCAGAGACCAGAGAGAGACCAGAGAGAGAGAGACCAGACAGACCAAAGAGAGACCAGAAAGATAGACACCAGGCAGAAACCAGAGAGAGAGACCAGAGAGAGACCAGAGAGAGACCAGAGAGAGACCAGAGAGAGAGGGACCAGAGAGAGAGAGAACCGGGGAGACCAGAGAGAGACCAGAGAGACCAAACAGACCAGCGAGAGAGGCCATAGAAAGAGGCCAGAGAAAGACCAGAGAGAGACCAGAGAGAGCCCAGAGAGAGAGACCAGAGAGAGACCAGAGAGAGAGACCAGAGAGAGACCAGAGAGAGACCAGAGAGAGAGACCAGAGAGAGCCCAGAGAGAGAGACCAGAGAGATGAAAGCAGGATGTTTCTGGTTTGAATTTATAGCAATGTGAAAGTTGTTGTGTTTGTGTCTTGACTGAAAAGTCGACTGAGAGACAAAAAACACACTTTTAACAAATAAGTCACAAATCAGACACATGCACAGAGAGGCATGCAGGAGATGAGGCTGCTGGTCTCAGTCCTGGTCCTGGTCCTGGTCCTGGTCACTCAGACACATGCACAGAGAGATATGCAGGAGGTGAGGCTGCTGGTCTCAGTTAGTCCTGGTGTCAATGGTACTGGTTCTGGTCGTGCTGCTGGTCCTGGTCGTGCTCTTGATACTGGTCTTTCTCCTGGTCCTGTTCTTGGTCCTGGTTCTAGTCCTTTCTGGTCTCACAAACGGAAATCAGGAAGGACTATTCTACATTCATAAAATTCTCTATAGAAAGATGTAGTACAAGGAACCGCCACCAGAGGTCAGTGCTGCTCAGAGGAGAAGACACCTAACCACCGTTCATATGAAAGACTTTGGTCCTGGTCCTGGTCTCAGTCCTGGCACTGGTCATAGTCCTGGTCCTGGCCCTGGTCCTGGTCTTACCTTGGTCTTGGTCTTGTAGCGTCTGAACCGCAGCAGTTCTTTGTGTTGTCTTGACACAAAGTTGACGGCGGCGTATTCTAGAAGAGCAGAGAAGACGAAGAGGAGACACACCGCCATCCAGATGTCTATGGCCTTCACATAGGAGACCTGAGACCAGAGAGAGACCAGGTGAGACCAGGGAGAGACCAGGTGAGACCAGGGAGAGACCAGGTAAGACCAGAGAGAGAGACCAAAGAGAGACCAGACAGAGACCAGATCTAACAAGATTAAGATTGAGACTTTGCCTGCATCAGTGTTCAGCCGGATATCATTTGTAACCTTAAAGCTGCACTAACTGACTTTGGGATTTTGAAGCCGCAGACTCGCTGGCCTCTCTCTTTCTGCTTCCCTCCCCACACCCACGAAGCTATCGCCCCCCACACACACCCACTGTTGGGACGAAGCTAGCGTCTCCCAATATGGATAATACATGGATATGGATTTGCACGTGGATGGCGTGACCATAGAACGATAGAACCGGGAAGCGCGGAGGAACGAGACTTTCTTTTGGATGGCTGTCTCGCTGTGTAAGCAGTAACCGGTGACGAAGACGAGGAAGCTTCAGGTTTGCTCCTCGGCTTGTTGTGCTAACTCAGCTGCCTATGCTAACAGGGACCTGTAGATTTCTCACAAAAGTGGGGGCCAGTGGTCCGCGGTGATTGGTCACAATCTGCGACCCGAAACACATTCTCTTCCTTGTTTCATCAAAACTTTATCTAAAATATAATGTCACGCCAGCACAAATCTGCGCTACTTTTTCGTCAAAAGGACGTATATCCCAATGCACTACATGGACATGGATAGCATTTTCGTAATGAATACAAAAATAAAGTCAGTTAGTGCAGCTTTAACGAGAGCAGTCTCAGTGCTGTGGTGGGGTCTAAAGCCGGAAACATATCAAATGAGTTGTTGATTATAAGAAATCTAGTAAGCTGTAGGTAGACAACTTTCTCAAGGACTTTCCCCATAAATGGCAGATTTGAGATGGGACGATAGTTGTTAAGTACCGTAGCATCGAGACTGCTCTTTTTTAGCAGGGGCCTGATGACTGCAGTTTTCAGGGCCTTTGGGAATATTCCAGAATGAAGGGATATGTTTACTATCTGTGTGAGTGAAGGTAACAGACTGCTCAGAACAGACTTCAGAAATCTAGTGGGTAGTACATCCAGGCTGCATGTGGAGGAGCTCAAACTGGAGATTATCTCTTGGACAGTTTGATCATTTACAGGTGCAAAGTGAGTTAGCTCAGAGAGCCTTTCTGGCTGTTGGATTGTTATCTGTGGATTGGAGACAATGGCGTTTTTGATGCCTTGAACCTTGTCATTGAAAAAATGTGCAAACTCATTACATTTACGTTTGGAAGTTAGCTCTAATGGCATTTGAACAGGGGGGTTTGTTAATCTATTAACTGTTGAAAACAGAACACGCAGATTGTTGCTGCAGCCTTCAATCATTTCAGAAAAATACCTTTCTGTCGTACTACGTAGCACCTGGTTAAACTCGCACAACTTATCTTTGAAGATCTCGTAATCAACCTGGAGGTTGGACTTGCGCCACTTTCGCTCGGCACTCCGGCACTTTCTCTTTTGTGCCCTGACCGAGTCTGCTTTAGCCCACGGCGCCTTCTGCTTATTTTTCACTATTTTAACCTTCACAGGGGCAACGGTATCCAGAACATTCAAAACACTAGAGGTGACAGAGTTAAACAGTTCATCTACAGTAGAATACGATGCATTTTCAAAGTTTATCATTGCCATAAATAGTTCACTCGTATTTTTATTTATGTGTCTTCTTCGAACAGTTGCAGAGTCCACTGGTGGTTTGTTAGTGAAACACATGTCAAAAAATACACAGAAATGATCCGAAAGAGCAACATCGACCACGTTTACATTTGAAATATTCACCCCCTTAGTAACTAACAGATCTAGAGTGTGCCCTTTGCTATGGGTGGGGCCACTCACGTGCTGAGTGAGACCAAAGGTATCAAGTAAAGAACTCAGCTCTCCTCCATCACCTCCTCCATCACCATCTCATCACCTCCTCCATCACCTCCTCCATCACCGTGTGGTTCGCTGGAGCCACAGTCAGGGACAAACAGAGACTACAGCGCATTGTGCGCTCTGCAGAGGAAGTGATTGGCCGCAGCCTCCCATCGCTGCAGGACCTATACGTCGCCCGAGCTCGAGGCCGGGCTGGTCGTATCACAGCCGACCCCTCTCACCCTGCACATGGACTATTCCAACCACTCCCCTCAGGCAGGAGACTGCGGTCCATCAGGACTAGAACCTCCCGCCACAAGAACAGTTTCTTCCCCTCTGCTGTTGGACTCTTGAACACTTCATATCCCGTCCCCCCGCCCTCAAGAAGTCACCTTACTACCCATATAAAGTCACTTTACTGCCTTTTATCAAGTCCCCTTACTGCCCCTTATAAAGTCACCTTACTGCCCCTTATAAAGTCACTTAACTGCCCTTTATCAAGTCCCCTCACTGCCCCTTATAAAGTCACCTTACTGCCCCTTAGAAGTCCCCTTACTGCCATTTATAAAGTCCCCTTACTGCCCCTTATAAAGTCCCCTTACTGCCCTTTATAAAGTCCCCTTACTGCCCCTTAGAAGTCACTTTACTGCCCCTTATAAAGTCCCCTTACTGCCCCTTAGAAGTCACTTTACTGCCCCTTATAAAGTCCGCTTACTGCCCCTTAGAAGTCACTTTACTGCCCTTTATAAAGTCCCCTTACAGCCCTTTATAAAGTCCCCTTACAGCCCCTTATTGTTAGGGTTGTGTTCTGGACCCCAAAGCAGAGACAAAGACTGAGCAGAATTCCAGGAAAGAATTTACTTTACAAAAAAAACGAATACAAAAACGTAAGGCAGGCAGTTGAGACCGGGAGCTGGCAGGTCAGGAAAAGGAAGACCTGAACACAGGACACAAAAAACATAAGAAAGACAGCAAGGCACAAACTCATACTGCTGCTGTACACGGACTTGTGACATAGTATAATCTGGCAGAGACGCGAAGTTCCAACAAGATACTTCAAGCTAGAGTGATGAGGCACAGGTGTGTGAGCCCACACACCTGCTGCAGAGCCAGCCACGCCCCCCGGTCTCACACATGCCCCGTAAAAAACAACAAAAAGGGAGGGGGGAAGCAGAGCAAAACCCAAACCCAAAACCTTATAAAGTCACCTTACTGCTCCTTATAAAGTCACCTTACTGCTCCTTATAAAGTCCCCTTACTGCTCCTTATAAAGTCACCTTACTGCTCCTTATAAAGTCCCCTTACTGCCCTTTATAAAGTCCCCTTACTGCTCCTTATAAAGTCCCCTTACTGCTCCTTATAAAGTCCCCTTACTGCTCCTTATAAAGTCCCCTTACTGCTCCTTATAAAGTCACCTTACTGCTCCTTATAAAGTCCCCTTACTGCCCTTTATAAAGTCCCCTTACTGCTCCTTATAAAGTCCCCTTACTGCTCCTTATAAAGTCCCCTTACTGCTCCTTATAAAGTCCCCTTACTGCTCCTTATAAAGTCACCTTACGGCTCCTTATAAAGTCCCCTTACTGCTCCTTATAAAGTCACCTTACTGCTCCTTATAAAGTCACCTTACTGCTCCTTATAAAGTCACCTTACTGCTCCTTATAAAGTCCCCTTACTGCTCCTTATAAAGTCCCCTTACTGCTCCTTATAAAGTCCCCTTACTGCTCCTTATAAAGTCCCCTTACTGCTCCTTATAAAGTCCCCTTACTGCTCCTTATAAAGTCCCCTTACTGCTCCTTATAAAGTCCCCTTACTGCTCCTTATAAAGTCCCCTTACTGCTCCTTATAAAGTCCCCTTACTGCTCCTTATAAAGTCCCCTTACTGCTCCTTATAAAGTCACCTTACTGCTCCTTATAAAGTCCCCTTACTGCTCCTTATAAAGTCACCTTACTGCTCCTTATAAAGTCACCTTACTGCTCCTTATAAAGTCCCCTTACTGCTCCTTATAAAGTCCCCTTACTGCTCCTTATAAAGTCCCCTTACTGCTCCTTATAAAGTCCCCTTGCTGCCCTTTATAAAGTCACCTTACTGCTCCTTATAAAGTCCCCTTACTGCCCCTTATAAAGTCCCCTTACTGCTCCTTAGAAGTCACTTTACTGCTCCTTATAAAGTCCCCTTACTGCCCCTTATAAAGTCCCCTTACTGCTCCTTAGAAGTCACTTTACTGCTCCTTATAAAGTCCCCTTACTGCTCCTTATAAAGTCCCCTTACTGCTCCTTATAAAGTCCCCTTACTGCTCCTTATAAAGTCACCTTACTGCTCCTTATAAAGTCCCCTTGCTGCTCCTTATAAAGTCCCCTTGCTGTCCTTTATAAAGTCCCCTTACTGCCCTTTAGAAGTCACTTTACAACCCTTTATGGACTCGCCACCTGCAGGAGGATCAGAGGGAGGATAGTGCAGTGACCCAGAGATGGAATAATAAACAGGTAGACAATGACAGGACATGACTTAGAAGTGTTGCTGATTTTTATTATGCTTTTACTCTATTCTTTGCCTCTCTTTTCTGACTCTCTCTCTCTCTCAGTTCAGTCCCAGCTCTCCCCCCTCTCCCTCCCCCTGCACCTCTCCCTCACCCCTCCCTCCTGGTCCTACCTCCCGCTGGTCCAGTCTGGTTTGGGGCAGGTCTTCTCCAACTCCAGCCCTTTCTGGTCGTCTCACAGTCTGCTCCTGGTGCCTCCTGCTGCCTGGGCACCTCCTCCTCAGCTGCACGCCTCCTATGGACCCTACTCTGTCACACAGGTGAGAGGAGGAGAGAGACCAGAGAGAGACCAGAGAGAGACCAGAGAGAGACCAGAGAGAGACCAGAGAGAGACCAGAAAGAGACCAGAGAGAGAGACCAGAGAGAGACCAGAGAGAGAGACCAGAGAGAAAGACCAGGGAGGGACCAGAGAGAGACCAGAGAGAGACCAGAGAGAGACCAGAGAGAGACCAGAGAGAGACCAGAGAGAGAGACCAGAGCGAGACCAGAGAGAGAGACCAGAGAGAAAGACCAGGGAGGGACCAGAGAGAGACCAGAGAGAGAGACCAGCGAGAGACCAGAGAGAGACCAGAGAGAGAGACCAGAGAGAAAGACCAGAGAGGGACCAGAGCGAGACCAGAGAGAAAGACCAGAGAGAAAGACCAGAGAGAAAGACCAGAGAGAGACCAGAGAGAGACCAGAGAGAGAGACCAGAGAGAAAGACCAGAGAGAGACCAGAGAGAGACCAGAGAGAGACCAGAGAGAGACCAGAGGGAGACCAGAGAGGGAGACCAGAGAGGGAGACCAGAGAGGGAGACCAGAGAGGGAGACCAGAGAGAGAGACCAGAGAGAGAGAGACCAGAGAGAGACCAGAGAGAGAGAGACCAGAGAGAGACCAGAGAGAGAGACCAGAGAGAGAAAGACCAGAGAGAAAGACCAGTGAGAAAGACCAGTGAGAACGACCAAAGAGAGACCAGAGAGAGACCAGAGAGAGACCAGAGAGAGACCAGAGAGAGAGACCAGAGAGAGAGACCAGAGAGAGAGACCAGAGAGAGAGACCAGAGAGAGAGACCAGAGAGAGACCAGAGAGAAAGACCAAAGAGAGACCAGAGAGAAAGACCAAAGAGAGACCAGAGAGAAAGACCAGAGAGAGAGACCAGAAAGAGACCAGAGAGCAGGGGAAGCTTGGACTACAGCAGGTTTCTCTTCCACATGGTGTCAGAACGATTTCCAACCAAGTGTTTTTTCATTCTCAAGATCCTGTTTTAGACTCAAACTGACTCCCTGATCCTCCGTGTACAGCCCCTGTCCTCCCTCCCCCCTCTCTCCCCCCCCTCCCTCTCGGCCTCCCTGCTGTCGGACCATGTGGAGCGCGAGGAGGACCAGCGAGGCCTGGAACGCTTCATGGTCCGGGTCCTGTTCCACCAGAGACCGGACTCCAGCGGGACCTGTGTGACTCTGCACGGCTTCAGAGAGACCCGCGAGACCAGGGCCTCCTGCATCACCCAGGTACCTGTCTGGTCTCTCTCTCTGGTCTCTCTCTGGTCTCTCTCTGGTCTCTCTCTGGTCTCTCTCTGGTCTCTCTCTGATCTCTCTCTGGTCTCTCCTGGTCTCTCTCTCTTTGGCCTCTCTCTGGTCTCTCTCTGGTCTCTCTCTCTGGTCTTTCTCTCTGGTCTCTCTCTGGTCTCTCTCTGATCTCTCTCTGGTCTCTCTCTGGTCTCTCTCTGGTCTCTCTCTGGTCTCTCTCTGGTCCCTCTCTGGTCTCTCCTGGTCTCTCTCTCTTTGGCCTCTCTCTGGTCTCTCTCTGGTCTGTCTCTGGTCTCTCTCTCTTTGGCCTCTCTCTGGTCTCTCTCTGGTCTCTCTCTCTGGTCTCTCTCTCTGGTCTCTCTCTGGTCTCTCTCTGGTCTCTCTCTGGTCTCTCTCTGGTCTCTCTCTGGTCTCTCTCTCTGGTCTCTCTCTCTGGTCTCTCTCTGGTCTCTCGCTCTGGTCCCTCGCTCTGGTCTCTCTGGTCTCTCTCTGGTCTCTCCCTGGTCTCTCTCTCTGGTCTCTCTCTGGTCTCTCCCTGGTCTCTCGCTCTGGTCTCTCTCTCTTTGGCCTCTCTCTGGTCTCTCTCTGGTCTCTCTCTCTGGTCTTTCTCTCTGGTCTCTGTCTCTGGTCTCTCTCTCTGGTCTCTCTCTGGTCTCTCTCTGATCTCTCTCTGGTCTCTCTCTGGTCTCTCTCTGATCTCTCTCTGGTCTCTCGCTCTGGTCCCTCGCTCTGGTCTCTCTGGTCTCTCTCTGGTCTCTCTGGTCTCTCTCTGGTCTCTCTCTCTGGTCTCTCTCTCTGGTCTCTCCCTGGTCTCTCGCTCTGGTCCCTCGCTCTGGTCTCTCTGGTCTCTCTCTCTGGTCTCTCTCCCTGGTCTCTCTCCCTGGTCTCTCTCCCTGGTCTCTCTCTCTGGTCCCTCTGGTCTTTCTCTGGTCCCTCTGGTCTCTCTCATTTAGAATGTGTCTGATCCGTAGCCTCCGTTGGGTTTCTGCGTGGTCACTCTGACGCTGCCCAGTGATTGGTTCAAGGACGAAACGATCGACCAATCACACGAGGGAAGAGCCGAGCTGCGGAGTCCGTCTCATCGCAGACGGAAGAGACGGAGACATCGAGTCCAAACCCTCAGGTAACGACGAGAGTGTGACATCACCACAGTGTGACATCACCACAGTGTGACATCACCACAGTGTGACATCACCACAGTGTGACATCACCACCTGTATGACATCACCACAGTGTGACATCACCAGTGTGACATCACCACAGTGTGACATCACCACAGTGTGACATCACCACAGTGTGACATCACCACAGTGTGACATCACCACAGTGTGACATCACCACAGTGTGACATCACCACTGGAGCCAATTTCTTTATACGGCCATTTTTCTCGATGATGTTTGCTTTGTGCATCTGACAAGAGCAAGAGAAACCATAGAGAGAGAGAATATAGAGAGAGAGAACAGAGAGAGAGAGAATATAGAGAGAGAGAACAGAGAGAGAGAGAATATAGAGAGAGAGAACAGAGAGAGAGAGAATATAGAGAGAGAGAACAGAGAGAGAGAGAATATAGAGAGAGAGAATATAGAGAGAGAGAACAGAGAGAGAGAGAATATAGAGAGAGAGAACAGAGAGAGAGAGAATATAGAGAGAGAACAGAGAGAGAATATAGAGAGAGAGAACAGAGAGAGAGAGAATATAGAGAGAGAGCAGAGAACGAGAGAATATAGAGAGAGAGAACATAGAGAGAGAGAATATAGAGAGAGAGAACAGAGAGAGAGAAAATATAGAGAGAGAGAACAGACAGAGAGAGAGACCAGAGAGAGACCAGATTCAGATTCAGTTTATTTGCCATTTGCAGTAAAAAACCACATAGGAATACATTATCAAAAGTCTCCAGTGTGCACAGACAAATACAGACATAAAACAACATTAAAAGACAGAAATAAAACAAATAAAACAGTAAACAAATGTCACTGTGAAATGGATCGACTAAAACAGTTTCAAAACAAGTGCAAATCATTAAAGTGCTCTGTTCACACTGATAACAGCCTGTGGATAAAAACTGTTAGCGTAACGAGATGTCCTGCATCTCAGAGAGCGATATCTTCTGCCAGAGGGAAGAAGCTGGAACATGGCTTTCCCAGGGAGGCCAGAAGAGTCATTAACAATCCTAAGAGCTTTGTTTAAAAGTCTGGATTTATAAAGAACCTCCAGAACAGGAAGCTCACAGCCCACGGTCCTCTCTCTGGTCTCTCTCTGGTCTTACTGTGGTCTCTCTCTGGTCTCTTTCTGGTCTGACTCTGGTCTCACTGTGGTCTCTCTCTGGTCTCTCTCTGGTCTCTCTCTGGTCTCTCTCTGGTCTCTCTCTGGTCTCACTGTGGTCTCTCTCTGGTCTCTCTCTGGTCTCTCTCTGGTCTCTCTCTGGTCTCTCTCTGGTCTCACTGTGGTCTCTCTCTGGTCTCACAGCCCACGGTCCTCTCTCTGGTCTCTCTCTGGTCTCACTGGTCTCTCTCTGGTCTCTCTCTGGTCTCACAGCCCACGGTCCTCTTTGCAGAGCGGAGCACCTTGTTTAAAGCTCTCTTTTCTTTATCTGTGATGTTTCCAAACCACACAGACACAGAACCAACAAGTAAACTCTCAATGGTGCAGCCATAAAAGTTAAGCACAATCTTAGAGTTAGTGGTAAATTCTCTAAGTTTACGCAGAAAGTAGAGACGCTGACGAGCTTTCTTAACGACTCGGTCAGTGTTTTTAACCCATTTCAGGTTAGACAGAGTTAAACCCAGAAACTTGCTCCTCTACGATCTGCACTTGGGAGTTGTCGATTGCGACAGGCAAATGAGAACTATTGCGACTGAAGTCGTGACCAGTTCACATGTTTTGGATGCGTTCAACTGGAGGTTGTTAGTTTGACTCCACTGAACCACATTTTGTATCTCTGCTCTATAAGAGGATTCATCAGTGTCACTGATGAGACCGATGATGGTGGTGTCATCAGTGTCACTGATGAGACCGATGATGGTGGTGTCATCAGCATATTTAAGGATCAGGTTAGAGTCAGAGGAGGACACACAATCGTGAGTGTACAAAGTAAAAAGCAAAGGACTCAAAATACATCCCTGAGGAGAACCAGTGCTCACAGAAACAACATCTGAAAAACAGTCATTGATTTTCACTCTCTGAGGTCTGTCAGTTAAAAAGCTAAAAATCCATTTACACATGGCAACACTTAAACCCAGAGACATGAGCTTTTCAATCAGTTTACCTGGGACAAGACAGTTAACCTGGGACAGGAGAGTTAACCTGGGACAGGAGAGTTAACCTGGGACAGGAGAGTTAACCTGGGACAGGAGAGTTAACCTGGGACAGGAGAGTTAACCTGGGACAGGACAGTTTACCTGGGACAAGGCAGTTAAAAGCAGAGCTATAGTCGATGAAAAGCATTCTGGCCACAGATTTACTAGTGTCCAAATGAGTGTAGACAGAGTTCAGAGCAAAGGAGATGCATCCTCCACACTCCTGTTCTGTCTGTAGCAAACTGGAGCGGGTCAACACTCACAGGGATCTGGCTCTTAATGAAGTCCAGCACAAGCCGCTCAAAAGTTTTCATAAGAACAGACGTGAGGGCCACAGGACGATAGTCATTCAGGCATGTCACAGGAGTTTTCTCAAGAACTGGAATGATGGTCGACTCTTTAAAGCAGTTCGGCACAGTACAGTTCCTTAGCGACAGGTTAAAAATGTCTGTTAGCACAGGGGCAAGTTGCTCAGAGCACAGACCAGAGAGAGACCAGAGAGAGAGAAAGAAACCAGACTAAAGAGAGAAACCAGAAGAAAAAGATAAACCAGACAAAAATGAGAGACCACAGTCAGAGAATAGAGAGAGAGAGAGACAGAACAGAAAGAGAGATACCAGAGCGAGAGAAAACAGAGAGAGACTAAAGAGAGAGACCAGTGAGAGTGGACAGGGGGGAAGGGGTCTCTCTCTCTGGTGTCTCTCTCTGGTGTCTCTCTCTGGTGTCTCTCTCTCTGGTGTCTCTCTCTCTGGTGTCTCTCTCTGGTGTCTCTCTCTGGTGTCTCTTTCTGGTGTCTCTCTCTGGTGTTTCTCTCTCTGGTGTCTCTCTCTGGTGTCTCTCTCTCTGGTGTCTCTCTCTCTGGTGTCTCTCTCTGGTGTCTTTCTCTCTGGTCTCTCTCTGATGTCCCTCTCTCTGGTGTCTCTCTCTCTCTCTGGTCTCTCTCTGGTGTCTCTCTCTCTGGTGTCTCTCTCTCTGGTGTCTCTCTCTGGTGTCTCTCTCTGGTGTCTCTTTCTGGTGTCTCTCTCTGGTGTTTCTCTCTCTGGTGTCTCTCTCTGGTGTCTCTCTCTCTGGTGTCTCTCTCTCTGGTGTCTCTCTCTGGTGTCTTTCTCTCTGGTCTCTCTCTCTGATGTCCCTCTCTCTGGTGTCTCTGATGTCCCTCTCTCTGGTCTCTCTCTCTCTCATCTCTCTCTGATGTCTCTCTCTCTGGTGTCTCTCTCTCTGGTCTCTCTCTGATGTCTCTCTCTCTGGTGTCTCTCTCTCTGGTCTCTCTCTCTGGTGTCTCTCTCTGGTCTCTCTCTGGTCTCTCTGTCTGGTGTCTCTCTCTCTGGTCTCTCTCTCTGGTGTTTCTCTCTCTGGTGTCTCTCTCTCTGGTGTCTCTCTCTCTGGTGTCTCTCTCTGGTGTCTCTCTCTGGTGTCTCTCTCTCTGGTGTCTCTCTCTGGTGTCTCTCTCTCTGGTCTCTCTGTCTGGTGTCTCTCTCTGGTGTCTCTCTCTCTGGTGTTTCTCTCTCTGGTGTGTCTCTCTCTGGTGTCTCTCTCTCTGGTCTCTCTCTCTGGTGTCTCTCTCTCTGGTGTCTCTCTCTCTGGTCTCTCTCTCTGGTCTCTCTCTGGTGTCTCTCTCTGGTGTCTCTCTCTCTGGTGTGTCTCTCTCTGGTGTCTCTCTCTCTAGTCTCTCTCTCTGGTGTCTCTCTCTCTGGTGTCTCTCTCTGGTCTCTCTCTCTGGTCTCTCTCTGGTGTCTCTCTCTGGTGTCTCTCTCTCTGGTGTCTCTCTCTCTGGTCTCTCTCTGGTGTCTCTCTCTCTGGTCTCTCTCTCTGGTCTCTCTCTCTGGTCTCTCTCTCTGGTCTCTCTCTGGTGTCTCTCTCTCTGACCCACTATCATCCGGGGCCTGGTCAGTTCTGAGTCAGTTGTGTCTGTGATGTGTTCGTTTAGACTCGTTCAGAGGCGGTAGGTCTGTCTGAGGTCCGTCTGAGGTCTGTCTGAGGTCTGTCTGAGGTCTGTCTGAGGTCTGTCTGAGGTCTGTCTGAGGTCTGTCTGAGGTCTGCCTGAGGTCCGTCTGAGGTCTGTCTGAGGTCCGTCTGAGGTCCGTCTGAGGTCCGTCTGAGGTCTGTCTGAGGTCAGTCTGAGGTCTGCCTGAGGTCTGCCTGAGGTCTGTCTGAGGTCTGTCTGAGGTCTGTCTGAGGTCTGTCTGAGGTCTGCCTGAGGTCTGTCTGAGGTCTGTCTGAGGTCTGTCTGAGGTCTGTCTGAGGTCTGTCTGAGGTCTGTCTGAGGTCTGTCTGAGGTCTGCCTGAGGTCTGCCTGAGGTCTGTCTGAGGTCTGTCTGAGGTCTGTCTGAGGTCTGTCTGAGGTCTGTCTGAGGTCTGTCTGAGGTCTGTCTGAGGTCTGTCTGAGGTCTGTCTGAGGTCTGCCTGAGGTCTGCCTGAGGTCTGTCTGAGGTCTGCCTGAGGTCCGTCTGAGGTCTGTCTGAGGTCTGCCTGAGGTCTGCCTGAGGTCCGTCTGAGGTCTGTCTGAGGTCTGTCTGAGGTCTGTCTGAGGTCTGTCTGAGGTCTGTCTGAGGTCTGTCTGAGGTCTGCCTGAGGTCTGTCTGAGGTCTGCCTGAGGTCTGTCTGAGGTCCGTCTGAGGTCTGTCTGAGGTCTGTCTGAGGTCTGTCTGAGGTCTGCCTGAGGTCTGCCTGAGGTCTGTCTGAGGTCTGTCTGAGGTCTGTCTGAGGTCTGTCTGAGGTCTGCCTGAGGTCCGTCTGAGGTCTGTCTGAGGTCCGTCTGAGGTCTGTCTGAGGTCTGCCTGAGGTCTGCCTGAGGTCCGTCTGAGGTCTGTCTGAGGTCTGTCTGAGGTCTGTCTGAGGTCTGCCTGAGGTCTGCCTGAGGTCTGCCTGAGGTCCGTCTGAGGTCTGTCTGAGGTCTGTCTGAGGTCTGCCTGAGGTCTGTCTGAGGTCTGTCTGAGGTCTGCCTGAGGTCCGCCTGAGGTCCGCCTGAGGTCTGTCTGAGGTCTGCCTGAGGTCTGCCTGAGGTCCGTCTGAGGTCCGTCTGAGGTCTGTCTGAGGTCTCTCTGAGGTCTGTCTGAGGTCTGCCTGAGGTCTGTCTGAGGTCCGTCTGAGGTCTGCCTGAGGTCTGCCTGAGGTCCGTCTGAGGTCCGTCTGAGGTCTGTCTGAGGTCTGTCTGAGGTCTGTCTGAGGTCTGTCTGAGGTCTGCCTGAGGTCTGCCTGAGGTCCGTCTGAGGTCCGTCTGAGGTCTGTCTGAGGTCTCTCTGAGGTCTGTCTGAGGTCTGCCTGAGGTCTGTCTGAGGTCTGTCTGAGGTCTCTCTGAGGTCTGTCTGAGGTCTGTCTGAGGTCTGTCTGAGGTCTGTCTGAGGTCTCTCTGAGGTCTGTCTGAGGTCTGCCTGAGGTCTGCCTGAGGTCTGCCTGAGGTCTGCCTGAGGTCCGTCTGAGGTCCGTCTGAGGTCTGTCTGAGGTCTCTCTGAGGTCTGTCTGAGGTCTCTCTGAGGTCTGCCTGAGGTCTGTCTGAGGTCTGCCTGAGGTCCGTCTGAGGTCTGCCTGAGGTCTGTCTGAGGTCTGTCTGAGGTCTGCCTGAGCTTTATAAATAAACTGGTTTGTATTGTTTTTTCACACGTTTCTAAATATTCCACTTTTCTTTTGTCTCAGGTTCGATCTTGAAGGAGAAGAGATGGATCCAAACCCAGAGGGACTGAGACTCCAGAGACCAACAAGGAACCAAGTCCAACTCTACTACTCCACCATGGACTCTGGGTGAGAGAGACCAGAGAGAGACACCAGAGAGAGACACCAGAGAGAGAGACCAGAGAGAGAGACCAGAGAGAGAGACCAGAGAGAGAGACCAGAGAGAGACCAGAGAGAGACCAGAGAGAGAGACCAGAGAGAGAGACCAGAGAGACCAGAGAGACCAGAAAGAGACCAGAGAGAGACCAGAGAGAGACCAGAGAGAGACCAGAGAGAGACCAGAGAGAGAGACCAGAGAGAGAGACCAGAGAGAGAGACCAGAGAGAGAGACCAGAGAGAGAGACCAGAGAGAGAGACCAGAGAGAGAGACCAGAGAGAGAGACCAGAGAGAGAGACCAGAGAGAGAGACAAGAGAGAGACCAGAGAGACCAGAGAGAGACCAGAGAGAGACCAGAGAGAGACCAGAGAGAGACCAGAGAGAGACCAGAGAGAGACCAGGGAGAGACCAGAGAGAGAGACCAGAGAGAGAGACCAGAGAGAGAGACCAGAGAGAGAGACCAGAGAGAGAGACCAGAGAGAGACCAGAGAGAGAGACCAGAGAGAGAGACCAGAGAGAGAGACCAGAGAGAGAGACCAGAGAGAGAGACCAGAGAGAGAGACCAGAGAGAGAGACCAGAGAGACCAGAGAGAGAGACCAGAGAGAGAGACCTGAGAGAGAGACCAGAGAGAGAGACCAGAGAGAGAGACCAGAGAGAGACCAGAGAGAGACCAGAGAGAGAGACCAGAGAGAGACCAGAGACCAGAGAGAGAGACCTGAGACCAGAGAGAGACCAGAGAGAGACCAGAGAGAGACCAGAGAGAGACCAGAGAGAGACCAGAGAGAGAGACCAGAGAGAGAGACCAGAGAGAGAGACCAGAGAGACCTGTAGAATGTTTGAAGCATGTCTGGTAACTGGTCTGTTGCACAGGTCTTGTGTGGACCATGGGGCTCAGTCTCAGAGGCAGCTTTTCTTCCTGCGGTCTCTGGGTTTGAAGGACCATCAAGACCAGCAGAGGCAGACCAGAGAGGAGGACCTGTGTCTGAACGGGAGGCAGGAGGCCGAGCTTCACCTGGACGACCATGTGACCATCAAATACCAGCGGGGGCCAGTACTACTGGGTCAGCCAATCAGAGTGTCCGTGCGTCTGCGAGCCAACTTCAGCCACGACTTTGTCATCGTCAGGTCAGAGTCTGTTTCTAATAATAATAATTCAACCAGAGGAGACAAGCCCACATGGTACAATGCCGTCTCTTTGTCTATATCTGGTATCTCTCTGGTCTCCCTCTGGTCTCTCTCTCTGGTCTTTCTCTGCTCTCCCTCATGGTCTCCCTCATGGTCTCCCTCTGGTCTCCCTCTGGTCTCCCTCTGGTCTCCCTCTGGTCTCCCTCTGGTCTCCTCTCTGGTCTCCCTCTGCTCTCCCTCTGGTCTCCCTCTGCTCTCCCTCTGGTCTCCCTCTGGTCTCCCTCTGGTCTCCCTCTGGTCTCCCTCTGGTCTCACATGGTCCCTCCTCAGGTTGCAGGTGCAGAAGGGGCTGGTGTCTCTCGTGGCTCAGAGGACTCTGACCTCTGACCTTTGGGCCGTGACCTTGGACTCATCACAGTCTGAGGACCACGACGAGCTGTCAATCCTCTGCCACAAGCACAAGACTGAGGCTGAGTAAGACTCTACTCTACTCTACTCTACTCTACTCTACTCTACTCTACTCTACCGTACCCTACCCTACTCTACAATACTCTACTCTACTCTACCCTACTCTACTCTACCCTACCCTACTCTACACTACTCTACTCTACTCTACTCTACCGTACCCTACCCTACTCTACAATACTCTACCCTACCCTACTCTACAATACTCTACTCTACTCTACCCTACTCTACTCTACCCTACTCTACTCTACCCTACCCTACTCTACACTACTCTACTCTACTCTACCCTACCCTACTCTACAATACTCTACTCTACAATACTCTACCCTACCCTACTCTACAATACTCTACTCTACAATACTCTACCCTACCCTACTCTACAATACTCTACTCTACCCTACCCTACTCTACACTACTCTACTCTACCCTACCCTACTCTACAATACTCTACTCTACCCTACCCTACTCTACAATACTCTACTCTACTCTACTCTACTCTACTCTACCCTACCCTACCCTACAATACTCTACTCTACTCTACCCTACCCTACTCTACAATCCTGTACTCTACTCTACTCTACTCTACTCTATAATACTCTACACTACTCTACCCTACTATACAATACTGTACTCTACTCTACTCTACTTTCGACCAGAGAAAAACCAGGGAGAGAGAGCAGAGAGTGAGACCAGAGAGAGACCAGAGAGAGACCAGAGAGAGACCAGAGAGAAAGACCAGAGGGAGCCAAAGAGCACAGGCCATTGATCCGAATGGGCAGATTTCTTTTATAGACCAGGGGCAGACATCTTGGAGAGACCAGGGGCAGACATCTTGGAGAGACCAGGGGCAGACATCTTGGAGAGACCAGGGGCAGACATCTTGGAGAGACCAGGGGCAGACATCTTGGAGAGACCAGAGGCAGACATCTTGGAGAGACCAGGGGCAGACATCTTGGAGAGACCAGGGGCAGACATCTTGGAGAGACCAGGGGCAGACATCTTGGAGAGACCAGGGGCAGACATCTTGGAGAGACCAGGGGCAGACATCTTGGAGAGACCAGGGGCAGACATCTTGGAGAGACCAGAGGCAGACATCTTGGAGAGACCAGGGGCAGACATCTTGGAGAGACCAGAGGCAGACATCTTGGAGAGACCAGAGGCAGACATCTTAGAGAGACCAGGGGCAGACATCTTGGAGAGACCAGAGGCAGACATCTTGGAGAGACCAGGGGCAGACATCTTGGAGAGACCAGAGGCAGACATCTTGGACAGACCAGGGGCAGACATCTTGGACAGACCTAGGGCTCGATTGTGGCGACGTTGGTGTCCTGCTAACTGGTGTGTCTGTGTCTGCAGTCCTACCTCACTCCAGCAGGTGGTGTGCTTGTCTGTGGATGGTCTGAGGAGGAGTTTCGGCGTGGCCATGTCGGTGCGAGCGCAGTGGTGGCTGGAGTACTCTGGTCACTCCCTCCCTCCACCACACGGGGCAGGAGAGAGCATATTCACGTTCACAGACAGAGACATCCTCGGCATCGCCCCCATCACCGAGGTAATTATTCACATGTGATCTATCACAGTGTTTCCCAACATGGGGTACCGTTGTTGAACTGCTCTCTCTCTGGTCTCTCTCTGGTCTCTCTCTGGTCTCTCTCTGGTCTCTCCCTGGTCTCTCTCTGGTCTCTCTCTGGTATCTCTCTGGTATCTCTCTGGTCTCTCTCTGGTCTCTCTCTGGTCTCTCTCTGGTCTCTCCCTGCTCTCTCTCTGGTCTCTCTCTAGTCTCTCTCTAGTCTCTCTCTGGTCTCTGGTCTCTCTCTGGTCTCTCTCTGGTCTCTCTCTGGTCTCTCTCTGGTCTCTCCCTGGTCTCTCTCTGGTCTCTCTCTGGTCTCTCTCTGGTCTCTCCCTGGTCTCTCTCTGGTCTCTCCCTGGTCTCTCCCTGGTCTCTCCCTGGTCTCTCCCTGGTCTCTCCCTGGTCTCTCCCTGGTCTCTCTGGTCTCTCTCTGGTCTCTCTCTGGTCTCTCTCTGGTCTCTCCCTGGTCTCTCTCTGGTCTCTCTCTGGTCTCTCTGGTCTCTCTCTGGTCTCTCCCTGGTCTCTCTCTGGTCTCTCTCTGGTCTCTCTGGTCTCTCCCTGGTCTCTCTCTGGTCTCCCTGGTCTCTCTCTGGTCTCTCTCTGGTCTCTCTCTGGTCTCTCTCTGGTCTCTCCCTGGTCTCTCTCTGGTCTCTCTCTGGTCTCTCTGGTCTCTCTCTGGTCTCTCCCTGGTCTCTCTCTGGTCTCTCTCTAGTCTCTCTCTGGTCTCTCTGGTCTCTCTCTGGTCTCTCTCTGGTCTCTCTCTGGTCTCTCTCTGGTCTCTCTCTGGTCTCTCTCTGGTCTCTCTCTGGTCTCTCCCTGGTCTCTCCCTGGTCTCTCCCTGGTCTCTCCCTGGTCTCTCCCTGGTCTCTCTCTGGTCTCTCTCTGGTCTCTCTCTGGTCTCTCTCTGGTCTCTCTCTGGTCTCTCTCTGGTCTCTCTCTGGTCTCTCTCTGGTCTCTCTCTGGTCTCTCCCTGGTCTCTCCCTGGTCTCTCTCTGGTCTCTCTCTGGTCTCTCTCTGGTCTCTCTCTGGTCTCTCTCTGGTCTCTCTCTGGTCTCTCTCTGGTCTCTCTCTCTGGTCTCTCTCTGGTCTCTCTCTGGTCTCTCTCTGGTCTCTCCCTGGTCTCTCTCTGGTCTCTCTCTGGTCTCTCTCTGGTCTCTCTCTCTGGTCTCTCTCTGGTCTCTCTCTGGTCTCTCTCTGGTCTCTCTCTGGTCTCTCTCTGGTCTCTCTCTGGTCTCTCTCTGGTCTCTCTCTGGTCTCTCTCTGGTCTCTCCCTGGTCTCTCCCTGGTCTCTCTCTGGTCTCTCTCTGGTCTCTCTCTGGTCTCTCTCTGGTCTCTCTCTGGTCTCTCTCTGGTCTCTCTCTGGTCTCTCTCTCTGGTCTCTCTCTGGTCTCTCTCTGGTCTCTCTCTGGTCTCTCCCTGGTCTCTCCCTGGTCTCTCTCTGGTCTCTCTCTGGTCTCTCTCTGGTCTCTCCATGGTCTCTCCCTGGTCTCTCTCTGGTCTCTCTCTGGTATCTCTCTGGTATCTCTCTGGTCTCTCTCTGGTCTCTCTGGTGACAGCGACAAACAATACATGTTTTTTCTCTCTGGTCTCTCTCTCTCTCTGGTCCAGAGAAGACCAGAGAGAGACCAGGAGAGCCAGACAGACCAGACACAGACCAGAGACAGACCAGAGACAGACCAGACACAGACCAGAGACAGACCAGAGACAGACCAGAGACAGACCAGAGAGAGACCAGAGAGAAACCAGAGAGAGACCAGAGAGAGACCAGAGAGAGAGACCAGAGAGAGACCAGAGAGAGACCAGAGAGAGACCAGAGAGAGACCAGAGAGAGAGACCAGAGAAAGACCAGAGAGAGACCAGAGAGAGACCAGAGAGAGACCAGAGAGAGACCAGAGTGAGCCCTTCCCTCGCAGCAGTGAACTCTCCGTCCTCCATCGTTCTCTTTGCATCACGTCAAAAACACATGTAATATTTACTAAGTTTTAATCCAAACTGACGCCTTTTGTTTCACTCTTCTCTGTGACGCGGAGAGGAAGAAACAGGAGCTCTAACTTTGACATCTAATAAAAGTCTAAAGTCTCCTCGTGTAAAATCTATGACTTATTTAAATAGATTCGTATCTCTAAAGAACCATCTCTAACTTTATCTAACTTCACTTGTGCCGAGCTGCTTAGAGATCTCAGACATGTAAAGACTCTGGTCTCTCTCTGGTCTCTCTCTGGTCTCTCTCTGGTCTCTCTCTCTGGTCTCTCTCTGGTCTCTCTCTGGTCTCTCTCTGGTCTTCTCTCTCTGGTCTCTCTCTGGTCTCTCTCTCTCTCTGGTCTCTCTCTGGTCTCTCTCTCTCTCTGGTCTCTCTCTGGTCTCTCTCTGGTCTCTCTCTGGTCTCTCTCTGGTCTCTCTCTGGTCTCCCTCTGGTCTCTCTCTGGTCTCTCTCTCTGGTCTCTCTCTCTCTGGTCTCTCTCTGGTCTCTCTCTCTCTCTGGTCTCTCTCTGGTCTCTCTCTCTCTCTGGTCTCTCTCTGGTCTCTCTCTGGTCTCTCTCTGGTCTCTCTCTGGTCTCTCTCTGGTCTCCCTCTGGTCTCTCTCTCTCTCTGGTCTCTCTCTCTCTGGTCTCTCTCTGGTCTCTCTCTGGTCTCTCTCTGGTCTCTCTCTCTCTCTCTCTCTCTCTCTCTCTCTCTCTGGTCTCTCTCTGGTCTCTCTCTCTCTCTGGTCTCTCTCTGGTCTCTCTCACATGAGTGTGGCATAATCCCAGGATATTTTGTGTGTGTCTGGTGTGTGATTTGCCTTTTGCTAAAATAGGGATTAAAGTGAGACCACATTTTGCAGCTTAAACATCTGCGAGTTTGTATTAAATCTTTAAACTCTGGAGACTTTTGACCAGCGACAAAACAAATACATGTTTTTTGTCGAGGGGTTTGAGATTTCGCTCCTGGAGACACAACACTGGGAAAGGTTGGCCTGTTTTTTGGACCCATGTCAGAGAGAGACCAGAGAGAGACCAGAGAGAGACCAGAGAGAGACCAGAGAGAGACCAGAGACAGACCAGAGACAGACCAGAGAGAGACCAGAGAGAGACCAGAGACAGACCAGAGAGAGACTAGAGAGAGACCAGGGAGAGACCAGGGAGAGACCAGGGAGAGACCAGGGAGAGACCAGAGAGAGGGACCAGAGAGAGAGACTAGAGAGAGACCAGGGAGAGACCAGTGAGAGACCAGAGAGAGACCAGAGAGAGACCAGAGAGAGACCAGAGAGAGACCAGAGAGAGAGACCAGAGAGAGAGACCAGAGAGAGAGACCAGAGAGAGAGACTAGAGAGAGACCAGGGAGAGACCAGTGAGAGACCAGTGAGAGAGAGACCAGAGAGAGAGACCAGAGAGAGAGACCAGAGAGAGACCAGAGAGAGACCAGAGAGAGACCAGAGAGAGACCAGAGAGAGACCAGAGAGAGAGACCAGAGAGAGAGACCAGAGAGAGAGACCAGAGAGAGAGACTAGAGAGAGACCAGGGAGAGACCAGTGAGAGACCAGTGAGAGACCAGAGAGAGAGAGACCAGAGAGACCAAAGAGAGAGACCAGGGAGAGAGACTAGAGAGAGACCAGGGAGAGACCAGGGAGAGACTAGGGAGAGACCAGGGAGAGACCAGAGAGAGACCAGAGAGAGACCAGAGAGAGACCAGAGAGAGACCAGAGAGAGACCAGAGAGAGACCAGTGAGAGACCAGAGAGAGACCAGAGAGAGACCAGAGAGAGACCAGAGAGAGACCAGAGAGAGAGACCAGAGAGAGAGACCAGAGAGAGAGACCAGAGAGAGAGACTAGAGAGAGACCAGGGAGAGACCAGTGAGAGACCAGAGAGAGAGAGACCAGAGAGAGAGACCAGAGAGAGAGAGACCAGAGAGACCAAAGAGAGAGACCAGGGAGAGAGACTAGAGAGAGACCAGGGAGAGACCAGGGAGAGACTAGGGAGAGACCAGGGAGAGACCAGAGAGAGACCAGAGAGAGACCAGAGAGAGACCAGGGAGAGACCAGAGAGAGACCAGAGAGAGACCAGTGACAGACCAGAGAGAGACCAGAGAGAGACCAGAGAGAGACCAGTGAAAGACCAGAGAGAGACCAGAGAGACGTGGCCAATATGACGTGCGCTGACATGCTGCAATACCACCCCGGGCCGATGGGGGTGGAATTTTTGAAGTCTCTCGTTCAAATGAATGGAGCTGTGCCAGCTGACGCATGCACAGATGCGTTTTTTTCACAATTTTCTTGTGATTTTGGATAGCTCCAGTAGAGCACATTTTTTGGCCCATTAGTTAGAACGGCGGAGATAGACGTGACTCTGTCCGTTAATATCTACAGTCTATGGGTGTACGCTTGTAGCAACCGCACAAATAGAGAAAGACCAGAGTTTGTCATGTTCCAACTGTGTCTCATATAAAGGAGGACACTTTGAAAACATCACTGGAATGAGGCGGGCAAAGTGGATCAAGGCTTTCCCAGATAAGCGCCCCCTGCAGGCCACCCCAATGAAACGCAGCAATTTCTTCTGTTTTTTTTTTTTCCAAAAATGCCCAAAGTCAAGACTCTTTTGAGAAATATTTGTTAGTGCGCCCTCAGAATTGAGTGTCCCTGATTAAGACTGTTCCAACAACCGTACACCGCACAGGAGGAGAGCCTTTGACTCCAAAACAGACTTTACATGGTTTTACATGTTTTCTGTCCCACCTCTGCTCATGCGCCCCCTACAGGCCAGTTTAATGAAACACAAGAATAGAGAGAAAATCAGAAAGATGAAAAGATTTAAGCAGTGGCAGAGAGAACAGACCAGGGCGACAGTGGCTCAGTTGGTAGAGCATTGGCCTTTGGGCCTGAAGGTCGTGGGTTCGAGCCCACCGTCGAGACCTACTTCACGACTCCCACTGATGTCTGCTGTCGTTGTGTCCTTGGGCAAGACACTTAACCCCACTTTGCCTGAAGCCCCCACTGAAAGATCTCAGCTCCTGTGGACTCAGCACCTGCAGGAGGATCAGTGAGGGGCTGGTGCTCTGTGTACTGGGTGCAGCTCTGACTGCCACCCCCCCGACCCAGAAATGGATTAAGGGGAAGAAGATGGATGGATGGAGAGAACACAGACTGGTTTTATTTTGTACATATTATTGCTGTATTTCAGTGTCTCCCAAAGTGGGGTCTGCGGCCCCCTGGTGGGCTGCAAGGGTATTGCAGGGGGCCGCGAGAAGTCAAACAAACAAAAAAGTGTTATATAAATATTGTATGTCAAATTAATAATATTTTGTTTGTATTATTAACATATTTGTGTTCATTATTTGATTTGAATAATCAAATTGTAATCATTTTTTTTATTACAAAATGAGGTGCGTCATTTACATGTTTGTAGCAGAGACTATTTCCCCCAATAAAATAACAAGAAGAGCCTATTCTTAACGTTGTCTTCTTGGTTATTATTTCGGGGGGCCCCGCAGACCCGTCAGATTTTAAAAGGGGCCCCGGTGTTACTGACTTTGGGAATGGCTGCTGTATTTGAACACGTCTCAGCCAAAAGAACAGGTCGCAAGGCGGGTTGGAGGCCCAGTTGTTTGAACACAGCAGCTTGTGTCTCTCAGTTTGGAAAGAACCATGTGTTTAAGATTCATGTGTTTTTGCTCAGTGGAAATGAGACATACCCACTCATATATCTGCATATATATGTGAGACACGGAAAGAAAACCATTGGGCAGGCATTTTGGCTCAATTGAAAGCTGCTATGATAGAATGAATAGTGTACATTGCCATGGCAACTGTCCAATCCTGTACCATGTGTCATATACTGTGTGACCTTGTGCTTTGTTTGCGTTCAGAGCCATTAGCCGCTGGATTAGCAGCCTTCACAAACACTACGTTTCCCAGAAGCCTTTGGGGCACGGCTGGTCTATCAGGTCAAGGTCACATGGTGCCGTGGGTCACATGGTTCTGGACGAGTTACTGTCACAGCTGACGACAAAGACATGTGACACTGGTGCGTGAGGAGGGATTGATACAAGAGAAGACCAGAGAGAGACCAGAGAGAGACCAGAGAGAGACCAGAGAGAGACCAGAGAGAGAGACCAGAGAGAGACCAGAGAGAGACCAGAGAGAGACCAGAGAGAGACCAGAGAGAGACCAGAGAGAGACCAGTGAGAGATCAGAGAGAGACCAGAGAGAGACCAGAGAGAGACCAGTGAGAGATCAGAGAGAGACCAGAGAGAGACCAGAGAGAGACCAGAGAGAGACCAGAGAGAGACCAGAGAGAGACCAGAGAGAAACCAGAGAGAGACCAGAGAGAGACCAGAGAGAGACCAGAGAGAGACCAGAGAGAGACCAGAGAGAGACCAGAGAGAGACCAGAGAGAGACCAGAGAGAGACCAGAGAGAGACCAGAGAGAGACCAGAGAGAGACCAGAGAGAGACCAGAGAGAGATCAGAGAGAGACCAGAGAGAGACCAGAGAGAGACCAGAGAGAGACCAGAGAGAGACCAGAGAGAGACCAGAGAGAGACCAGAGAGAGACCATAGAAAGAGACCAGAGAGAGACCAGAGAGAGAGACACTAGAGATTTTTCGGCATTGTTTCTGGTTCCTAAGTCACGTACTCCAGCTTGTAAGTGTGAGCAGCTCAGTCACACAGGGGAAGCTCGGAGTAGAGCCGCTGCTTCTCCTCCTGGACCCTCAACCCTTCTCTCGCTGAGATATTTGAACTCCTCCACTTTAGCGAGGACCTCTGCACATACTAGGGGTGGGAACCTCAGGGTACCTCACGATAACGATTATATCACAATATGACGATTATCGATATATTGGTCAGAATATATGGCATACATAAAATAGAACAATGTTAAGTGAAAAAATACACTTTATTTCTTGATAAATGGAATGGAGATGTGTAATGTAGCCATATATTAAGTATTGATACTAATAAAAAACAAAAACAAAAAAAAATTTTATTTTTATTTTTATTTTTTATTGATACTTGCATCAATAAAATGCATATCGATAACGTATCACTCCTAGCACATACCATCATTACCATTAGCACTGATGAGAGCTAATTATAACAGATGGATGCTGACATGATGCTGGCATGCTAACATGATGCTAATATGATGCTAACATGATGCTAATATGATGCTAATATGATGCTAACATGATGCTAATATGATGCTAACATGATGCTAACATAAGTCTAACATGATGCTAATTCATCATAATCAGAAGTGTAACGTGATCGCTTTAATCACTGGATGATTCTAATCTCCCAGATTTAACTGCTATGAACTAATGCGGCTGAGAGACCAGGGAGAGACCAGGGAGAGACCAGGGAGAGACCAGGGAGAGACCAGGGAGAGACCAGGGAGAGACCAGGGAGAGACCAGGGAGAGACCAGGGAGAGACCAGGGAGAGACCAGAGAGAAGAGACAGACCTGAACTGAACCATGACTATCAAATACAGTATTTACTGTTTTGCCTCTGGGAGGTCAGACAGGAGGCTATGGCTAGAAACCAGAGAAAGACCAGAGGGAGAGACCAGAGAGAGAGACCAGAGGGAGAGACCAGAGAGAGAGACCAGGGAGAGACCAGAGAGAGACCAGAGAAAGACTAGAGAGAGACTACTAGAGAGAGAGACCAGAGAAAGACCATGGTGCTTTGCTGTTACTGTGTTATGAAAAAGTTTGGGCGCCCCTTTGTTTGATGAATAAAGTTTTTATCATTTACAGAAACTTGAAGAATTATTTAACCAGAATCAAGTAGTTCCTCTCGATGGCTTCAATTTCTACTTTTATTTTTAAAGCCATTCATCGATGGTTTAGTCCTGGTCCCCGCAGACCCTTGTTCCAGCTCCTGGTGTCGGATCAGCTCCTGGTTCCGTAGCCGCGGCTGGTCCTGGGAGAGCCGTGTGCAGAGCCGATCCTTTTGGACTCAGACTCGGATTATTTTAGTCCCTAACATCCATCTTTCATGTGCGCCACGAATAAATGAAACTCAATATTTAAGCAGCTTCGTCTTCTCTCACGCCTCACGGAACCAACTCACCTCGAGCTGAAGAGCAAGAGAAAGGACCAAGGACAGAGACTAGAAGTGTTCTGTGATACAGGATTCAACAGGGAAGGACTTTAAGACTGGGGCCTGAGAGAGAGAGAGAGAGAGAGAGAGACCAGAGAGAGAGAGACTAGAGAGAGACCAGAGGCTAGAGAGAGAGAGACTAGAGAGAGACCAGAGAGAGAGACTAGAGAGAGACCAGAGGCTAGAGAGAGAGAGACTAGAGAGAGACCAGAGAGAGAGACTAGAGAGAGACCAGAGGCTAGAGAGAGAGAGACTAGAGAGAGACCAGAGAGAGAGACTAGAGAGAGACCAGAGAGAGAGAGACTAGTGAGAGACCAGAGGCTAGAGAGAGAGCAGGAGAGAGAGACCAGAAACTAGAGAGAGTGCAGAGAGAGATAGAGAGACCAGAGGGAGAGAAACCAGAGAGAAAAGAGAGAGTGGGGGAGAGAGACCGAGAGAGAGTGCAGAGAAAGACCTCCTCTCTCCTCTCTCTCCTCTCTCCTCTCCTCTCTCTCCTCTCTCCTCTCCTCTCCTCTCTCTCCTCTCTCCTCTCCTCTCTCCTCTCTCCTCTCTCCTCTCTCTCCTCTCTCTCCTCTCTCCTCCCCTCTCTTCTCTCTTCCCTCTCTCCTCTCTCTTCTCTCTCCTCTCTCCTCTCCTCTCCTCTCTCTCCTCTCCGACCCTGGAGTCTCTCTCGTGCGGACATGTTTGTGTGTCCGTATCGTGAGAGGCTGAAGCTCGCTGATCCTGAAAGAACCTCCAGACAGATGGAGAGAGAGGTGTGTGGCTCCGGCTTATTTTTGGAAGCGGATCGTCCCAAATGGAGAACACACGGGGGAGTCCGGGTCATGGAGAGGCATCACACAACACGGTCTAAAGAAAGAGATGTAGTCATTTCTATCTCCTGTAATAACACATGGGGACAGTCCTGGGTCTACAGCCTCAGTCCTAGGTCTACAGCCTCAGTCCTGGGTCTACAGCCTCAGTCCTGGGTCTACAGTCTCAGTCCTGGGTCTACAGCCTCAGTCCTGGGTCTACAGCCTCAGTCTTGGGTTAATAGCCTCTCTCTTTAGTCTCTCTCTGGGTTCTATCTTTAGTCTCTCTCTGGTCTCTCTCTCTGGGTTCTATCTTTAGTCTCTCTCTGGTCTCTCTCTAGTCTCTCTCTGGTCTCTTTAGTCTCTCTCTGGTCTCTCTCTGGTCTCTTTAGTCTCTCGCTGGACTCTCTCTTTAGTCTCTCTTGAGTCTCTCTCTGATGTCTCTCTGGTCTCTCTCTTTAGTCTCTCTCTCTGGTCTCTTTAGTCTCTCGCTGGTCTCTCTCTTTAGCCTCTCTCTGGTCTCTCTCTTTAGCCTCTCTCTGGTCTCTCTCTTTGGTCACTCTCTGGGCTCTCTCTTTAGTCTCTCTGATCTTGTGTCCAGGCTGATATTCTGTACCTTTGCTCCATGTTCCTGTGTGTCTCTGATGTACCTTTTCTCCCTGTTTCTGTGGTTGCAGAGTGTGCCGCGGGCAGGACCTGGGCTCTCGCCTCCGCCCTGTTCCCATGTCGCCCTCTGACTTTTTGGACAAACTCATGGGAAGAACGTCCGGCTACGACGCCCGCATCAGACCCAACTTTAAAGGTGAACTTACACACTGTCCTCCCCCTCTTTCTGGTCTCTCTCTGGTCTCTCTCTCCCTGGTCTCTCTCTCTCTGGTCTCTCTCTCTCTGGTCTCTCTCTGGTCTCTCCCTGGTTTCTCACTCTGGTCTCTTTCTCTGGTCTCTCTCTTTGGTCCCTCTCTGGTCCCTCTCTGGTCTCTCTTTGGTCTCTCTCTCTGGTCTCTCTCTCTGGTCTATCGCTCTGGTCTCTCTCTGGTGTCTCGCTCTAGTCTCTCTCTCTGGTCCCTCTCTTTGGTCTCTCTCTGGTCCCTCTCTGTTCGCTCTCTCTAATCTCTCTCTCTTGTTTCTCTCTGGTCCCTCTCTGATCCCTCTCTCTCTGGTCTCTCTCCCATTTTATCAGCTCAACCAAACTAAAGTTTCTCTTCTTTTCTCTCGGCGTGACTTTGTCGTAGCCTGTTCTTCCGCTGAGACAGAAACTTGTCGTTTTAAAAATGAGTGACTCTTCTTAACGTTAAAGATTTAAAGATGTCAGTGCGAGTCTGAGAGATTTGTTTTAATGGAGGAGGGACGTGACGAGGCCTGAGGCGAGACCAGGACGAGACCGCTGAGCAGACAAGTTTTTGTTTCTCTGCGGTTTAAATAGTTTGTCCTGTGTTTGTGTTAAAGGTCCCCCAGTGAACGTCTCCTGCAACATCTTCATCAACAGTTTTGGATCTATTGCTGAGACCACGATGGTGAGTTACAACACAACAGAGGACACACTCTGGATCTCGTCATCATCTGATTCAGGACTGCGGCTAATATTTATCTCTCTGGTCTCTCTATCTGGTCTCTCTCTCATGTCTCGCTCTCTGGTCTCTCTCCCTCTACCCTCTCTCTGGTATCTCTTTCTGCTCTCTCTCTTGTCTCTCAAATCTTTCTTTCTCGCTCTGGTCTCTTTCTGGTCTCTCTCTCTCTCTCTCTCTCTGGTCTCACAACAGAGTACACACTCTAGATCTGCTCAACACTTAAAATATAAAATATTTGAGTATTCTATTGATCATTTCCTTGCTCAGACCATTTCCTGGTTCAGTTTCTGGTTATATCTGGGTTTATTCTTGGTTTATTTATTGTATTAGACTATTTTACACGGAAATTGGGAATTAATCGAGAAGGCTGCATAGTCTCCCTGTATGGTAGGAGTGACTAGTGTACCTCCCGATGCTATTAGGTTTGCCTCTCCCGGCGTCTTGGCTCAGCGCGGTCCTGGACATGGGTGATTCAGACATAGATCCTCAGCCTCGGATCCTCGGGCAGGTTTCTGTGACTGTTCCAAGGTCAAGGCTCCGGACCAAGGGTGAGCCTTCTCTGTCCGGGGTCCTCGGCTTTGGAACCACCTGCCCGAGGAGATAAGGCTCCATCAGCATCCTCTTTTAAATCAATTCTTAAAACCTACTTCCCATCTTGTATTTGTCTTTGCCAATTCATGGTCTTTCGACTTGAATCTCCAATTGTTGCTTTGAGATGTCGTTATTGAAATAGAAGTCGACATTTTCCCAGATTCAACATGAAATGGCTTTGCAGAAAAAGAGGGAAACAGCCTCTTCACCTGCGGCCATTTTGTGTCTATTGTTAACAACATGAGGAGTGTTCTGCCCCTGCTTCAGACCTTCTCTCTGGTCTCTCTCTGGTCTCTGTCTGGTCTCTATCTCTGGTCTGTCTCTGGTCTCTCTCTCTCTGGTCTCTATCTCTGATCGCTCTCTGGTCTCTCTCTGGTCTCTTTCTGGTCTCTCTCTGGTCTCTCTCTGGTCTCTCTCTTGTGGGTGATGTCACGCCCGGCTCTGGTGTCTCTTTCACTCTGGGACCATGTGTCAGTCCTGGATTAGACGTTTGTCTCTGGTCCATCTGCTGCCATCTTCTCAGGCTCAAGTGTGACATAATCCAAGTGCACAGCCACATGTTCCAGATGATTGGTATTGCACATAAGAGAGACCAGAGAGAGAGAGACCAGAGAAAGAGACCAGAGAAAGAGACCAGAGAAAGAGACCAGAGAGAGAGACCAGAGAGAGAGACCAGAGAGAGAGACCGGAGAGAGAGACCGGAGAGAGAGACCGGAGAGAGAGACCAGAGAGAGAGACCAGAGAGAGAGACCGGAGAGAGAGACCGGAGAGAGAGACCAGAGAGAGAGACCAGAGAGAGACCAGAGAGAGAGACCAGAGCGAGAGACCAAAGCGAGACCAGAGAGAGAGACAGGAGAGACCAGAGTGATAGAGACCAGAGTGATAGAGACCAGAGAGAGAGACCAGAGAGAGACCAGAGAGAGAGAGACCAGAGAGAGAGACCGGAGAGAGAGACCAGAGAGAGAGACCAGAGAGAGAGACCAGAGAGAGACCAGAGAGAGAGACCGGAGAGAGAGACCGGAGAGAGGGACCGGAGAGAGGGACCAGAGAGAGAGACCAGAGAGAGAGACCAGAGAGAGAGACCAGAGAGAGAGACCAGAGCAAGAGACCAAAGCGAGACCAGAGTGATAGAGACCAGAGAGTGAGACCAGAGTGAGACCAGAGTGAGACCAGAGTGAGACCAGAGTGAGACCAGAGTGAGACCACAGCGAGACCAGAGACAGAGAGACCAGAGAGAGACCACAGCGAGACCAGAGACAGAGAGACCAGAGAGAGAGTGAGACCAGAGAGAGACCAGAGAGAGACCTGAGTGAGACCTGAGTGAGACCTGAGTGAGACCTGAGTGAGACCTGAGTGAGACCAGAGTGAGACCAGAGTGAGACCAGAGTGAGACCTGAGTGAGACCTGAGTGAGACCTGAGTGAGACCTGAGTGAGACCTGAGTGAGACCTGAGTGAGACCAGAGACAGAACAGAGAATTGGAGCCAAACCTCAGTCACAGCCCAAACAAAAAGGTTCTTCCTCAGAGGTTTTGACCTGAATAAATCTGTATTTTCTCTGAGAACAAAGGTCTTAATCTGTGGCTGGTGATGTTTACCAGATTTAACCAGATTTAACCAGATTTAACCAGATTTAACCAGATTTAAGCTGCGGCTGCACACAGAGGGAGGAAGGGCTGACTCTTATTTATAGTCTTTTTGCCTGCAGCCAAAAGGGTCGTACGGTGACTCACAGGGCTCTTCCTCACGAGTGTGTAGTGCGTCTTCTGGTCTATCTCTAGTCTCTCTCTGGTCTCTCTCTAGTCTCTCTCTGGTCTCTCTCTGGTCTCCCTCTGCTCTCTCTCTTGTCTCCCTCTGGTCTATCTCCGGTCTCCCTCTGGTCTCCCTCTTGTCTCCCTCTGGTCTCCCTCTTGTCTCCCTCTGGTCTCCCTCTGGTGTCTCTCTGGTCTCTCTCTCTGGTCCCTCTCTGGTCTCTCTCTGGTCTCTCTCTGGTCTCCCTCTGGTCTCTCTCTGCTCTCTCTCTGGTCTCCCTCTGGTCTCCCTCCGGTCTCCCTCTGGTCTCCCTCTGGTGTCTCTCTGGTCTCTCTCTGGTCTCTCTCTGCTCTCTCTCTGGTCTCCCTCTGGTCTCCCTCCGGTCTCCCTCTGGTCTCCCTCTGG
Source organism: Knipowitschia caucasica (assembly GCA_964034765.1). NCBI lineage: Eukaryota > Metazoa > Chordata > Actinopteri > Gobiiformes > Gobiidae > Knipowitschia > Knipowitschia caucasica. The sequence goes on from OZ035825.1 coordinate 50,558,378, forward strand.
TGTCTCTCTGGTCTCTCTCTGGTCTCTCTCTGGTCTCTCTCTGGTCTCTCTCGTCTCCCTCTGGTCTTCCTCTGGTCTCTCTCTGGTCTCTCTCTGGTCTCTCTCTGGTACCCTCTCTCTGGTCTCTCTCGTCTCCCTCTGGTCTTCCTCTGGTCTCTCTCTGGGAGCACAGGACCTTCTCTGTGGTCTCAAACCCAGAGCACAGGACCTTCTCTGTGGTCTTAAACCCAGAGCACAGGGCCTTCTCTGTGGTCTTAAACCCAGAGCACAGGGCCTTCTCTGTGGTCTTAAACCCAGAGCACAGGGCCTTCTCTGTGGTCTTAAACCCAGAGCACAGGGCCTTCTCTGTGGTCTTAAACCCAGAGCACAGGGCCTTCTCTGTGGTCTTAAACCCAGAGCACAGGGCCTTCTCTGTGGTCTTAAACCCAGAGCACAGGGCCTTCTCTGTGGTCTTAAACCCAGAGCACAGGGCCTTCTCTGTGGTCTTAAACCCAGAGCACAGGGCCTTCTCTGTGGTCTTAAACCCAGAGCACAGGGCCTTCTCTGTGGTCTTAAACCCAGAGCACAGGACCTTCTGTGGTCTTAAACCCAGAGCACAGGGCCTTCTCTGTGGTCTTAAACCCAGAGCACAGGGCCTTGTCTGTGGTCTTAAACCCAGAGCACAGGGCCTTCTCTGTGGTCTTAAACCCAGAGCACAGGGCCTTCTCTGTGGTCTTAAACCCAGAGCACAGGGCCTTCTCTGTGGTCTTAAACCCAGAGCACAGGGCCTTCTCTGTGGTCTTAAACCCAGAGCACAGGGCCTTCTCTGTGGTCTTAAACCCAGAGCACAGGGCCTTCTCTGTGGTCTTAAACCCAGAGCACAGGGCCTTCTCTGTGGTCTTAAACCCAGAGCACAGGGCCTTCTCTGTGGTCTTAAACCCAGAGCACAGGGCCTTCTCTGTGGTCTGCAGGACACACTTCACACAAACAGCCACGAGATCAGACGATAGTCACAGGAAGTCACTCAAAATAGTCTATGTGTCGTGTGTGTGTGTGTGTGTGTGCAGACGGTGAGGACTTCCCCAGACAGAGGTAGTTGGGGCTGGGGTTAAAATTAGGCCTGTATAGGGGTGGGAGAACCAGACTGTCTGACCTGTCTCCCCAGAAAGGAGCTCTCAAAATTGGGCTTTAAGGAACCCGTGCATAGCCAAAGAACCAGGGCTCCTATTCCACCAGTCTCCAGCGTTCTGGACAGCGTTCAGTGTTCTGGACAGCGTTCTGGACAGCATTGACAGCGTTCTGGACAGCGTTCTGGACAGCGTTCTGGGACAGCGTTCTGGACAGCGTTTGGACTGACAGAGTTCTGGAGGGAAGAGAGCGTTTTGGGGCAGCTTCTCTGTTCAACACTCAGAGCGGAGAGGGAAGGACAGCGGCCGAGGTGGAAGGAAAAAAGTTTAAAATACGTTCTGGACAGTTACTTCTAATCATTTGAGGCGATAAATACCCCCCTCTATTGCCATATCGGAGGTCTGGTGTTTGGGGATCAAATAGAACATTGTCGGACTAATGCAGCCTCGCGGAAAATTCAATTCTGGAAGACGTCAGCAAAGCCACCCCTTCCAGGCTGGCCTCGCATCCCCAGCCTATCGCACAGCAAACGCCCATTTCCAACCAACCTATGCCGGCCAGGCCAGCCGCTTAAAAGCGGAGAAACTCCCACTTTACGGCCTTCTCGAAGCCTTGCAAAGAGTCGTTCTGGAGGAATCGTTTTTTGTCTACTCACGCTTTCCTCGTGCGTGTCCCTGCTGTCCTCTGTCTTGCTGCGTGTGGTCTGCTCCTCCTCCGCGTCGCTTTGCTCCTGCTGCGGGTCTCGTGCTGTGGTCCGTGGGTCTTTTGCCGCTCTCCTCCTTTGCGGGCTCTTTCTGCGGGTTCGCCGCTGCTCGTCTCGTCGCGGCCTGCTGCTGCATACGGCCGGTCCATAAAAAATGTTTGTCTCTTGAACTACTTTTAAAGGCTTGATGTAACAACTGTGGTGTTTTTCTTCACCTTCGGGGAGGTCTGCATCACAGTGGATGCATTTTTTAATTTGACACACGTGTTTTTTAGCTGAGGTGCGATACTGATGTTTACATTCTTCACAGTATGCCACCTCATGGCACGGTATTCTATCATGGACTGGTTCTGGCAGTTTATGCTGCTTGAAGCAGTGGGAAGATTTGCAGATGCGTTTACACTCGGGGCATTTTATTGTTCTGTTTTTCCCTTTGCTTTCACATTGTGTGTAACAGATGTTACAAAGGTACTTACAGAGGTATTGTAAACTACCGCCGTATGGCTTGAGACAGTATTTGCACACATATGTACTCCCAAAGAACCCGGTTTTAATTTTGATATGATAGTAGTGATTCTCATAAAGGTATAAAGCTACTGTGCATTTGTGCATTCTATCCTGTGTTTCAAATGATTGAAGACGTTTAGTCGGTGGGTTGTTGTGAAAAACAAAATGTTTTATGTTCAACAGATTCTCAAACTTTGACACATCGTTCAGTGTTACGTTTGTTTGTTGATCCAGACCAACTGCAGCTTGCCACTCTTTGGCTTTATCGAGTAATTTACTATGCGTATAGTTGGCATGAAATGCAGCCTCGCGGAAATTCATTTGGAAGACGTCAGCCAAAGCCACCCCTTCCAGGCCGGCCTCGCATCCCCAGCCTATCGCACAGCAAACGCCCATTTCCAATCAATCTATGCCAGCCAGGCCAGCCGCTTAAAAGCGGAGAAACTCCCACTTCACGGCCTTCTCGAAGCCTTGCAAAGAGTCGTTCTGGAGGAATTGCTTTTGTCTACTCACGCTTACTCGTGCGGTCCCTGCTGCCCTCTGTCTTGCTGCGTGTGGTCTGCTCCTCCTCCGCGTCGCTGCACCTGCTGCGGGTCTCGTGCTGTGGTCCGTGGGTCTTTGCCGCTCTCCTCCTTTGCGGGCTCTTTCTGCGGGTTCACCGCTGCTCGTCTCGTCGCGGCCTGCTGCTGTGCGGGAGCCGTGCGCATCCCTGCCTCCTCGTGCCGGTACGGCGTGGTCCCGTTGTGTTTTCCCTTGTCTTCTGGCGTTGTGGGTAAGTATGCGGACGGTTTATTCCCCTCGCATTGTCCTGCAGGCTCGGTTTTGGCCCCGCGCTTTGCACTGCAGGCTCAGTTGGCCCCGCGCATTGGTGTGCAAGCTCTCAGTTTAAAGCCCTCGCATTGGTCTGCAGGCTCTCTTTAACCTCTCTTGGACTGCGGCTCTCTCTTTGAATCCCTCTCTTGGACTACAAGCTCTGTTTAAATCCCTCTTTGGACTGGGGCTCTAAGTTTGAATCCTTCACTCTGACTGCAAGCTCCGTTTTATTCCCTCACATTGGACTGCAAGCTCTCAGTTTTAATCCCTCACTTTGGACTGCAATCTCTAAGTTTAAATCCCTCACATTGGCCTGCAGGCTCTCTTTAAATCCCTCTCTTGGACTACAAGCTCTGTTTAAATCCCTCTCTTTGGACTGTGGCTCTCTCTTTGAATCCCTCTCTTGGACTACAGCTCTGTTTAAATCCCTCTTTGGACTGCGGCTCTCAATTTGAATCCCTCACATTGGACTGCAAGCTCTCAGTTTAATCCCTCACTTAGGACTGCAGGTTCTGTTTGGATCCCTCACACTGGACTGCAATCTCTCGGTTTTAATCCCTCTCTTTGGACTACAAGCTCTCAGTTTTAATCCCTCTCTTTGGACTACAAGCTCTCAGTATTAATCCCTCACTTTCGACTGCAGGCTCTGTTTAACTCCTTCACACTGGACTGCAGGCTCTCAGTTTAAACCCCTCACTTGGACTGTGGGCTCAGTTAATCCCTCACTTGGACTGTAAACTCTGTTTAAATCCCTCACACTGGACTGCAAGCTCTTGGTTTTAATCCCTCACTTGGACTACAAGCTCTCAGTTATAAATCCCTCATTTAGGACTGCAGGCAATGTTTGAATCCCTCACACTGGACTACAAGCTCTCAGTATTAATCCCTCACTTTGGACTACAAGTTGTTTAACCCCCTCACACTGGACTGCAGGCTCTCAGTTAAACACCTCACTTGGACTGCGGGCTCAGTTTTAATACCTCACTTTGGACTGCAAGCTCAGTTTTAATACCTCACTTTGGACTGCAAGCTCTGTTTAAATCCCTCACATTGGACTGCAAGCTCTGTTTAGGTTCCTCAGCGTCTCGTGTCCCGCAACCTCTCCCGGCTGTCCGTGAGCCCCAAGTCGTCACGCGGCTCGGCCGCGGGAGGTGTCCGTGGGCTACGTCATTGGCCCCTTCTCTCCGCCTCGCTCTAACCCGATGGGCATCGCCACCCGCAAGCACTCCGGGGAGAAGCGTCTCATATTCGTCCTCTCCTGTCCCCGCTCCGGGCCCGCCCCGAGCATCAACAGCCCCTTCCCTCCAGCGCCCTTCTCCCTGCAGTCCGCTACCGTGGTCCACGCGATCAGGCTGATAAAGACTTTCGGCCCCGGCTCCTGGCTCTCTAAGGCCGACATCCCGGACGCGTTCGAGCTGCTGCCCATCCACCCCGACCACTGGCGCTGTTCAGGGGTCAAGTGGCGTCAGAGTTCTTCTTCGCCGTGCGCCCCACCTTCGACTGCCGGAGTAGTCCCTCTCTGTTCAACAATCTCTCGGAGGCGCCGTGTCGGATTCTGCTTAATTACGCGCGGCTCCCCTCTGTCCTGCATCTCCCCGATGATTCCCTCGTAGTCAACCCACCCTCAGACTGCTCCGGGGGCTCTCTCCGCAAGCTCAAGCTCGCCTTCTCTGCCCTCGGATTCCTTCACTCCGAGGAGAAGACCACCGGCCCCGCCACCGCTTTGGAGTTCTCGGCATCCGCCTCATCACGCGCGCCGTGGAGGCCTCCCCCCCCGCCGGACAAGCTTGGGCGCATCCGCGCTTCTCCCGGTCTGCCTTGTCCTCTCCGTCACTTTCGAAGCGTCAGCTGCTCTCCCTCCTCGGGCACCTCAATGATGCTATCCGTATCATCCCTCAGGGTCGTTCTTTTATTTCCAAGCTCCTCTCCCTCGCTGGCTCCGTCCCCTCCCTCAATTTTTTTTTTTTTTTTTTTAACCTTTATTTAACCAGGAAAATACCCATTGAGATCGAGATCTCTTTTCCAAGGGAGTCCTGGCCAAGAGGTCTGTAGCACACGTCACAGGCACTTTACAGAGCAACAGTAAAACAATACAATAATAATACAATACAATAATACTACAAAGTACAAACAGTGAAACTACAAAACATGTACATAATCAAAAAATTAAAAACTAAAGGCAACTATATAACACGTTAAGTTTAAAAGCATGAGCACTTGGCAATGGTTGAGAACTGTTTTTTAAAAAGAAGTGAACGAAATGCGTTTAAAGACAACAATTTGGACCACTTCAGATCTGACTGCAGACTGTTCCATGCAGCGGGAGCAGAATACCTAAATGCCTGCTTTCCCAGCTCCGTCCGGACACGTGCAACAGTCAGAAGGTAAGAATCATTGGAACGTAGACTGTACAGGCTCTTGGTTCTCTGAAGAAGGGAGCACAGATAGACAGGAACCAAACCGAGAAGAGCTTTGTACACCAACAGCATCCAGTGTGTGTACCTCCTCACTGCCAGTGAAGGCCACTGGGCTTTAGCATAAAGTTCACAATGATGTGTGAGGCGACTACATCCCGTCACGTACCTCAAAGCACTGAGTCAGTTGTCAATGATGCTGTCTGCCGGAACGCTGGGTGCCGCTCCGACCTGGCATTCTGGTCCTGTCCGCTGAGACGCTGGAACGGTGTATCTTTTTCTACAGCGACGTCGTCCCGTCCTCAGATGCCCTGCGTTTCTTCACGGACGCAGCCCCGTCCGTGGGTTTTTGGGTTTTTTTCCAGGACCAGTGGTTCGCCGGGCCCAGGCCAGACTCTTTACCTCGAAGCATCTCCTCCGCACTCCATGAAATATATCTCGTGACCGTAGCCTGCGTGCTGTGGATCCATACGTGGCACAGAAAAAGGATTCCGTGATGCGTGTCAATCTCGACGTGGTAGAAATAATTAACAGAGGTCGTTCGTCCTCTCCCCAAGTCATGTCTTTCCTCAGAAGCATCACATGGCTCTCAGTCCTAAATAATTTCATCATCACCGCTCGTCACGTCCCCGGTCACCTTGACTGTATTGCTGACTGTCTCTCTCGCTTTAAATTCCAGGAGTTCCGACGCCTCTGCCCCTCTGCCAATTCAACGCCATGCCAGATCCCCTCCATGGAATCCCTCACCCTGGACTAGTCCCTCCGTCTCTTCACCTTCTCCTCTCCTCCGCTTCATCCTACATGAAAAGGGGCCTCTCACCTTCCACGCGGAAATCGTACAGTTTTGCTTGGAAAGTCTACTCCAGCTTTTGCTATGCTCACTGCATTCCCCTAATTCCGCCCTCTGCTTGCACAATCTGTGCCTTCATAGTTCACTGTGCGGACAATCTCCACTACAAGATCTCTTACATTCGCTCTCTTCTCGCCAGGATACAATTCCAGGCCCGCTGTCACAACCCCGCTTTCTCCTCTCTATTCTCTGATCCATCAATCAAACTCGTCATCAAAGGCATTCACAACTGCACCCCGCATTCCTCGGACCACAGGCGCCCCATCACACTGTCCATCCTCCACCAGCTCTGCGCCGCACTTCGCTCCAGCATCTAACTGGTTCAGAGCCCAACTGAAGTCTGTACTGCTGCTTTGTAACTTGTCCCCTCATTTCTACACAGCTCACTCTTTCCGGATAGGCGCAGCTACGCGCGCTGCTTCTCTGGGTCTTCCCCATTCTGCCCTTCAGCCGTTGGGTCGCTGGTCATCATCTGCCCTCTCCTCATACATCAGGCCTGACACTTCGACTATTCTGGCAGCCCAGCGTCTATTGGCATCTCCGTAAAGCACTTGCAAACTCCCTGGTGGCGGCAGCAGCTGAGCATTTATAAATAGTGTTGCCTTTATAAATAGCGGTGCCTTTATATATAGTATTGCCTTTATAAATAGCGTTGCCTTTATATATAGTGGTGCCTTTATATATAGCGTTGCCTTTATATATAGCGTTGCCTTTATATATAGCGGTGCCTTTATACATAGTGTTGCCTTTATAAATAGTGTTGCCTTTATATATAGCGGTGCCTTTATACATAGCGTTGCCTTTATAAATAGTGTTGCCTTTATAAATAGTGTTGCCTTTATATATAGCGGTGCCTTTATACATAGCGTTGCCTTTATAAATAGTGTTTCCTTTATATATAGCGGTGCATTTATATATAGCGGTGCCTTTATAAATAGTGTTGCCTTTATATATAGCGGTGCATTTATATATAGCGGTGCCTTTATAAATAGTGTTGCCTTTATATATAGCGGTGCATTTATATATAGCGTTGCCTTTATATATAGCGGTGCATTTATATATAGCGTTGCATTTATAAATAGTGTTGCATTTATATATAGCGGTGCCTTTATAAATAGTGTTACCTTTATATATAGCGGTGCCTTTATAAATAGTGTTGCCTTTATGTATAGCGGTGCATTTATACATAGCGTTGCCTTTATAAATAGTGTTGCCTTTATATATAGCGGTGCCTTTATAAATAGTGTTGCCTTTATATATAGCGGTGCCTTTATAAATAGTGTTGCCTTTATATATAGCGGTGCCTTTATAAATAGTGTTGCCTTTATATATAGCGGTGCCTTTATAAATAGTGTTGCCTTTATATATAGCGGTGCCTTTATAAATAGTGTTGCCTTTATATATAGCGGTGCCTTTATAAATAGTGTTGCCTTTATATATAGCGGTGCACGTTCGTCTGTCCCCTGCTAAACCAGGCCTGCAAAACTCCATCAACACACAGCCTTTTGGGGATTGTGCGCGCACTCTCGCAGGAGCCTCGCTGACTGAACGCCGCACCGGGGCCTAGGGCGCCAAACTACCTTCAATAAAATACTTCAAAGGCATTTTTGTTTCCTCGTCTCTCCAGATTGAAATGCAGCCTCGCGGAAATTCAATTTGGAAGACGTCAGCCAAAGCCACCCCTTCCAGGCCGGCCTCGCATCCCCAGCCTATCGCACAGCAAACGCCCATTTCCAATCAATCCGTGCCGGCCAGGCCAGCCGCTTAAAAGCGGAGAAACTCCCACTTCACGGCCTTCTCGAAGTCTTGCAACCACCGCCTCCCCTCCTCCTCCTCTTCACCCTGCCTCAATCTGCCTTCCTGCTGCCAAATGCGGCCACCAGTGCCTAGGTCCCGGGGGATTGTGCGCGCACTCTCGCAGGAGGGGGCCTAGGGGCCTAGGGCGCCAAACTACCTCTCAATAAAATACTTCAAAGGCATTTTTGTTTCCTCGTCTCTCCAGATTGAAATGCATGAGCGAGACACATGGCAAAACACAGGGCATTTTCGGTATTGTGTGGGTTATAAAGAAATTGACCTTTCTTTATCAATATTTCATCGTATGGTATTGAGCCGAGTTTGAGACGCTGACCACCACCACTTTGTGTATGTGCTATACTCACAATTAATGTCATTTCATCTTCTATAATGGACTTGTCGTTACTTTGTAACACTTTTTCCACTTCGTCTAAAAAATGATCAACGTTGTAGTCATTGTCAGAGTTCAAAATAAGCTAAGCGAGGGCCCTCGTAATGCCACATTCATCACACATCCTTGCTCTGCATTGTTTACAGCGTGTGTTATTAACCCCGTTAATTTTTCATTTACTCTTTCACAAGCCTTTACGGTATCTGTAGGGTCTATACCACGAAAATCAATGTGCTCAGACATTACCGTGGTATTAAACTCTGGTATTACGTTAACATGGACATCCCCACCTGATTGTACGTTAGCGGGGATATCACTTTGGTCAGTAATCTGTACAACACCCCCTACTTGTATGGTCTCGTTACCCTCTATTTCATTAGCATTGCCCCCATGGGGGTCTGACTCTGTGTGCACTATACAATTTCTTGAAACAGTTGCAACATTGTTGTGGGGACTTAAAACAGAGCTGGACCTAAGTGACTCGTCATTTTGTGTATCCATTTCTATAGTTTGACTATTTATACCTACACAGTTGTTTGCAGGGCGTTGGATTGCGGGTTGAATAGTATCTTTACTTGTTGACTGGTTAAGAACATTATCTGTATTTGAGGTATTGCCTGATAGCGGAGGCCTTTTAGCTATGACATGGGTCGCTGTTATTAACCGTTCTACAGCTGATGACGTATTACTTTGACGATTTGTGCGAATTAGTCGATCAATACACGGATACGTACTACGCGTTGTTTGATAATTAGTACGAATTAAACGATCCGTGTTACGCGTTGTTTGATAATTAGTACGAATTAAACGATCCATGCATGTATAAGTGTTAGAGCGTGGGACATAACTAATTCTTATTTTTTTAGGAGGTCGCAAGGGTGAGGTATAGTTAGGCCTTTTAGTCTGCTTCATGATTGCATGCATTTTCGATGGTTTTCAAATGAGCAGTGTTTTCATTGATTTGGTCAATAGCAGCCGCTATAGACGTGCTCGATTGGTAATCCACTTGTTCAATTCTTTCTGCTATAACGTTTCCCCTGTTTTTAAGATGCTTGATTTCAGTAGTGAAATTTTGAATTTGTATTTCCCCCTGTAAGGCTTTTGTTTCTAATTGATGGGTGTGTATAGCGGTTTTCGTGTATTGAGTTTGTAATTGGAGGACCTCCCTTTGAAGCGCGCGTGTCTGTAATTCTATGTATAGCTGTCTTAGCACGTAGGCCCCGTGCCTGTAATTTAGCTCTGTGTATAGTAGCTTGTTTAACAACTTTCAGGTGCTCGGTTTGAAGATAGTGAACTTGTATTTTTAACAGATCTATTTTGTTAAATACACGGGCCTCGCCATGTTTTAGTTGATGGCTCAGAGTTGACAGGGCCCTGGTTGTATGAGCCCCTTCACTAACACAACGCGCGTTGTTTAATTCCGCTTCCGCGCGTATGTAGGAAAGTTCTGTTTTCACCACTGCTTTTTCACGTACATCATAACAGTTGTTTAACAATAGATGTGTGTTTTCTTGCAAAGTATTCACCTTAGGTGGTTGATAGGGCTGGGGTGGTGTTAGAGCATTCGTTATAGGCCCGTTTGGTACATCTGGAGTAGAATGTCCTGATATTTGATCCAAGTATTCCTCACGGTCCGGGAATGGTGATCCAGCGTTTAATACATCTTGATAGTTGTTTGCTACACCTTCATCTCCTATAATGGCATCAATGTCCAGTGTTGTAAAATCCAGTATGTTGAAATGATGGTTTACTGGGGGTTGATTCTCTGTGGCTTCGTCACCCCCCGATGAGCTGAAAAATAGTGAGAAGAAAATTATAACCTCTATCATTATAAAATTATAATATGTAACTCACCTTTTATCATCATCAGCGTCATTAGGTATTTGGTGTCCGTTACAGCGTGATAGAATTGCTCTAAAAAAAAGATTTACACAGTTCATAAAAGTATCTTATATAAAAATTAGTTAGTGTATGTACGGACTTACGGGGCGAGACTTGCTTTACGTTGATTTACTTGTCGTAATTTATCCATCAGGGGCATTGACTTGCTCGTTAATTTACCTGAGCTGTATAAAATGAAAAAAAGTATTAAACATCTGGTTAAGACCTTAAGGAAAATGTCCTCTTACCATATTTCATCCCTTGGTTGTAGACCTCTCGTAACTTTTGGTGATGGGGTTAAATCCTCATCGGTGTCATAATGCGTCAATAAACGACCCTTTCCTAGAGATAAACTAAATTAAGACATATAATATGAATACTGAAAAATATAATGGCATATTAATAACTTACCTGTATTAGACATGTTTATGAAACGTATTGTATAACCTTCACGTAGACAACCGTCACCCGTTTGGTCCATTGAAAACTTCTTAGAGTGCGTGGCTCTCCATAGTCCTCACCACCCCTTCATCATGATTCGCTTACACTGTTTGCTTCAGGTTGATTGGTCTGTGGGGCAGGTCCACCCCTGGAGCATGATTCGCTGTTACGTCTTGCGCTAACAAGGGTATCGCTGTTTGTTTTAGAATAAACATGTTTAATCATACACAGGGCTCACGCTGAGCTCTGTTCAATAAAACATCTTAAGCCTTAGATAACTGTGAAGCATTTACTTTACCACACACACACTCTGGGTCAACCAGAGGACAACTCATTACACATTCAAAAGTGACACCCACTTGAAAAAAAAAAAAATACAGTGCAGTAACACCTTTTCACCACTTGCTCTATAGCGCCGACCTTGTTCTGAGGAGTTCAGGGTGCAGTACCACCTTTTCACCACTTGCTCAATACTGCCCCCCTTTGTATCTACTCATAACACATCTGTCCTCCCCTCCCCTCTCCATCCATAACACATCTGTCCTCCCCTCCCCTCTCCATCCATAACACATCTGTCCTCCCCTCCCCTCTCCATCCATAACACATCTGTCCTCCCCTCCCCTCTCCATCCATAACACATCTGTCCTCCCCTCCCCTCTCCATCCATAACACATCTGTCCTCCCCTCTCCATCCATAACACATCTGTCCTCCCCTCCCCTCTCCATCCATAACACATCTGTCCTCCCCTCTCCTCTCCATCCATAACACATCTGTCCTCCCCTCCCCTCTCCATCCATAACACATCTGTCCTCCCCTCCCCTCAGGTCAAGAGTCTGGGTGTCATCCTCGACAGTTCACTCTCCTTCCAATCTCACATCAATAATATCACTCGGTCCGCCTACTTCCACCTGCGCAATATCTCTCGTCTCCGCCCCTCTCTCACCCCCCACACCACCCTCGTCTCCGCCCCTCTCTCACCCCCCACACCACCCTCGTCTCTGCCCCTCTCTCACCCCCCACACCACCCTCGTCTCCGCCCCTCTCTCACCCCCCACACCACCCTCGTCTCCGCCCCTCTCTCACAAGACAAGAGAGAGACCAGAGAGAGAACAGAGAGAGGCCAAAGAGAGAGACCAGAGAGAGACCAGAGAGAGACCAGAGAGAGACCAGAGAGAGGCCAAAGAGAGAGACCAGAGAGAGACTCCAAATATAGAAAGTAGAAAGAGAACAGAAAGAGAGGGACCAGAGAGCGATCAGAAAGACTCCAGATTTAGAAACCAGAGAGAGACTATAGAGAAATCTGCCAAACCAGTTGAGTCGGTTGTGACGACTTCCTCCTTGGTCTTGTGTGTTTCAGAGCAACACGACAGAGACTTCTTCAGGAACAATAAGGATCAGTCTGTCTGTGTTAGTGACCAGAAAGTAAGTACCATGTGTCTGTGTTAGTGACCAGAAAGTAAATACCATGTGTCTGTGTTAGTGACCAGAAAGTAAGTACCATGTGCCTGTGTTAGTGACCAGAAAGTAAGTACCATGTGTCTGTGTTAGTGACCAGAAAGTAAGTACCATGTGTCTGTGTTAGTGACCAGAAAGTAAGTACCATGTGTCTGTGTTAGTGACCAGAAAGTAAGTACCATGTGTCTGTGTTAGTGACCAGAAAGTAAGTACCATGTCTCTGTATTAGTGACCAGAAAGTAAGTACCATGTGTCTGTGTTAGTGACCAGAAAGTAAGTACCATGTGTCTGTGTTAGTGACCAGAAAGTACCATGTGTCTGTGTTAGTGACCAGAAAGTAAGTACCATGTGTCTGTGTTAGTGACCAGAAAGTATCATGTGTCTGTGTTAGTGACCAGAAAGTACCATGTGTCTGTGTTAGTGACCAGAAAGTAAGTACCATGTGTCTGTGTTAGTGACCAGAAAGTAAGTAACATGTGTCTGTGTTAGTGACCAGAAAGTAAGTACCATGTGTCTGCGTAAGTGAGCAGAAAGTAAGTACCATGTGTCTGTGTTAGTGACCAGAAAGTAAGTACCATGTGTGACGTGTTGATGTGTGTGTTAGTGACCAGAAAATAAGTACCATGTGTCTTTGTTAGGGACCAGAAAGTAAGTACCATGTATCTGTGTTAGTGACCAGAACGTAAGTACCATGTGTGACGTGTTGAGGTGTGTGTTAGTGACCAGAAAGTAAGTACCATGTGTCTGTGTTAGGGACCAGAAAGTAAGTACCATGTGTCTGTGTTAGGAACCAGAAAGTAAGTACCATGTGTGACATGTTGATGTGTGTGTTAGTGACCAGAAAGTAAGTACCATGTGTCTGTGTTAGGTACCAGAAAGTAAGTACCATGTGTCTGTGTTAGGGACCAGAAAGTTAGTACCATGTGTCTGTGTTAGGGACCAGAAAGTAAGTACCATTTGTGACGTGTTGATGTGTGTGTGTTAGTGACCAGAAAGTAAGTACCATGTGTGACGTGTTGATGTGTGTGTGTTAGTGACCAGAAAGTAAGTACCATGTGTGACGTGTTGATGTGTGTGTGTTAGTGACCAGAAAGTAAGTACCATGTGTAATGTGTCTGTGTTAGTGACCAGAAAGTAAGTACCATGTGTGACGTGTTGATGTGTCTGTGTTAGTGACCAGAAAGTAAGTACCATGTGTGACGTGTTGATCTGCTGTAATGTAATAATTGTTTTGTATATAGTTGACTGTTGCTGTTGTATTATAATTTTAAATTTGATTTTGAGACATTTCTGAAAACGAGTTGATTCATCTCAAAGGATTATTCCTCTTAATTAACGTTAATAATAATAATAATTAAAAGGCCTCGCCCCTCTTGCGACCGCCTCCCGGGCGCCAGTCCCACAAGCGTCAGGCCAACAAATTGGCAGCCCGATCTGACCAGGATTACGTACATAAAAGCTCATTAATATGATAAAGTGCGCCCCTAGTGGTCACCTCCGGGACATGTACCCTCTATGTAGAGTAATATTTTGCTCGTACAGATGTAAAGATTTGATTTTGCAACTTTGGTGAAGATCGGAAAAGTTTAGGTCAGAAGCCTTCCATAGGTGGCGCTGTAGAGTCATATTAGGTGTGTGTTTTCACACCATTACTCTCAGGCCATTACCAACTGTTAGTAATGTGAGTTTTAGCTCTGTAGGTCGGAGCCTGTGGTCACGAGAGCATCAAACATGGAGAAATTCCCCACTACCTCGCATGAAAACGATAACAAAATTCTAACTTTTATGCGATGATTGCATAACTTCAATCCGTCCAGATGGAGAAACGACATGGTAGAAGTCTGTGCGATGAAAATCCAGGGACTAGTACGAAGCCAAAAATGCGACACCTTGAACTGCCTGTAGGTGGCACTGTTGCACTCACAGTTGTGTGTTGCATATCGTTGTGTTCAGGGTCATACGCTGTATTTCTGAATTCATTTTAGCTTCATCGGACAAACATTTTGCCCCAAAAAGCTCATTCATTCACTTTCCGGCGCCCCCAGTGGTCAGGTGTAGGACTTACAACTTTTGCGTAATGTAATTTTTTGCTCGTCTCGGTCCAAAGAATACACTCGGCGATTTTCGGGCTGATCCGAGCACTAGTGTCCTATTACTTTCCGACAGGTGGCGCTAAAGAGCTCAAATTGGGCGAATGATTTTAGTGTCATTGCGTTCAGGCCATAACCTAATATTACTGATGTGAGTCTCAGCTCTGTAGGTCTGAGCCTGTGGCCCTCAGGGCTCAGCGAAAATGGCCAAAACGAAGGCCTTATTCGCCATGGCGAGGGACGAAAACTGTGAAGATTTTCTAACTTTTTTTTGATGATTATATAACTTCAATCCATCCAGATTAGGAAATGACGTGGTAGAACTCTGTGTGATGAAAAACCAGGGACTAGTTCGAAGTTATAAATGAAAAGTCAAATTAGCGGCGACACTTCAGCCCATCATGGCCGACTTCCTGTTGGTCCCAGACATGTGCTCAGACCGGCTTTTATGCTCGTCTCATAGAGGTTTAAGACCCCCCATGTGCAGACTTTCGTGCATGTCTTCAGGGTCAAAAATGAAATTGTTTCGGCGGAAAAAGAATAATAATATGAAACCAACGAATAACAATAGTGTATAATAATGTGTCTGTGTTAGTGAGAGTAGAGTCTAGACTCTGGTCCCAGTCTCTGACTCTGGTCTCAGTCTCTGGCTCTGGTCCCAGTCTCTGACTCTGGTCCCAGTCTCTGGCTCTGGTCCCAGTCTCTGGCTCTGGTCCCAGTCTCTGACTCTGGTCCCAGTCTCTGGCTCTGGTCCCAGTCTTACGGTCGCTAACAGGCCGTAGAGCCTTCCTCTCCGGTGGGAGCGGCGCTCATTGGGCTCTGGTGGTGGTGTCTGGGCTGACACAGATCAGAAAGAGACCAGAGAGAGACCAGAGAGAGAGACCAGAGAGAGAGACCAGAGAGAGAGACCAGAGAGAGAGACCAGAGAGAGACCAGAGAGAGAGACCAAAGAGAGACCAGAGAGAGAGACCAGAGAGAGACGAGAGAGAGACCAGAGAGAGACCAGAGAGAGACCAGAGAGAGACCAGAGAGAGAGACCAGAGAGAGACGAAAGAGAGACCAGAGAGAGAGACCAGAGAGAGACCAGAGAGAGACCAGAGAGAGACCAGAGAGAGACCAGAGAGAGAGACCAGAGAGAGACCAGAGAGAGACCAGAGAGAGACCAGAGAGAGAGACCAGAGAGAGACCACAGTGAGACCACAGTGAGACCAGAGAGAGAGACCAGAGAGAGACCACAGTGAGACCAGAGAGAGACCAGAGAGAGACCACAGTGAGACCAGAGAGAGACCAGAGACAGAGACCAATGAATGACCAGAGAGAGAAGAGAAAGAGAGAGACCAGAAAGAGATCAGAGGGAGAGACCAGGAAGACTCCAGATTTAGAAACCAGAGAGACTATAGAGAAATCTGCCAAACCAGTTGAGTCGGTTGTGACGACTTCCTCCTTGGTCTTGTGTGTTTCAGAGCAACACGACAGAGACTTCTTCAGGAACAATAAGGATCAGTCTGTCTGTGTTAGTGACCAGAAAGTAAGTACCATGTGTCTGTGTTAGTGACCAGAAAGTAAGTACCATGTGTCTGTGTTAGTGACCAGAAAGTAAGTACCATGTGTCTGTGTTAGTGACCAGAAAGTAAGTACCATGTGTCTGTGTTAGTGACCAGAAAGTAAGTACCATGTGTTTGTGTTAGTGACCAGAAAGTAAGTACCATGTGTCTGTGTTAGTGACCAGAAAGTAAGTACCATGTGTCTGTGTTAGTGACCAGAAAGTAAGTACCATGTGTCTGTGTCTGTGACCAGAAAATAAGTACCATGTGTCTGTGTTAGTGACCAGAAAGTAAGTACCATGTGTCTGTGTTAGGGACCAGAAAGTAAGTACCATGTGTGACGTGTTGATGTGTTAGCGTTAGTACCAGAAAGTATGTACCATGTGGGAGCGGCGCTCATTGGTGCGTCACAGACAGAGCTGCACCTTTAAAGCTCGTGCACATGCCAGACATTCTTGTTGCTCATCCTGCTCCCATCCTGCCACCTGCCCCGCCTCCTTAGGTTTGGTTTGCTCTGGTTTGGTTTGGTTAGCTTTGGTTTGGTTTAGTTTGTGGTATATTTTCTACACACCATTCACCACTGCAGACTCTCACAGCACATACACCGCACACACTCACTACACACTTCAAACCTCATTAAAACATTCACTTTGGTTATTCATAAATATTATTTCAATTGAAACTGTTTTTAGAGAGTTTCTGTCATTTCTACGGAGCCGGGTTATGGCAGAATGGGGCTCGTCCGGGACACAGGGGACTTCATACTGAGCCGTGGCATGGGCGTGGCCGTGTTGTCCATTCTGTTACACAGGATGAGTTTGGAGTGTGAGCTGGTGCGGGGAGAGGTCACTGTCGGTGTGCGACCAGCGCTGCCCATCGAGAGGATTCATTTCATTTTGGAGAATGGGTCGGCTGGTGGTGGTGTCTGGGCTGACACAGACTCTGGTGGTGGTGTCTGGGCTGACACAGACTCTGGTGGTGGTGTCTGGGCTGACACAGACTCTGGTGGTGGTGTCTGGGCTTACACAGACTCTGGTGGTGGTGTCTGGGCTGACACAGACTCTGGTGGTGGTGTCTGGGCTGACACAGACTCTGGTGGTGGTGTCTGGGCTGACACAGACTCTGGTGGTGGTGTCTGGGCTGACACAGACTCTGGTGGTGGTGTCTGGGCTGACACAGACTCTGGTGGTGGTGTCTGGGCTGACACAGACTCTGGTGGTGGTGTCTGGGCTGACACAGACTCTGGTGGTGGTGTCTGGGCTGACACAGACTCTGGTGGTGGTGTCTGGGCTGACACAGACTCTGGTGGTGGTGTCTGGGCTGACACAGACTCTGGTGGTGGTGTCTGGGCTGACACAGACTCTGGTGGTGGTGTCTGGGCTGACACAGACTCTGGTGGTGGTGTCTGGGCTGACACAGACTCTGGTGGTGGTGTCTGGGCTGACACAGACTCTGGTGGTGGTGTCTGGGCTGACACAGACTCTGGTGGTGGTGTCTGGGCTGACACAGACTCTGGTGGTGGTGTCTGGGCTGACACAGACTCTGGTGGTGGTGTCTGGGCTGACACAGACTCTGGTGGTGGTGTCTGGGCTGACACAGACTCTGGTGGTGGTGTCTGGGCTGACACAGACTCTGGTGGTGGTGTCTGGGCTGACACAGACTCTGGTGGTGGGGAGACTGTGGATCCTGAGGCTGTGGAGGTGCTGCACCTGTTGTTACTTTATGTCCCACTGTCCCTGAGAGCGTTACGTCATCGCAGCCAGACGTGTTCCCTGCGTGCGCGGTGACGCAGGCCATGCATGAAGCGGATTCTGCAGATGATGCAGAGTCAGTGATTTTGTGTTGTCCACGGCAGAATATCCATTAAATGTATCCAACGCTGAGTTGGTTCGGGCGCAGCAAGAAGATCTGACTTTGGAAAGTTCATTTGATTTGGCTGTCTCCGAGGAACAAAACTCTGCTCCCACTAATGTCTACTGTCGCTGTGTCCTTGGGCAAGACACATAACCCCACATTGCCTGAAGCTCCCGCTGAAACACCGAGGCTGTGGCACTGATGTAGCAGCCATCTTCCTGTGGACCCACCCCCTGCAGAGGATCAGAGGGAGGGACTGGTGCTATGAGCATTGGGGGCAGCTCTCATTACCACCCCCCGACCCAGAGATGGACTAATAAAGGGGTAGAATATGAATGAATGAATGACGAGGCACAGATAGAGAGTTTGGCAAATGGATATTCTGTTCAGAAGGATGTGCTGTTCAGAAAGTACATGTTTGTGGGGACCGTGTGCACGATGCCATGTACCAAGTTGTAGTTCCAGCAAAGTTTCGTTCTTGAGGTGGCGCACAATAATTCTGGTCACTTTGGCGTTCGTAAAACATATCTGAGTCTTCTCAAGCATTTCTTTGGCCGCGGGTGAATAGAGATGTGTCGGCGTTTGTTAAGACTTGTCACACATGTTGACAGGAAAAAGGGCACTAGCCCCAGCACCACTGCAGCCTATTCCAGCTGTAAGTGAGCCATTTGAATATTTATGAACAGATTGTGTGGGTCCGTTGCCGTGTGCTAGATCTGGGTGTAAATATCTCCTCTGTAGAAATGACAGAAACTCTCTAAACAACAGTTTCAATTGAAATAATATTTATGAATAACCAAAGTGAATGTTTTAATGAGGTTTGAAGTGTGTAGTGAGTGTGTGCGGTGTATGTGCTGTGAGAGTCTGCAGTGGTGAATGGTGTGTAGAAAATATACCACAAACTAAACCAAACCAAAGCTAACCAAACCAAACCAGAGCAAACCAAACCTAAGGAGGCGGGGCAGGTGGCAGGATGGGAGCAGGATGAGCAACAAGAATGTCTGGCATGTGCACGAGCTTTAAAGGTGCAGCTCTGTCTGTGACGCACCAATGAGCGCCGCTCCCACCGGAGAGGAAGGCTCTACGGCCTGTTAGCGACCGTAAGACCAGTCTCTGACTCTGGTCCCAGTCTCTGACTCTGGTCCCAGTCTCTGACTCTGGTCCCAGTCTCTGACTCTGGTCCCAGTCTCTGGTCCCAGTCTCTGGCTCTGGTCCCAGTCTCTGACTCTGGTCCCAGTCTCTGACTCTGGTCCCAGTCTCTGACTCTGGTCCCAGTCTTTGGCTCTGGTCCCAGTCTCTGACTCTGGTCCCAGTCTCTGGCTCTGGTCCCAGTCTCTGACTCTGGTCCCAGTCTCTGACTCTGGTCCCAGTCTCTGGCTCTGGTCCAAGTCTCTGGCTCTGGTCCAGTCTCTGACTCTGGTCCCAGTCTCTGGCTCTGGTCCCAGTCTCTGACCCTGGGCCTAGTCTCTGGCTCTGGTCCAGTCTCTGACTCTGGTCCCAGAGAGAGACCAGAAAGACCGGAGAAAATGCGGCTGCATGATTACATGCAAGTACAGTTTGTGGCCTCACCTGTATGTTAAAGCCAGATCCCTCAGACCTCTGAAGCTAATCAAGAGATGGTCTGGTTAGTCTGTGATGGGAGACCTCTGGGAACAGCAGGTGCCACAGTGGGACAGCTGCGGCTGTAAAGTGCCAAACTGTGGTTGTGTCCTTAGGCAAGACACTTCCCCCACATTAGAATGAGTCTGGTGTGTGTGTGAATGGTTGGTGGTGGTGGGAGGGGCTGATGGCACAGACTGGTTGCCTCGCTTCTGTCAGTGTGCCCCAGGGCAGCTGTGGCTACAGTAGTTCATCACCACCGTGTTTGGAGAGAAAGAATAATGACACGTGTTCTGAAAAGTGCTGTATAAACCAATGCATTATTATTATTAAAATCCAGAGAGAAACCAGAGAGAGACCAGAGGGAGACCAGAGAGAGACCAGAGAGAGACCAGAGAGAGACCAGAGAGAGACCAGAGAGAGAGAGACCAGAGAGAGACCGGAGAGAGACCAGAGAGAGACCAGAGAGAGACCAGAGAGAGACCAGAGAGAGAGAGACCAGAGAGAGAGACCAGAGAGAGACCAGAGAGAGACCAGAGAGAGACCAGAGAGAGACCGAAGAGAGACCAGAGAGAGACCAGAGAGAGATCAGAGAGAGATCAGAGAGAGACCAGAGAGAGAGAGACCAGAGAGAGAGACCAGAGAGAGACCAGAGAGAGACCAGAGAGAGAGAGACCAGAGAGAGACCGGAGAGAGACCAGAGAGAGACCAGAGAGAGATCAGAGAGAGATCAGAGAGAGACCAGAGAGAGACCAGAGAGAGAGACCAGAGAGAGAGACCAGAGAGAGACCAGAGAGAGAGACCAGAGAGAGAGACCAGAGAGAGAGACCAGAGAGAGACCAGAGAGAGACCAGAGAGAGAGACCAGAGAGAGACCAGAGAGAGACCAGAGAGAGAGACCAGAGAGAGACCAGAGAGAGACCAGAGAGAGACCAGAGAGAGATCAGAGAGAGACCAGAGAGAGAGACCAGAGAGAGACCAGAGAGAGACCAGAGAGAGAGACCAGAGAGAGACCAGAGAGAGACCAGAGAGAGACCAGAGAGAGACCAGATAGAGACCAGAGAGAGACCAGAGAGAGACCACAGTGAGACCAGAGAGAGACCAGAGAGAGACCAGAGAGAGACCACAGAGAGACCAGAGAGAGACCAAAGAGAGACCAGAGAGAGACCACAGTGAGACCAGAGAGCGACCAAAGAGAGACCAGAGAGAGACCACAGTAAGACCAATGAGAGACCAGAGAGAGACCAGAGAGAGACCACAGTGAGACCAGAGAGAGACCAGAGGCAGAGACCAATGAATGACCAGAGAGAGAAGAGAAAGAGAGAGACCAGAGACTCCATATTTAGAAACCAGAAAGAGACCAGAAAGAGAGGGACCAGAGAGAGATCAGAGGGAGAGACCAGGAAGACTCCAGATTTAGAAACCAGAGAGAGACTATAGAGAAATCTGCCAAACCAGTTGAGTCGGTTGTGACGACTTCCTTCTAACCCTAACCCTAACCCTAACCCAAGTACCATGTGTCTGTGTTAGTGACCAGAAAGTAAGTACCATGTGTCTGTGTTAGTGGCCAGAAAGTAAGTACCATGTGTCTGTGTTAGTGACCAGAAATTAAGTACCATGTGTCTGTGTTAGTGACCAGAAAGTAAGTACCATGTGTCTGTGTTAGTGACCAGAAAGTAAGTACCATGTGTCTGTGTTAGTGACCAGAAAGTAAGTACCATGTGTCTGTGTTAGTGACCAGAAAGTAAGTACCATGTGTCTGTGTTAGTGACCAGAAAGTAAGTACCATGTGTCTGTGTTAGTGACCAGAAAGTAAGTACCATGTGTCTGTGTTAGTGACCAGAAAGTAAGTACCATGTGTCTGTGTTAGTGACCAGAAAGTAAGTACCATGTGTCTGTGTTAGTGACCAGAAAGTAAGTACCATGTGTCTGTGTTAGTGACCAGAAAGTAAGTACCATGTGTCTGTGTTAGTGACCAGAAAGTAAGTACCATGTGTCTGTGTTAGTGACCAGAAAGTAAGTACCATGTGTCTGTGTTAGTGACCAGAAAGTAAGTACCATGTGTCTGTGTTAGTGACCAGAAAGTAAGTACCATGTGTCTGTGTTAGTGACCAGAAAGTAAGTACAATGTGTCTGTGTTAGTGACCAGAAAGTAAGTACCATGTGTCTGTGTTAGTGACCAGAAAGTAAGTACCATGTGTCTGTGTTAGTGACCAGAAAGTAAGTACCATGTGTCTGTGTTAGTGACCAGAAAGTAAGTACCATGTGTCTGTGTTAGTGACCAGAAAGTAAGTACCATGTGTCTGTGTTAGTGACCAGAAAGTAAGTACCATGTGTCTGTGTTAGTGACCAGAAAGTAAGTACCATGTGTGACGTGTTAATGTGTGACGTATGTACACAACAGTTACCATAGGAACAGTGGGCGGAGTCAAACACTGTTTTATTGTGTAGGAGTCTGGACTGACCACCAGCAGGGCGGCGACAGAGAGACTGAGCATGGACCAGAGAGAGCACTGTCCTCCCACCATCAGAAGGGCGGCGTCACTGAGCTCCATTGGTCGATTGATTGACTTTAAAAAGGAGGAGGATCATGGGTAAGTCTGACTGTGATTCATGTGTGTCTGAGGCTAAGCAGGTCAGGGCCTGGGCGGTCATCTCCTGTTGTTCCTCTGTATCGTTGAACTGATTTTTTAGTTTTCAGATCCACAGCTCATTTTGATTTGAGGAATATTTCTGCTGTGGATCTATTTGGGAAACCTGACTCAGACACAGACAACACTGACTGTTTATACTTTGATGTTTAATATACATATACATGTATCTTCTGGAAATAATTCAGGAAATACAACTATAAGGTTTATCGGAGAATAGTCTACTTCCTGGTGCATCATCAAGACTATTGGTCCACCTAAACATATAAATATATAATAAATCCTAAATATATGTATAGATGGAACTGCAGAAGCTAAATGTCTGGGGTTCAACCAGGACTAAACCAGGACTAAACGGACTAAACCAGGACTAAACCAGGACTAAACAGGACTAAACCAGGACTAAACCTAAACAGGACTATAACCAGATAACTAAACCAGGACTAAACCAGGACTAAACCAGGACTAAACCATGATAAAGAGGAGCTGGTCCTTGGTAAGTCCCACTCCTTGTATCAGCAGCTCACAGACACAGTGTCCTGAAGACATGGACAGAGCTCATACCAGGTGTAGATACCAGGTGTAGATGATATCTGTGTGTTTTGTGGACGTGACGCAGCCTATGGTGAAGGCCTCTCCGACACTGAAGCTCTCTTCTTCTGTGTCTCAGGATCCTCCACAAACTTCAGTCTGGACCTGGTCCCAGATGTGAGTCCCTCAGGGAGTGACCGTGTCTATGGGGAGAACCACTGAAGTTCAGGAGTGGACCAGTCCTATATGGAGAACACTGAAGTTCAGGAGTGACCAGTCTATGGGAGAACCACTGAAGTTCGGAGTGACCGGTCTATGGGAGAACCACTGAAGTTCAGGAGTGACCGGTCTATGGGAGAACCCTGAAGTTCAGGAGTGACCGGTCTATGGGAGAGAACCACTGAAGTTCAGGAGTGACCGTCTATGGAGAGAACCACTGAAGTTCAGGAGTGGACCGGTCTATGGGAGAACCCACTGAAGTTCAGGAGTGACCAGTCTATGGGAGAACCACTGAAGTTCATGAGTGACCGGTCATGGGAGAACACTGAAGTTCAGGACAGAGTGAGTCTCGCTGGACTTAAGTGTCTCAGTCTCATGGACATAAGTGTCTCAGTTTCATGGATATAAGTGTCTCATACTCATCATAATGTCTCCTCATGGACATAAGAGTCCTCAGTCTCATGGACATAAGTGTCTTTTTCATGGACATAAGTGCTCAGTCTGGACATAAGTGTCTCAGTCTCATGGACATAAGTGTCTCAGTCTCATGGACATAAGTGTCTCAGTCTCATGGACATAAGTGTCTCAGTCTCATGGACATAAGTGTCTCAGTCTCATGGACATAAGTGTCTCAGTCTCATGGACATAAGTGTCTCTGTCTCATGGACATAAGTCAGTCTCTGTCTCAGTCTCATGGACATAAGTGTCTCATGGACATAAGTGTCTCAGTCTCATGGACATAAGTCAGTCATGACTCAGTCTCATGGACATAAGTGTCTCAGTCTCAGTCTCATGGACATAAGTCTCAGTCTCTGTCTCAGTCTCATGGACATAAGTGTCTCAGTTCTCATGGACATAAGTGACTCAGTCTCATGGACATAAGTGTCTGTCTCATGGACATAAGTGTCTCAGTCTCATGGACATAAGTCTCAGTCTCATGGACATAAGTGTCTCAGTTCTCATGACATAAGTGTCTCATATGGACATAGTGTCTCAGTCTCATGGACATAATGTGTCTCAGTCTCATGGACATAAGTGTCTCAGTCTCATGGACATAAGTGTCTCTGTCTCATGGACATAAGTGTCTCTCTGTCTCATGGACATAATGTCTCAGTCTCATGACATAAGTGTCTCAGTCTCATGGACATAAGTGTCTCTGTCTCATGGACATAAGTGTCTCTGTCTCAGTCTCATGGACATAAGTGTCTCAGTCTCATGGACATAATGTCTCAGTCTCATGGACATAAGTGTCTCAGTCTCATGGACATAAGTGTCTCAGTCTCATGGACATAAGTGTCTCAGTCTCATGACATAAGTGTCTCAGTCTCATGGACATAAGTGTCTCTGTCTCATGGACATAAGTGTCTCAGTCTCATGGACATAAGTGTCTCAGTCTCATGGACATAAGTGTCTCTGTCTCATGGACATAAGTGTCTCAGTCTCATGGACATAAGTGTCTCAGTCTCATGGACATAAGTGTCTCAGTCTCATGGACATAAGTGTCTCAGTCTCATGGACATAAGTGTCTCTGTCTCTCCACAGAGCGGCTGCAGATGTCTCCACTGGTCCGCACCATGGCTCTCACCTGGTCTCCATATTTAAGGTCTGTCATTCAGTCGTTTGTAGATGTTGAGCTGAAGGACTAGTTTCACACAGATGTGACTCATGTCCATGTGTCCTGTTCTCTCTGTATTATACACACACTACACAAAGCTTCAGCGACGCACAAAACAACACACACACAAACCTGTGACACACTCTGACTTCAGGAGAAAAGACTCTTTATGCTAGTTTATCCACGAGATGCAGTCACATGTGTTTCCATCTTTAAAGAGGTTAAGGTCCTTTACTGCCACCGGGAGGAAATGTGTCGTCTGCATTTGACCCGTCCTTCTGTGGGTTGCCAAAGTGTAGCAGCCGCTAACCCATCTCCATTTGTGTTGTTTCTTATGTGTGTGTGCAGCACCTGGAGAAGAACCTCTCCACTTTTTTCCAGGAGGAGCTGAAGAAGTTCCTCAGGCTTCTGAGCACAGATTACCCAGAATGCTTAGAGCCTGTGGAGGATGAGGAGCAGAGGAGCAGCAGTGAGGCGCTCCTGAAGATCACACTGAACTTCCTGAGGAGGATGGATCAGAAGGAGCTGGCTGAGCGTCTGTGGAGCAGTAAGAACACGTTCATGATGGTCATGTGATCTTCTCTGACTCCTGTCTCTGTTGTCTTCATTCAGGGGTTTCTTCTGGACGTTCTCAGCGTAAACTGAAGGTGGATCTGCAGCAGAGGTTTGAGTGTGTGTTTGAGGGCATCGCTAAAGCAGGAGCCCCCACCCTCCTGAAGCAGATCTACACCGAGCTCTACATCACAGAGGGAGGCTCTTCAGAGGTCAACCAGGAACATGAGGTCCGACACATGGAAGCAGCCTCCAGGAGACCAGCAGAGAGAACCATCACATGTGAAGACATCTTTAAAGACCCGGCCCACTCAGACAAACCAATCAGAACGGTGCTGACAAAGGGAGTTGCTGGCATTGGGAAAACAGTGCTCACTCAGAAGTTCAGTCTGGACTGGGCTGAAGGCAAAGCCAACCAGGACCTCCAGCTGCTGTTCCCCTTCACTTTCAGAACTCTCAATGTTCTGAAGGACAGAAGCTTCAGCCTGGTGTCACTTGTTCATCACTTCTTTAGTCAAACACAAGCAGATCTCTGCAGCTTTGAAGACCTCCAGGTGCTCTTCATCTTTGACGGTCTGGACGAGTGCAGACTTCCTCTGGACTTCAGCAGCTCTCGTGTCCTCTCAGACCCCACAGAGTCCGTCTCTCTGGGCCTGCTGCTGGTGAACCTCATCAGGGGGAGCCTGCTTCCCTCCGCTCGCCTCTGGATCACCACACGCCCCGCGGCGGCCAATCAGATCCCTGCAGAGTGCGTCTCCATGGTGACAGAGGTCCGAGGGTTCAGCGACTCTCAGAAGGAGCAGTACTTCAGGAAGAGGTTCGGAGAACAGGCCGACACAGTCCTCTCCCACATCAAGACGTCCAGAAGCCTCCACATCATGTGCCACATGCCAGTCTTCTGCTGGATCACTGCCACAGTCCTGGAGCATGTTTTGAAGAGCAGAGAGAGAGGAGAGCTGCCCAAGAGCCTGACGCAGATGTACAGCCACTTCCTGGTGGTTCAGGCCAAAGTCAAGAACATCAAGTATAAAGAAGGATCAGAGACAGACCCACACTGGAGTCCAGACACCAGGAAGATGGTGGAGTCTCTGGGAAAACTGGCCTTTGAGCAGCTGCAGAGAGGAAACCTGATCTTCTACGACTGTGACCTGAGCGAGTGTGGGCTGGACGCTGCAGCCGCCTCAGTGTACTCCGGAGTCTTCACACAGGTCTTTAGAGAGGAGCCAGGCCTGTACCAGGACACGGTCTACTGCTTCATCCATCTGAGTGTGCAGGAGTTTCTGGCTGCTCTTCACGTCCATCTGACCTTCATCAACACTGGCACCAACCTGCTCTCACAGAAAACACATAAGTCCACAATATTCAGTGTGAAAAGAAAACTGCATCATTTTCATCAGACAGCTGTGGACCAGGCCTTACTGAGTCCAAACGGACACCTGGACCTGCTCCTCCGCTTCCTCCTGGGCCTTTCAGTGTCGACCAATCAGAGCCTTCTAAACGGTCTGCTGACACAGACAGGAAGTAGCTCCCAGACCAATCAGAAGACAGCAGAGTACATTAAGAAGAAGCTGAGTAAGGATGTGTCTGCAGAGAGGAGCATCAGTCTGCTCCACTGTCTGAATGAACTGAATGATTCTTCTCTGGTGGATCAGATCCAACAGACCCTGAGGTCAGGACGTCTGTCTGAAGGACTGTCTCCAGCTCAGTGGTCAGCTCTGGCCTTCATCTTACTGTCATCAGAAGAAGATCTGGACCAGTTTGAGCTGAGCAGATACTGTGCTTCAGAGAAGGTTCTCCTGAGGCTGCTGCCAGTGGTCAAGGCCTCCACCAAAGCTCTGTGAGTAACCTTTGTTTAACACAGGATTCATTCAACTTCTACATAACCATGTTTTCTGTCTCCAGACTGAGCCGCTGTGAGCTGTCAGACAGAAGCTGTGGAGCTCTGGCCTCAGTCCTCAGCTCCCAGTCCTCTAGTCTGAGAGTCCTGGATCTGAGTCTCAGGGC
>OZ035825.1:50585405-50615405 GCA_964034765.1 Knipowitschia caucasica
TCTCTCTCTGGTCTCTCTCTCTCTGGTCTCTCTCTCTTGGTCTCTCTCCTCTCTGGTCTCTCTCTCTCTGGTCTCTCTCCTCTCTCTCTCTCTGTTCTCTCTCTCTCTCTGGTCTCTCTCTCTCTGGTCTTTCTCTCTTGGTCTCTTTCTCGTGGTCCTTTCTCTCTTCTCTCTCTCTGGTCTCTCTCTCTCTTGTCTCTTTCTCTGGTCTCTCTCTCTCTGTTCTCTCTCTCTCTGGTCCCTCTCTGGTCTCTCTCTCTGGTCTCTCTCGTCTCTCTGGGTCTCTCTCTCTCTCTCTCTCTGGTTCTCTCTCTCTCTGGTCTTTCTCTCTCTCTCTCTGGTGTTTCTCTCTCTCTCTGTTCTCTCTCTCTCTCTCTGTTCTCTCTCTCTCTGGTCTCTCTCTCTCTCTCTCTCTGGTCTCTCTCTCTGGTCTCTCTCTCTCTGGTCCCTCTCTCTGGTCCCTCTCTCCTTCTGGTCTCTCTCTCTCTCTTGGTCTCTCTCTCTGATCTTTCTCTCTCTCTCTCTCTGGTCTCTTTCTGGTCTCTCTCTCTGGTCTCCCTCTCTGGTCTCCCTCTCTGGTCTCTCTCTCTGTGGTCTCTCTCTCTGTTCTCTCTCTCTCTGGTCTCTCTCTCTGTTCTCTCTCTCTCTGGTCTCTCTCTCTGTGGTCTCTCTCTCTGTTCTCTCTCTCTCTGGTCTCTCTCTCTGTTCTCTCTCTCTCTGGTCTCTCTCTGTTCTCTCTCTCTCTGGTCTCTCTCTCTGTTCTCTCTCTCTTGGTCTCTCTCTCTCTGGTCTCTCTCTCTGGTCTCTCTCTGGTCTCTCTCTCTGGTCTCTCTCTCTGGTCTCTCTCTGGTCTCTCTCTGGTCTCTCTCTCTGGTCTCTCTCTCTCTGGTCTCTCTCCTTCTTCTGGTCTCTCTCTCTCTGGTCTCTCTCTCTCTCTCTGGTCTCTCTCTCTGGTCTCTCTCTGGTCTCTCTCTGGTCTCTCTCTCTGGTCTCTCTCTCTGGTCTCTCTCTCTCTGGTCTCTCTCTCTCTGGTCTCTCTCTCTGGTCTCTCTGGTCTCTCTCTCTGGTCTCTCTCTCTGGTCTCTCTCTCTCTCTGGTCTCTCTCTCTGGTCTCTCTCTCTCTGGTCTCTCTCTCTGGTCTCTCTCTCTGGTCTCTCTCTCTGGTCTCTCTCTCTGGTCTCTCTCTCTCTCTCTGGTCTCTCTCTCTCTCTGGTCTCTCTCTCTGGTCTCTCTCTGGTCTCTCTCTCTGGTCTCTCTCTGGTCTCTCTCTCTGATCTCTCTCTGGTCTCTCTCTCTGGTCTCTCTCTCTGGTCTCTCTCTGGTCTCTCTCTCTGGTCTCTCTCTGGTCTCTCTCTCTGGTCTCTCTCTGGTCTCTCTCTCTGGTCTCTCTCTCTCTCTGGTCTCTCTCTGGTCTCTCTCTCTGGTCTCTCTCTGGTCTCTCTCTCTCTGGTCTCTCTCTGGTCTCTCTCTCTGGTCTCTCTCTCTCTCTGGTCTCTCTCTGGTCTCTCTCTGGTCTCTCTCTCTCTGGTCTCTCTCTCTCTGGTCTCTCTCTCTCTCTGGTCTCTCTCTCTGGTCTCTCTCTGGTCTCTCTCTGGTCTCTCTCTGGTCTCTCTCTCTGATCTCTCTCTGGTCTCTCTCTCTGGTCCCTCTCTGGTCCCTCTCTGGTCTCTCTCTGGTCTCTCTCTGGTCTCTCTCTCTCTGGTCTCTCTCTCTCTGGTCTCTCTCTCTCTCTCTGGTCTCTCTCTGGTCTCTCTCTCTGGTCTCTCTCTCTCTCTCTGGTCTCTCTCTGGTCTCTCTCTCTCTGGTCTCTCTCTCTCTGGTCTCTCTCTCTCTCTGGTCTCTCTCTCTCTGGTCTCTCTCTCTGGTCTCTCTCTGGTCTCTCTCTGGTCTCTCTCTCTCTCTCTCCGGTCTCTCTCTGGTCTCTCTCTCTGGTCTCTCTCTGGTCTCTCTCTCTGACTTCCATATGAAAACCATGTGGATGTTGGATAGACCCATAGTGCGTGGATTAGACGCGGACTTCGCGGACCTTGAAGGCTCCTCTCTTGGCTTTCCCGAGCGCGGTCCTCCGTCCGTGCACCACCACCACATCATCGGGACTGGATGAGGCCTCTGCCCGGCACACAGAGCTCCTGACGCGGGCAGGGTCAGCAGAGGGCCCCGGGGACAGGCCTGGAGGACTGAGGTGCCCCGAGATCAGCTGCAGGCGGTGCATGGTCCAGCGAAGTCTGTGGTCCGGAGGGAGACCCGGAAGTGGACCCGGAAGTGGACCCTGGTTTGTTTACACCAGAGGAGGGAGCGCGCAGAGGGACAAACTAAAAACGCCACAACTCAAAAAGGATTTACGATTAAAATATAATTATTAATACCTCTTGCTTTGGTTAAAGCTGGGATACGTGACTTTTAAACACAAAACAACTATGTAATAAAAAACATTTGTAGTTCCTGGTTCTAAAACATGTTTGATCTGTCCCATCTTTAAATCAGATTTTTCAGAAAGAAACGTGACAAAGACTATACAAATAAACTTGCGGAGTTAGTGAAAAAGAGGAGACACAGGTCTGAGTAAAATATGTTTTATTACATTTTAATTTAAGGCCACTTTGTCACATTCAGATTCATACAAATACAGACACAAGGACGTTCATGTGGACCCCGGGCCGGACTATGTGGACCCCAAAACGGATTATGTGGACTCTAAACCGGACTATGTGGACACAAAACTGGACAATGTGGATTCCAGATCGGACTATGTGAACCCCAACCAGAGTATTAAATGACTGATTTCTTGACACCATATGTAAATTGCAGTGTGGGGGTGGTAGGGTCGTTCTGAAGGGCGTGTATTACATAGTATTAAACTTTATAGTTGATTTGTGGAGGACACAAGAGGACGTCTCTCTGTCCTCTCACGGGACAGACCTAAGTGCTGCTCTGTCCCAGTCCCAGTCCCAGTCCCAGACCCAGACCCAGTCCCAGTCCCAGTCCCAGTCCCAGACCCAGTCCCAGTCCCAGTCCCAGTCCCAGACCCAGTCCCAGTCCCAGTCCCAGTCCCAGACCCAGTCCCAGACCCAGTCTCAAAGCTGCAGCCTCTGGTCAAACACATTTTTACAGAAGAACATTAGGTACAAACACAACTCGTGTTAAAGGTGAAACAGTTTGATACAAAAGGTTTGAAGAAAAACATGATTTACTTAATCTGTTTGTGCGTCTCTGTGTGCGTCCTCTGTGTGCGTCCTCTGTGTGTGTGTCTCTGTGTGCGTCCTCTGTGTGTGCGTCTTCTGTGTGTGCGTCCTCTGTGTGCGTCCTCTGTGTGTGTCCTCTGTGTGCGTCCTCTGTGTGCGTCCTCCGTGTGCGTCCTCCGTGTGCGTCCTCTGTGTGTGTGTCTCTGTGTGCGTCCTCTGTGTGTGTCTCTGTGTGCGTCTCTGTGTGCGTCCTCTGTGTGTGTGTCTCTGTGTGCGTCCTCTGTGTGCGTCTCTGTGTGCGTCCTCTGTGTGTGTGTCTCT
This sequence comes from Knipowitschia caucasica, assembly GCA_964034765.1. Classification (NCBI taxonomy): domain Eukaryota; kingdom Metazoa; phylum Chordata; class Actinopteri; order Gobiiformes; family Gobiidae; genus Knipowitschia; species Knipowitschia caucasica. The sequence goes on from OZ035825.1 coordinate 50,588,909, forward strand.
GTGTGCGTCCTCTGTGTGTGTGTCTCTGTGTGCGTCCTCTGTGTGTGCCTCTCTGTGTGCGTCCTCTGTGTGTGTCTCTGTGTGTGTGTCTCTGTGTGCGTCCTCTGTGTGTGTGTCTCTGTGTGCGTCCTCTGTGTGTGTGTCTCTGTGTGCGTCCTCTGTGTGTGTGTCTCTGTGTGCGTCCTCTGTGTGTGTGTCTCTGTGTGTGTGTCTCTGTGTGCGTCCTCCGTGTGCGTCCTCTGTGTGTGTGTCTCTGTGTGCGTCCTCTGTGTGTGTGTCTCTGTGTGCGTCCTCCGTGTGCCTAAGGTCTCAGCTGAAGCTTTAGACCCGGTCTCGGCTGTAGACCCGGTCTCGGCTGTAGACCCAGTTTCAGCTGTAGACCCGGTCTCGGCTGTAGACCCGGTCTCGGCTGTAGACCCGGTCTCAGCTGTAGAAGATGAGCTCTGGGATCTGTCCTCCCTGGACGCCGGTGCCGTTGGTGCTGTCCGAGGAGCACTGGAACTGGAAGGTGACCCTGCCGCTCTGCACCTCGGTCATTCCTTCTTGTCCAAAGTAGCTGAGTTCGTTTCCGTCCAGGACGACGCTGGCGGTGTAGAAGGTGTCGGGTTCTATCTGCACCGGGTTCTCGAAGAACACGGGGAAGGTGCTGGAGGATCCGTCAGAGAAGTACTTGATGAGGCGGTGGGCCATGGCGGCGCCTTGTCTCTTCAGCTCGATGCGAGCGCTGTACTCCGCAGAGCCACAGCTGGAGCCGTACAGACCGAAGCCGGCGATGAACACACGTTTGTCTACGGCAAACTGGATGCTGTCGCAGCGCCCCCTGTATCTCCACTGGTTACTGCGGTAGGCGCAGGACTGGAAGCGGTGGCAGCGTTGAGGCGACAGGCCTTTGCGGGGTTTGGAGCAGAACAACAGCTCGGGTTTGTTGGCCGCCGTGTACCAGAGGAAGATGTCGTTAGTCTCCGTTAGCGTTAGCACTCCGGACTGCGCGGCGCCGTTAGCGAAGTCCTCCAGCCCCATGGTGGGCACGCGGATCATGTAGATGGCCTTCCCCAGGACCTGCCGCTTGTTGTCGATGGTGGGCTCCAGGTCCTGGCGTCCGCACTCGGCCTCGGCCCAGCTCAGCGCCGCCTCAAACACCACCATCTCTTTGGCGTTCAGAGTCTCTCTCTGCAGGATACTCTCCAGGGTCACCGGGTCGATGTCACAGAAGCCCTCTGACCTCAGCGCCAGCTCGGCCTGAGCGTCGATGACCTCCCAGCACCTCTGCGTCAGCTCGGGCTCCTCGAACAGGCAGCTCTGCGACAGCAGCACACACGCGTTCTTCGCGCTCAGACTCGTCTCCAGGAAGTTCACGCAGGCGCGAGCCAAGTGCGGAACGATGTACTTCTTAGCTGCGTACAGGGTCGCCAGGACCGTGTCTGCGCACAGGTCGATCTCATCGCAGTAAATGTACCTGAAAGAGAGAGAAAGAGAGAGAAAGAGAGGGGGAGGGTTAGAGAGAGAGAGAGAGAGATAGAGAGATAGAGAGATAGAGAGATAGAGATTTTGACCGTGTCTTACTTCAACATGGCGAGGAAAGATGGCGGCTCCACGTCTGGGATCCGGATCTCGTCCTGGTCTTCTGCCAACTCGCCGTAGAACATGGCGTGAAACACAGAGCTGCCCACGGCCAGGACGTACTGAGGGGACAGAGACATGAGGAAGGTCGGTCCAAGTCTCTCCAAGTCTCTCAAAAGCTCCAAGTCCCAAGTCCAGATCAGGACAACCTCAGTCCACCGGCCTCAGTCCACCGGCCTCAGTCCACCGGCCTCAGTCCACCGGCCTCAGTCCACCGGCCTCAGTCCACCGGCCTCAGTCCAGCGGCCTCAGTCCAGCGGCCTCAGTCCAGCGGCCTCAGTCCACCGGCCTCAGTCCACCGGCCTCAGTCCACCGGCCTCAGTCCACCGGCCTCAGTCCACCGGCCCCAGCCCTGGGTCAGTCTGGCTTCAGTCTGGGTCTCAGTCTGGCCTCAGTCTGGCCTCAGTCCTGGTCTAGTACCTTGTGTCCTGGGACCCTCTGTGTTCCTCCTGGAGGTCCCACCACAAAGTGCACGTCTGCCATCATCTCGTTATTGAACATGACTGAGTTCCTACAGGACACACACAGTATTAGCTCCTCCCCTCCCACACACACACACACACACAGACACACACACACACACACACACACACACACACACACACACACGGTCTCTCCCCCCTCGCCCAACCTCCCCCTCACCTCTCCCGGAGGGTGGGGAACAGTCCTTGCCAGCTGGAGCCCGCGCTGCTGAGGCTGAGGCTGGGGCTGAGGCTGTGGGTGCTGTGGGGGGGCCCCTGGGTGCTGAGGGTGCTGCTGCTGTCAGACGGGACCAGCTTCTTGGAGGGGAACAGCTCTCCGGCCATCCTCCCCCCCCGCGGCGCTCAGACACCCTCCAGACACATGACTCCGACTGGAACCAGCAAGACTCTGTTATTGTCTCAGATAGTACGCATTAAAGGAGCAGTATGGAGACATGTGGCCAACAGTGGTACTGCAGCCTCTCCCACTCTCCCTGACTCAGGTTGCCAGATATGCAGACGAATCCAGCTGGGACCATAACAGCTGAATAGACAAGAGTTTTGGCAACAACAAATCTATAACCAACACCTTTTTCACAAAGATAGAAATCCTGGTTTTATTCCTTGTTTTGTCGTTAATGATTTGAGAATCATAACGAGACCTTTTTTAGTTCTGCGCCACATGGTACTTTACCAGTGAGATTAGCTCCACGCGGTGAGTTCTGGCGCCCGGAGCACAGACTTTCTGATTGGTGAAACGATGGAGGGCGGGACATCGAAATGAAAACAATAACAAGATTTAGGGGCTGGAAAAGTAATTTAGAAATTCAAATATCTCTGAACGACTGTTATCAGTTAAAGAAGTATTGGAAAAGAGCAGTTTATTATTATGACAAATTAGGGCCCTTTAACTCACTGACTGCCAGGCATTTTCAGATTTGAGAAGTGCATTCTGCCAGCAATTTCAGGTGATTTGACCCAACTTTGAAGTGCCACAGAATATTCATTTTTTAGACGATGTAAACACCAAGGGCACCAAATTAAAGATTAACCTCTCTGCTTTACTCTGAAAAAAACAGTTTGTTTCTACCTCTTACCGTTCTTGCGTTATTTGCCATAGAACAAAGCATACTTTCACCCATAACACCTGGTCTGAGCAAGAAAACAGAGAAAACGAGCTGTATGTAAACAGGAACATATCAAGCAGAAAAGAGACTTTAGATGCATTTTTGCTGCTTTAGTGACAACTCAAAACATCTTCACACTTGTTCCATTACAAAAATTATAAAAACATGACTCTGAAATAATACTTTTGATGGCAAATTGTTGGCAATTTATTCACAGATAGAAAATTTAACTTTCTTCTATACCATCAACCAAAACGTCAAACAACAACAACACAAAGATCAATAAAACTATAGATGTATAAAATAGAATGAAGCATGTGAATTTGTGTGTGTGTGTGTGACTGTCAGTGTGCGAGTGAGTGTCTGTGTGAGTGAGTGTCTGTGTGCGTGAGTGAGTGAGTGAGTGCGTGTGAGTGTTTGTGAGTGTGTCCGATAAATCATGATCAGGTTTGCTGAACGAATCCGAGGCATCAGTAACAGCAGCAGCTGATACGCTGCGAGAGGCGGAAGGTGTGTCCCTGCTCGGGGCTCTTGCTCCGCGCAAATGTAGCTGCAGAGACGGACCTCCACCCGGGTCTCCCCTCTCTCCCCTCTCGACCTCACTCACTGATCCGCGAGTCAATCTCTGAAGCAGTGTATACTGCTTATAACTATTCTTTTTTGCCATCACTCTTGCTATACTATCGCTAAACTAGATCTGATCCGTCTCAATGCTACAGTACGCTATCATCGCTCTGCTACAGCAGCACAGCACGCTCTCCAAACACTCCCACACTCCTCCTCCTCCTCTCCACTGACTTATGACCTCTCCTGTGGTGCAATACTGCATCCTACTGGTGGTGATTTATCATTACAGGTACATTTGCACTATATATCAGTGTTGTGGGTCATTAACAAGGTGCGCCAGACATTACTGCAGCCTCCCGTGTAATAACACGAAAAAGTCGTCTAAGTCGTCTTGGGCAGTGAGCGTCACTATACAATAGAACGACTTTTGTCGTCATGGGCAGTGAATGAGTTAATGATGACAGATTAGGGCCCTTTAATGATGACAGATTAGGGCCCTTAAATTATGACAGATTAGGGCCCTTTAATGATGACAGATTAGGGCCCTTAAATTATGACAGATTAGGGCCCTTAAATTATGACAGATTAGGGCCCTTTAATGATGACAGATTAGGGCCCTTTAATGATGACAGATTAGGGCCCTTAAATTATGACAGATTAGGGCCCTTTAATGATGACAGATTAGGGCCCTTAAATTATGACAGATTAGGGCCCTTTAATGATGTCAGATTAGGGCCCTTTAATGATGACAGATTATGGCCCTTTAATGATGACAGATTAGGGCCCTTCAATGATGACAGATTAGGGCCCTTAAATGATGACAGATTAGGGCCCTTTAATGATGACAGATTAGGGCCCTTTAATGATGACAGATTAGGGCCCTTTGATGACAGATTAGGGCCCTTAAATTATGACAGATTAGGGCCCTTTAATGATGACAGATTAGGGCCCTTTAATGATGACAGATTAGGGCCCTTTAATGATGACAGATTAGGGCCCTTAAATGATGACAGATTAGGGCCCTTTAATGATGACAGATTAGGGCCCTTAAATTATGACAGATTAGGGCCCTTTAATGATGACAGATTAGGGCCCTTTAATTATGACAGATTAGGGCCCTTTAATGATGACAGATTAGGGCCCTTTAATGATGACAGATTAGGGCCCTTAAATGATGACAGATTAGGGCCCTTTAATGATGACAGATTAGGGCCCTTTAATGATGACAGATTAGGGCCCTTTAATGATGACAGATTAGGGCCCTTTAATGATGACAGATTAGGGCCCTTAAATTATGACAGATTGGGGCCCTTTAATTATGACAGATTAGGGCCCTTAAATGATGACAGATTAGGGCCCTTAAATGATGACAGATTAGGGCCCTTAAATTATGACGGATTAGGGCCCTTTAATGATGACAGATTAGGGCCCTTTAATGATGACAGATTAGGGCCCTTAAATTATGACAGATTAGGGCCCTTAAATGATGACAGATTAGGGCCCTTTAATGATGACAGATTAGGGCCCTTTAATGATGACAGATTAGGGCCCTTTAATGATGACAGATTAGGGCCCTTTAATGATGACAGATTAGGGCCCTTAAATTATGACAGATTGGGGCCCTTTAATTATGACAGATTAGGGCCCTTAAATGATGACAGATTAGGGCCCTTAAATGATGACAGATTAGGGCCCTTAAATTATGACAGATTAGGGCCCTTTAATGATGACGGATTAGGGCTCTTTAATGATGACAGATTAGGGCCCTTAAATTATGACAGATTAGGGCCCTTTAATGATGACAGATTAGGGCCCTTAAATTATGACAGATTAGGGCCCTTAAATTATGACAGATTAGGGCCCTTTAATGATGACAGATTAGGGCCCTTTAATGATGACAGATTAGGGCCCTTAAATTATGACAGATTAGGGCCCTTTAATGATGACAGATTAGGGCCCTTAAATTATGACAGATTAGGGCCCTTTAATGATGTCAGATTAGGGCCCTTTAATGATGACAGATTATGGCCCTTTAATGATGACAGATTAGGGCCCTTCAATGATGACAGATTAGGGCCCTTTAATGATGACAGATTAGGGCCCTTTAATGATGACAGATTAGGGCCCTTTAATGATGACAGATTAGGGCCCTTAAATGATGACAGATTAGGGCCCTTTAATGATGACAGATTAGGGCCCTTTAATGATGACAGATTAGGGCCCTTTAATGATGACAGATTAGGGCCCTTTAATGATGACAGATTAGGGCCCTTTAATGATGACAGATTAGGGCCCTTTAATGATGACAGATTAGGGCCCTTAAATGATGACAGATTAGGGCCCTTTAATGATGACAGATTAGGGCCCTTTAATGATGACAGATTAGGGCCCTTTAATGATGACAGATTAGGGCCCTTAAATGATGACAGATCAGGGCCCTTTAATGATGACAGATTAGGGTCTTTAATGATGACAGATCAGGGCCCTTTAATGATGACAGATTAGGGCCCTTTAATGATGACAGATTAGGGCCCTTTAATGATGACAGATTAGGGCCCTTTAATGATGACAGATTAGGGCCCTTTAATGATGACAGATTAGGGCCCTTTAATGATGACAGATTAGGGCCCTTTAATGATGACAGATTAGGGCCCTTTAATGATGACAGATTAGGGCCCTTTAATGATGACAGATTAGGGCCCTTTAATGATGACAGATTAGGGCCCTTTAATGATGACAGATTAGGGCCCTTTAATGATGACAGATTAGGGCCCTTGATGACAGATTGGGGCCCTTTAATGACTTGAAAATCTTACATATTGCTACTTTTAGTAAGGTTATAACATCACTAATCTACTATTATCCGAATACTTTTATTTTGTAAATTTATTTTGAGAAGAAATCATTTTTGGGAAATGCCAGTGTTGCAGTTAGATGTTATACATATATAGAGAAAGGTAGAGTAGTGTAGAAACAGGGCTAAAGTGGTCATCATCAGATAAAGTTCTGCACAAGCCACAGGTCTGGATCTTAAACCTGGTCAAATCCTAAACCTGGTTCTAATCCGGTCCTGGTTCAGTCCCATTAACCGGAACCACTGAGAACAGACAATAATGAAGGATTCTGAGGGTTTTTCCTGCAAACCCGAGATGCTAATGCCGCAGTAGCTGTTAGCATCCACTTCCCCGTCACTTCCCGACCTGGACAACTCATAAACCATTAAGGAAAGATGCAAACACACGTGGTGCAGCAGAACATGCCAAATACATACACAACACACGCGCATTACAGTTAAAACATCGCTGGCTGCTGACGTTAGCGCGCCGAAGCTAATGCTAATGCTAATGCTAATGCTAATGCTAATGCTAATGCTAATGCTAAAGCTCCAGACACGGGCTGAACTCCTCCGATCCCGCGGGACTTACTGCTCTGAGAATGGGCTTGTGTCAGCACATCTGTCCCCGCGGAGAGAGCATGTTCCACCCGGGGAAGAGCCTTTGGTTTGGTCCGGGTTCGGGCTCGGTGGTTCCGGGGGCTGCTCGCTCGACTCTCCCCGAGAACAGAGACTGCAGCGCCGCAAGCAGGACACAGGGAGCACGGCAGAACCAGGAGAGGACCAGGAGAGGACCAGGAGAGGACCAGGAGAGGACCAGGAGAGGACCAGGAGAGGACCAGGAGAGGACCAGGAGAGGACCAGGAGAGGACCAGGAGAGGACCAGGATTGGACCAGGATTGGACCAGGAGAGGACCAGGAGAGGACCAGGAGAGGACCAGGAGAGGACCAGGATTGGACCAGGAGAGGACCAGGAGAGGACCAGGAGAGGACCAGGAGAGGACCAGGACCAGGAGAGGACCAGGAGAGGACCAGGAGAGGACCAGGAGAGGACCAGGATTGGACCAGGAGAGGATCAGGATAGGACCAGGAGAGGATCAGGATAGGACCAGGAGAGGACCAGGAGAGGACCAGGAGAGAGATGCAGGAGAGGACCAGGATAGGAACAGGAGAGGACCAGGAGAGAAGCAGGAGAGGACCAGGAGAGAAGCAGGAGAGGACCAGGAGAAGACCAGGAGAAGACCAGGAGAGGACCAGGAGAGGACCAGGAGGGATGCAGGAGAGAACCAGGAGAGGACCAGGAGAGGACCAGGAGAGATGCAGGAGAGGACCAGGAGAGATGCAGGAGAGGACCAGGAGAGAGGCAGGAGAGGACCAGGAGAGAAGCAGGAGAAGACCAGGAGAGAAGCAGGAGAGGACCAGGAGAGAAGCAGGAGAGGACCAGGATAGGACCAGGAGAGAACCAGGAGAGGACCAGGAGAGAGGTAGGAGAGGACCAGGAGAGAACCAGGAGTGACCCAGGAGAGAAGCAGGAGAGGACCAGGAGAGAAGCAGGAGAGGACCAGGAGAAGACCAGGAGAAGACCAGGAGAGGACCAGGAGAGGACCAGGAGGGATGCAGGAGAGAACCAGGAGAGGACCAGGAGAGGACCAGGAGAGATGCAGGAGAGGACCAGGAGAGATGCAGGAGAGGACCAGGAGAGATGCAGGAGAGGACCAGGAGAGAGGCAGGAGAGGACCAGGAGAGAAGCAGGAGAGGACCAGGAGAAGACCAGGAGAAGACCAGGAGAGGACCAGGAGGGATGCCGGAGAGAAGCAGGAGAGAACCAATTGAGGACCAGGAGAGGACCTGGAGAGATCCAGGAGAGGACAAGGTTAGGACCAGGACAGATGCAGGAGAGAACCAGGAGAGGACCAGGAGAGAACCAGGAGAGGACCAGGAGAGAAGCAGGAGAGAAGCAGGAGAAGACCAGGAGAGGACCAGGACCAGGAGAGATCAGGTGAGAACCAGGAGAGGACCAGTAGAGACTCAGGACCAAAGCCACACTCCAAACCATCTGCCAGGACCCTTAAGGGAGGAATCATTTCGCACCAGCTTCACAGTAGAACTCCCAGAGCAGTCAATTTGACGGCTTTTAGTTTTGGAAGTGCATTTACTCATCTCATGTGTATTCTTGGTCTTCATAAATTTGTAACTTTTTCTGTATTCTTATGTAGTTTATTTCTATGTCATTATGTTTTCATCGAATTATCTTTTACTTTTGAATTGAGAGTAATCGTACATTTAAAAAAAGAATTCCACCAGAAAATATCAATTACCATAGCAACAGGCTGTTTACTGTCAGAAGTTAGCATTAGCCATATTTACTGTATTTCATTTGTACTCACCAGTTCTAGCGCTTGACCCACAATCAAAACAAATGTATTACTAATAAGGTTAACGAGCTTTACAACCAGGTATAATATGACTTTATTGGTGAAGCTGAAGTTGGCTGAATGACGCTGTTAAAGTGCCTCAATGGCTACTTGTGTTGGGCCACAGAACATGTCAGAGTGGGCCTCATTTGGCCCACAGGCCTGAGTTTGGACCCCCCCTGCTCTTATGCAATATATATATATATAGTCTGTAGTTTGTGGAAACATCTTTAGCTCCCCCTCAGACTGACCACGCCCTCTCAGACTTACCACGCCCCCTCAGACTGACCACGCCCCCTCAGACTGACCACGCCTCCCTCAGACTGACCACGCCCTCTCACACTTGTCACGCCCCCTCAGACTGACCACGCCCCTTCATACAAACCACACCCCTCAAACTGACCACGCCCCCTCAGACTGGCCACGCCTCCTCAGACTGACCACGCCCTCTCACACTTGTCACGCCCCCTCAGACTGACCACGCCTCCTCAGACTGACCACGCCCTCTCACACTTGTCACGCTCCCTCAGACTTACCACGCCTCCTCAGACTGACCACGCCCCTTCATACAAACCACACCCCTCAAACTGACCACGCCCCCTCAGACTTACCACATCTCCTCAGACTGACCACACGCCTCAAACTGACCACGCCCCCTCAGACTTAACTGACCACACGCCTCAGACTGACCACGCCCCTTCATACAAACCACACCCCTCAGACTGACCACACCCTCTTAAACTGACCACGCCCCCTCAGCCTTCGCCTCCAAACATCTCTGAAATATAAACTAAAGAGAAATCCAGGAATGAAACAAAACATGTCTTTGTCGACAACAGTTTATTTACAGAAAGTGCATTTGTACAAATGTAGGAAACATTTTAATCACGTTCAAAATAAAAGCACAAAGTTACTGGAACCTTCAGCCTGAAAATCTACATTTCACGAAGGCGACGACGGCACAAACTGTTGGCACAAAATATAAGTGACAAAAAGTCCAATAAATATTAAATAATATTTTAAAAAACAGTAGATAAAATTCAATACAACCAGCAGCAGGTTTGAGGGTGTGTGTGTGTGTGTGTCTGTGTGTGTAAAATAAATAAGTATCATCATTCTGACACACACACTGACACACACAAACACACAGACACACACAAACAGACACACGCTGACACACGTTTATTTCTACAGTTAAAACATAAAGTGCTTTTCAAAACTCTCACACAGGCATCATCACCACAGAGGGACTAGAGAGAGGCCTCTGTTGCCGTGGAAACTCTGGCGGCCATCTTGCGTATTCCCAAGAGCATATTTCTCATTGCGGAGACTTAGCCGGTGTCTCTTTAAATGTGTTGACGCTTCCGTGACTTTGGAAGTTATCACGACACGAGGGTGTGCAAAAAAACAAATGTTACTCGGTGGCTTGGTTTGAGGTTTGCTAAAGTTATGCTAACGTTTTGCTAATAGCATAGTTAAAGCGCTTATAACAGGTTGGATTTACTTTTTGCAAAACACAGTCAACGTTACTAATATTTAAGATTTTGATGAAGATTATCCAAACGTCATCCCAGTTTCACTTCCTGGTAACGGGTGACATCACAGGAGCGCCCAAGCACCAGTGCAATTAACCGAAACTGACAATATATTTGGACAAAGGAAATGACAAGAACGCACTTTGATCCAGTGAAAAAACTTTAAAAACATTGTTTGCGGTGATGTCATTAGTTCTAGAACGCGGCTCTACTTCCTGGAAATTTCACCAACTGCCGCTTAAAATTGATTAAAATGGGGTCAACATTAGAAAATCATTAAAAAACCTGCACTTACATAAAAATATTAATAATTTCATTTAAACAAAAACATCAATTAGAAAAAGGCTAACCGGGAAATGTGTTTGTTTGACTTCAGTATAATGTTAGCATAGAATTAGCATAACATTAGCGTAAAGTTAGCATAACATTAGAAAAACGTTAACATAGAAGTAGCACAACGTTAGCATAATGTTAGTATATAATTAGCAAAATGTTAGGATTAGCGTAATTTTAGAATAACATAAGCATAACGCTAGCATATTCCCGTAATGTTAGCATTAGCGTAATTTTAGCAAAACGTCAGCACACCTGATCAATTCAAGCCACCAACCAACTCCTGTTTGATTTGATGATGTTTTACAGTTTTATTTTGTTAATGTAAAAGTTTGGCTCTGAAGTTAAAACCTGAAGTTAAGACATTTAGAACCAGAGAGACCAGAGAGAGACCAGAGAGAGACCAGAGAGAGACCAGAGAGAGGCCAGAGACCAGAGAGAGACCAGAGACCAGAGAGAGACCAGAGACCAGAGAGAGACCAGAGAGAGACCAGAGACCAGAGACCGGAGAGAGACCAGAGAGAGACCAGAGAGAGACCAGAGACCAGAGAGAGACCAGAGAGAGACCAGAGACCAGAGAGAGACCAGAGAGAGACCAGAGAGAGACCAGAGAGAGACCAGAGAGAGACCAGAGAGAGACCAGACCCGAGACCAGAGAGAGACCAGAGAGAGACCAGAGAGAGACCAGAGAGAGACCAGACCCGAGACCAGACCCAGACCAGACCAGACCGAGACCAGAGAGAGACCAGAGAGAGACCAGACCCGAGACCAGAGAGAGACCAGAGAGAGACCAGAGAGAGACCAGAGACCAGAGAGAGACCAGAGAGAGACCAGACCCGAGACCAGAGAGAGACCAGAGAGAGACCAGAGAGAGACCAGAGAGAGACCAGAGAGAGACCAGACCCGAGACCAGACCCGAGACCAGAGAGAGACCAGAGAGAGACCAGAGAGAGACCAGAGAGAGACCAGAGAGAGACCAGAGAGAGACCAGACCCGAGACCAGACCCGAGACCAGACCCAAGACCAGACCCGAGACCAGAGAGAGACCAGAGAGAGACCAGAGAGAGACCAGAGACCAGAGAGAGACCAGAGAGAGACCAGACCCGAGACCAGAGAGAGACCAGAGAGAGACCAGAGACCAGACCCGAGACCAGACCCGAGACCAGACCCGAGACCAGACCCGAGACCAGAGAGAGACCAGAGAGAGACCAGACCCGAGACCAGAGAGAGACCAGAGAGAGACCAGAGAGAGACCAGAGACCAGAGAGAGACCAGAGAGAGACCAGACCCGAGACCAGAGAGAGACCAGAGAGAGACCAGAGAGAGACCAGAGAGAGACCAGAGAGAGACCAGAGAGAGACCAGACCCGAGACCAGACCCGAGACCAGAGAGAGACCAGAGAGAGACCAGAGAGAGAGACCAGAGACCAGACCAGAGAGAGACCAGAGAGAGACCAGACCCGAGACCAGACCCGAGACCAGAGAGAGACCAGAGAGAGACCAGAGAGAGACTGGACAGCCAATGGTATTGACTAGAAACCAAACCAAAACAAAGAAACATGTGACTGTGCTTCATCACGTGATCTGGGGGCGTGGCCTATAAGGAGCCCCTGTAGTATCTGGTTTCCATCACAACCCGGAGCCCTCTCTGGCCCCTCACTGACCTCTGACCCTGTCCTCTCTCCTCCCTGCTTTAATGCCCCGAAGAGCGTTTAGTGCAATGGATATCGTTGTGTTCTGGATCAAGATATTGTAACTTTAAAAAGATATTGTAACTTTAAAAGACATAAACAGCAGATGACAGTAAACTCCTCCTCCTGCCACACACACACACACACGTCTAAGATTACAGTCTAAGAACCACTGTTTGTCGGTTTATTAAGTAACATTCTGAATTATTTGTCTTGTGTGTTTCCGCTGGAGGACTGTTGCGTCGGTGTTTCCTGTTCAATAACTGGAAATAAAGTAAATGTGTAGATAATGATGAAAACTAACTAGAGAAGAAGAGTCTGAAGAGAAGCAGATAAATATTCTGTGAGTGCGTTTACAAAGCAGCGTTGCTCCCAAACCGGTCTGACGGCTCTGGTCCCGGTCTACAAACGGCTCTGGTCCCGGTCTACAAACGGCTCTGGTACCGGTCTACAAACGGCTCTGGTCCCGGTCTACAAACGGCTCTGGTCCCGGTCTACAAACGGCTCTGGTCCCGGTCTACAAACGGCTCTGGTCCCGGTCTACAAACGGCTCTGGTCCCGGTCTACAAACGGCTCTGGTACCGGTCTACAAACGGCTCTGGTACCGGTCTACAAACGGCTCTGGTCCCGGTCTACAAACGGCTCTGGTCCCGGACAACAAACAGCTCTGGTCCCGGTCTACAAACGGCTCTGGTCCCGGTCTACAAACAGCTCTGGTCCCGGTCTACAAACGGCTCTGGTCCCGGTCTACAAACGGCTCTGGTCCCGGTCTACAAACAGCTCTGGTCTCGGTCTACAAACAGCTCTGGTCCCGGTCTACAAACAGCTCTGGTCCCGGTCAACAAACGGCTCTGGTCCCGATCTACAAACAGCTCTGGTCCCGGTCAACAAACAGCTCTGGTCCCGGTCTACAAACGGCTCTGGTCCCGGACAACAAACAGCTCTGGTCCCGGTCTACAAACGGCTCTGGTCCCGGTCAACAAACGGCTCTGGTCCCGGTCTACAAACGGCTCTGGTCCCGGTCTACAAACGGCTCTGGTCCCGGTCTACAAACGGCTCTGGTCCCGGTCTACAAACGGCTCTGGTCCCGGTCTACAAACGGCTCTGGTCCCGGGCAACAAACGGCTCTGGTCCCGGTCTACAAACGGCTCTGGTACCGGTCTACAAACGGCTCTGGTCCCGGTCTACAAACGGCTCTGGTCCCGGTCAACAAACGGCTCTGGTCCCGGTCTACAAACGGCTCTGGTCCCGGTCAACAAACAGCTCTGGTCCCGGTCTACAAACGGCTCTGGTCCCGGTCTACAAACGGCTCTGGTCCCGGTCAACAAACAGCTCTGGTCCCGGTCTACAAACGGCTCTGGTCCCGGTCTACAAACGGCTCTGGTCCCGGTCTACAAACGGCTCTGGTCCTGGTCAACAAACAGCTCTGGTCCCGGTCAACAAACAGCTCTGGTCCCGGTCTACAAACGGCTCTGGTCCCGGTCTACAAACGGCTCTGGTCCCGGACTACAAACGGCTCTGGTCCCGGTCTACAAACGGCTCTGGTCCCGGTCTACAAACGGCTCTGGTCCCGGTCTACAAACGGCTCTGGTCCCGGTCAACAAACAGCTCTGATCCCGGTCTACAAACGGCTCTGGTCCCGGTCTACAAACAGCTCTGGTCCCGGTCTACAAACGGCTCTGGTCCCGGTCTACAAACGGCTCTGGTCCCGGCCTACAAACGGCTCTGGTCCCAGTCTACAAACGGCTCTGGTCCCGGTCTACAAATGGCTCTGGTCCCGGTCTACAAACGGCTCTGGTCCCGATCTACAAATGGGCCGAGGACTTTGGATTATTACTCAAGCTTTGGACCAGAGAGAGACCAGAGAGAGACCAGACCCGAGACCAGAGAGAGACCAGAGAGAGACCAGACCCGAGACTAGAGAGAGACCAGAGAGAGACCAGACCCGAGACCAGAGAGAGACCAGAGAGAGACCAGAGAGAGACCAGAGAGAGACCAGAGAGAGACCAGAGAGAGACCAGACCCGAGACCAGAGAGAGACCAGACCCGAGACCAGAGAGAGACCAGACCCGAGACCAGAGAGAGACCAGAGAGAGACCAGACCCGAGACCAGAGAGAGACCAGACCCGAGACCAGAGAGAGACCAGAGAAAGACTGGACAGCCAATGGTATTGACTAGAAACCAAACCAAAACAAAGAAACATGTGACTGTGCTTCATCACGTGATCTGGGGGCGTGGCCTATAAGGAGCCCCTGTAGTATCTGGTTTCCATGGTTACCTGCAGTGTAAACGCACAGGTGCTCTGTAAACGGACTCCAACATGGTCAGGCGATACGGCGACCCATGGTGTCACCATGTGAGAAGGAAATATGTGAGGGGTTTGACACGAACACACTCCCAGAGCAGTCACAGAGTTAGTCTGTAGGACTTCTCCTCATGGACAGTTGTGGTCGTCTGAACTCTGACCTTTTCTATCAATATGTTGTTTTTGTGATGACTTTATTCAATTAGTGATAGTTCTACCTTAAACTCTCCATTCATTTGAATTTCAATATTTAAATAGAGCCATTGACGGTCGCTTGGAAACGTTCTATGGCAGTGTCAGACTCTACACTGAGTGTTCTCCTCCTCACACCTCCTCACACCTCCTCACTCCTCCTCACACCTCCTCACTCCTCCTCTCTCCTCCTCACTCCTCCTCACACCTCCTCACTCCTCCTCTCTCCTCCTCACTCCTCCTCACTCCTCCTCACACCTCCTCACTCCTCCTCTCTCCTCCTCACTCCTCCTCTCTCCTCCTCACTCCTCCTCACTCCTCCTCACTCCTCCTCTCTCCTCCTCTCTCCTCCTCACTCCTCCTCTCTCCTCCTCACTCCTCCTCACTCCTCCTCTCTCCTCCTCACACGTAGACCTTGGCCAGCCCGTCAGACCCCTCACTCCTCCTCTCTCCTCCTCACACGTAGACCTTGGCCAGCCCGTCAGACCCCTCACTCCTCCTCGCACCTCCTCGCTCCCTCCTCACACGTAGACCTTGGCCAGCCCGTCAGACCCCTCACTCCTCCTCGCACCTCCTCTCTCCTCCTCACACGTAGACCTTGGCCAGCCCGTCAGACCCCCTAAGACCTCCTCTCTCCTCCTCACACGTAGACCTTGGCCAGCCCGTCTGACCCCCTAAGACCTCCTCACACCTCCTCACTTCTCCTCTCTCCTCCTCACACGTAGATCTCACACGTAGACCTTGGCCTCTGACCCCTCACGCCTCTGACCCCTACACCTCCTCTCTCCTCCTCACACGTAGACCTTGGCCAGCCCGTCAGACCCCTCACACCTCCTCTCTCCTCCTCACACGTAGACCTTGGCCAGCCCGTCAGACCCCTCACACCTCCTCGCTCCCTCCTCTCTCCTCCTCACTCCTCCTCACTCCTCCTCGCTCCTCCTCGCTCCTCCTCACACGTAGACCTTGGCCAGCCCGTCAGACCCCTCACTCCTCCTCGCACCTCCTCGCTCCTCCTCACACGTAGACCTTGGCCAGCCCATCAGACCCCTCACTCCTCCTCGCACCTCCTCTCTCCTCCTCACACGTAGACCTTGGCCAGCCCGTCAGACCCCTCACTCCTCCTCGCACCTCCTCTCTCCTCCTCACACGTAGACCTTGGCCAGCCCGTCAGACCCCTCACTCCTCCTCGCTCCTCCTCGCTCCTCCTCACACGTAGACCTTGGCCAGCCCGTCAGACCCCTCACTCCTCCTCGCACCTCCTCTCTCCTCCTCACACGTAGACCTTGGCCAGCCCGTCAGACCCCTCACTCCTCCTCGCACCTCCTCCTCACTCCTCCTCACACGTAGACCTTGGCCAGCCCGTCAGACCCCCCGCTGCTCATGTATCCCAGGGTGTGGTGGAAGGAGACGCTGTGGATGGACTCGTGGAACTTCCTCCTGTGAGCAGTGAACTCCTGGACACAGGTGCGAGAGTCCAGGCTCCACAGCCGCACTGAGCAGTCATGGCCTGTAGGGGGCAGCGCACTTTACAAACACATCCACCAGAGACTGAGACCAGAGAGAGAGAGCAGAGACTGAGACCAGAGAGAGAGAGCAGAGACTGAGACCAGAGAGAGAGACCAGAGAGAGAAAGCAGAGACTGAGACCAGAGAGAGAGACCAGAGACTGAGACCAGAGAGAGAGACCAGAGACTGAGAGAGAGAGCAGAGACTGAGACCAGAGAGAGAGAGCAGAGACTGAGACCAGAGAGAGAGAGCAGAGAGAGACCAGAGAGAGACCAGAGACTGAGACCAGAGAGAGACCAGAGAGAGACCAGAGATTGAGACCAGAGAGAGACCAGAGAGAGACCAGAGATTGAGACCAGAGAGAGACCAGAGAGAGACCAGAGAGAGACCAGAGAGAGACCAGAGAGAGACCAGAGAGAGACCAGAGAGAGACCAGAGAGAGAGACCAGAGAGAGGGACCAGAGAGAGACTAGAGAGAGACCAGAGATTGAGACCAGAGAGAGACCAGAGAGAGACCAGAGAGAGAGACCAGAGAGAGACTAGAGACAGCGACATTTGACCGTGGATTCTCTGGAGCTGGTTCAGTGTTGAATGCAGTAAAACCAGTAAAAACCAGTAAAACCAGGTGTGAAAGAGGACTCACTTCCTGACAGCAGGTAGAGGCCGTTGGGGTCCACAGAGAGACAGGTGACCGAGTCCAGGTGAGCCACCATCGAGTGCACCTGTTTACCTGCACACACCACACACAGCCACCGGGGGCAGCACCGAGACACACACACACACACTGTAACTGTTATATTATAACAGAGAGACCAGAGAGAGACCAGAGAGGGACCAGAGAGAGAGACCAGAGCGAGAGCAGAGAGAGACCAGAGAGAGACAAGAGAGAGACCAGAGAGAGACCAGAGAGACCAGAGAGAGACCAGAGAGGGACCAGAGAGAGACCAGAGAGAGACCAGAGAGAGAGACCAGAGAGAGACCAGAGAGAGAGCAGAGAGACAGTCCAGAGAGAGACCAGAGTGAGAGATAGTCCAGAGGGAAGGACCAGAGAGAGACCAGAGTGAGAGATAGTCTAGAGGGAAGGACCAGAGAGAGACCAGAGTGAGAGATAGTCCAGAGGGAAGGACCAGAGAGAGACCAGAGTGAGAGATAGTCTAGAGGGAAGGACCAGAGAGAGACCAGAGTGAGAGATAGTCCAGAGGGAAGGACCAGAGAGAGACCAGAGTGAGAGATAGTCCAGAGGGAAGGACAAGAGAGAGACCAGAGTGAGAGATAGTCTAGAGGGAAGGACCAGAGAGAGACCAGAGTGAGAGATAGTCTAGAGGGAAGGACCAGAGAGAGACCAGAGTGAGAGATAGTCTAGAGGGAAGGACCAGAGAGAGACCAGAGTGAGAGATAGTCTAGAGGGAAGGACCAGAGAGAGACCAGAGTGAGAGATAGTCTAGAGGGAAGGACCAGAGAGAGACCAGAGTGAGAGAGAGTCCAGAGGGAAGGACCAAAATGAGAGAGTCCAGAGGGAAGGACCAGAGAGAGACCAGAGTGAGAGAGAGTCCAGAGGGAAGGACCAAAATGAGAGAGTCCAGAGGGAAGGACCAGAGAGAGACCAGAGTGAGAGATAGTCCAGAGGGAAGGACCAGAGAGAGACCAGAGTGAGAGATAGTCTAGAGGGAAGGACCAGAGAGAGACCAGAGTGAGAGATAGTCTAGAGGGAAGGACCAGAGAGAGACCAGAGTGAGAGATAGTCTAGAGGGAAGGACCAGAGAGAGACCAGAGTGAGAGATAGTCTAGAGGGAAGGACCAGAGAGAGACCAGAGTGAGAGATAGTCTAGAGGGAAGGACCAGAGAGAGACCAGAGAGGGAGAGTGTCCAGAGACAGACACAAGGGAAAGACTAGAGAGACCAGAGAAACAGTCAAACGCTGGTGATCACATTACCCCTCGGGCTATATTAGAAGAATTAAAAAAAATTCTGGTATTAAGAGTCTTGGTACCTGTGTTGTTGTCATAGAAACGAATCTGTCGGTCCTCTCCAGCCGCTATGCTCAGAGGCAGAGAGGGATGGCTGAGGACCTGGTTGATCCCAGTCTCCGGCCTGGTCTCTGGTCTGGTCTCGTGTCCGGTCTCCTCCCTGCTCCCTGGTCCGGTCTCCTCCCTGGTCCCTGGTCCGGTCTCCTCCCTGGTCTCCTCTCTGGTCTCGGTCTCCAGCCTCAGGACCTGCTGTTGCGTCTCCAGGTTGATGAGGGCGATGGCTCCGGAGGTGAAGGAGCAGACCACCAAGGCCGGATCAGAGGCCAGCAGGGCCACAGAGGAGGGGGCCCCCAACTCTGAGGAGGCATGGACCATTACAGACCAGAGAGAGACCAGAGAGAGAGACCAGAGAGAGAGCAGAGAGAGAGACCAGAGAGAGACCAGAGAGAGAGAGACCAGAGAGAGAGAGACCAGAGAGAGAGACCAGAGAGAGACCAGAGAGAGACCAGAGAGAGAGACCAGAGAGAGAGCAGAGAGAGACCAGAGAGAGACCAGAGAGAGACCAGAGAGAGAGACCAGAGAGAGAGCAGAGAGAGACCAGAGAGAGACCAGAGAGAGAGACCAGAGAGAGAGCAGAGAGAGACCAGAGAGAGACCAGAGAGAGAGACCAGAGAGAGAGACCAGAGAGAGACCAGAGAGAGACCAGAGAGAGAGACCAGAGAGAGAGACCAGAGAGAGACCAGAGAGAGAGCAGAGAGAGACCAGAGAGAGAGACCAGAGAGAGACCAGAGAGAGACCAGAGAGAGAGACCAGAGAGAGAGACCAGAGAGAGAGACCAGAGAGAGAGACCAGAGAGAGACCAGAGAGAGAGCAGAGAGAGACCAGAGAGAGAGACCAGAGAGAGAGCAGAGAGAGACCAGAGAGAGACCAGAGAGAGACCAGAGAGAGAGCAGAGAGAGAGACCAGAGAGAGAGACCAGAGAGAGACCAGAGAGAGACCAGAGAGAGACCAGAGAGAGACCAGAGAGAGACCAGAGAGAGAGACCAGAGAGAGACCAGAGAGAGAGCAGAGAGAGACCAGAGAGAGAGCAGAGAGAGACCAGAGAGAGAGACCAGAAAGAGACCAGAGAGAGAGACCAGAGAGAGAGCAGAGAGAGACCAGAGAGAGACCAGAGAGAGAGACCAGAGAGAGAGAGAGAGAGACCAGAGAGAGAGCAGAGAGAGACCAGAGAGAGACCAGAGAGAGAGACCAGAGAGAGACCAGAGAGAGATCAGAGAGAGACAAGAGAGAGACCAGAGAGAGAGACCAGAGAGAGAGACCAGAGAGAGAGACCAGAGAGAGACCAGAGAGAGAGAGCAGAGAGAGACCAGAGAGAGACCAGAGAGAGAGACCAGAGAGAGACCAGAGAGAGACCATATGAACACGGTCGCAAGGCGGGTTAGATGCCCTGTGTTTCGTACCTGGCGCTCGGATCACGGCGAGCGCTGGTCGCGTTTCGGTCGCGTCCCAAACCCTCACCGTCCCATCGGCCGAACAGGAAATGAGGTGCTGGTGGGCGGAGCTATAGGCCACGCCCCAAACTGCATCAGAATGACCAGAGAGCGCCCCCCGCAGGACATTGGGCTCTGAGGGAGAAGAGATCAGACACATCAAAACAAACTATAATATTATTCCAGATCAGAGACCAGAGAGAAACCAGAAAGAGACCAGAGAGACACCAGAAAGAGACCAGAGAGACACCAGAAAGAGACCAGAGAGACACCAGAGAGAGAGGCCAAAGAGAGACCAGAGAGAGACCAGAGAGAGACCAAAGAGAGACCAGAGAGAGACCAGAGAGAGACCCGAGAGTGCCTCGAGAGAGACCAGAGAGAGACCAGAGAGAGACTAGAGAGAGACCAGAGGGAGACCAGAGGGAGACCAGAGAGAGACCAGAGAGAGACCAGAGAGAGACCAGAGGGAGACCAGAGAGAGAAGCAAAAAGTCTCGGTCACAAGGCGGGTTAGATGCCGAGTCCTTCTTGATTCTTTTATTTAACTATTTTGTGTTTTAACTTGATGGTACTTGTCGTTTCTGGTGCGTACCATATGCGTCGTAGGGGTCTGTGGTCGCACTGGGCGTGTTCCAGCTGTAGATGGCGCCGTCTGCTCCTCCACTGAAGAACTGGTCTCCAGAAGAACTCATCACCGAACTGAGGACCGCAGCACTGAGGACAAGAACCAGGACTGAACCAGGACTGAGCCAGGTCTGAGGCAGGTCTGAGCCAGGACTGAGCCAGGACTGAGCCAGGTCCAAACCAGGACTGAGCCAGGACTGAGCCAGGACTGCGCCAGGACTGAGCCAGGACTGCGCCAGGACTGAGCCAGGTCTGAGCCAGGTCTGAGCCAGGACTGGACCAGGACTGAACCAGGACTAACCTGTGAGCTCTGAAGGTATAGATGGGCTCCACGTCTAAAGCAGCACATCTGCACAAACAAAAACAGAGACATGTTAGACCCGACCTTTAATACCCGAGCTAGTCCCGGTCTGGACCCACTCTGGGGCCGGTCTGGACCCAGTCCGGGGCCGGTCTTACTTCTTGCTGGGGCTGGCCTTGTGCAGATTCCACAGCTTGAGGGTGTGGTCCTCAGAGGAGGTCAGCAGAAGGGGCTCTGTGGGGTGAAAGACCACAGACCGGACCGAGTCCAGGTGGCTCCTCAGACTGAACTTCTGAGACCAGGTTCTCCTCACAGAGTCCACTGAGCTCACCGGGACCTGAGGGGACCAGAGAGACCAGGGAGACCAGAGAGACCAGGGAGACCAGGGAGACCAGAGAGACCAGGGAGACCAGGGAGAGACCAGGGAGAGACCAGGGAGAGAGCAGGGAGACAAGGGAGACCAGAGAGACCAGAGAGACCAGAGAGACCAGGGAGACCAGGGAGACCAGGGAGAGACCAGGGAGAGACCAGGGAGAGACCAGGGAGAGATCACAGAGACCAGAGAGAGACCAGAGAGACCAGGGAGACCAGGGAGAGACCAGAGAGAGACCAGGGAGAGACCAGAGAGACCAGAGAGACCAGAGAGAGACCAGAGAGAGACCAGAGAGAGACCAGAGAGACCAGAGACCAGAGAGACCAGAGAGACCAGGGAGGGAGAGACCCGAGAGAGACCAGTGAGAGACCAGAGAGACAAGAGAGAAACCAGCAAGAGACCAGAGAGAAACCAGCGAGAGACCAGAGAGACCAGAGAGAAACCAGATTTATTTTATGAATCTGGACGCATGTTTCCACAATTTTGACCACAACAAAATATAGAAAACATTTGCAGTTTTAAGGGCCTGAGAGGAGTGAGAGGACAATGCTGTACCATGTGGAGACACCATGTGGGCTGTGGTTCAGGACTCACCTCGTACTCTGACGCCTCACACTCGTTGGACACTGTGATTCCTGCCAGTTCCCCCAGACCCAGGTCCAGGGACACAGCCTCATCCACCGGCCCCAAGAGGAAGGACTTCCCCTGGGACGCTGCGAAGACCGACTCTGGGGACCACAGACAGACTCTACTGGACCAGGTACCAGGACTAAAGCAGGACTAAAGCAGGACTAAAGCAGGTCTAAAGCAGGTCTAAAGCAGGTCTAAAGCAGGACTAAAGCAGGACTAAAGCAGGACTAAAGCAGGACTAAAGCAGGACTAAAGCAGGTCTAAAGCAGGACTAAAGCAGGACTAAAGCAGGTCTAAAGCAGGTCTAAACCAGGCCT
Organism: Knipowitschia caucasica; assembly: GCA_964034765.1. NCBI lineage: Eukaryota > Metazoa > Chordata > Actinopteri > Gobiiformes > Gobiidae > Knipowitschia > Knipowitschia caucasica. The sequence continues at coordinate 50,611,193 of OZ035825.1, forward strand.
AAACCAGGAGTAAAGCAGGACTAAAGCAGGATTAAAGCAGGACTAAAGCAGGTCTAAAGCAGGACTAAAGCAGGACTAAAGCAGGACTAAAGCAGGACTAAAGCAGGTCTAAAGCAGGACTAAAGCAGGTCTAAAGCAGGTCTAAACCAGGACTAAAGCAGGACTAAAGCAGGTCTAAAGCAGGACTAAAGCAGGACTAAAGCAGGACTAAAGCAGGACTAAAGCAGGTCTAAAGCAGGACTAAAGCAGGACTAAAGCAGGTCTAAAGCAGGTCTAAAGCAGGTCTAAAGCAGGTCTAAAGCAGGACTAAAGCAGGTCTAAAGCAGGTCTAAAGCAGGACTAAAGCAGGACTAAAACAGGCCTAAACCAGGACTAAACCAGGTCTAAACCAGGTCTAAACCAGGTCTAAACCAGGACTAAACCAGGACTAAACCAGGTCTAAACCAGGACTAAACCAGGACTAAACCATGTCTAAACCAGGTCCGGATCAGGACTGAGCCAGGACTAAACCAGGACTAAACCAGGCCTCTGCTCTCTCTCAGTACCGTGTTCGGGTCGTCCCTGGTCCTCGCTGAAGCGTCCCACTCCAGACCGTGGAGGACCAGGGGACAGGTCTTCGGCCTCTCGCAGGTTTGACAACATGTCCTGCAACTTAGACCGGTTTGGACCTGAGGAGAGAGACCAGAGAGACCAGAGAGACCAGCAGTTAGAGCAGGAGTAGAAGCAGTAGAGAGAGACCAGAGAGAGAGCCAAGAGAGAGAGAGACCAGAGAGAGAGCCAAGAGAGAGAGAGACCAGAGAGAGAGAGACCAGAGAGAGATCAGAGAGAGAGAGACCAGAGAGAGACCAGAGAGAGAGACCAGAGAGAGAGAGAGACCAGAGAGAGAGACCAGAGAGAGACCAGAGAGAGACCAGAGAGAGAGCCAAGAGAGAGAGAGACCAGAGAGAGACCAGAGAGAGACCAGAGAGAGACCAGAGAGAGAGCCAAGAGAGAGAGAGACCAGAGAGAGACCAGAGAGAGAGACCAGAGAGAGAGAGACCAGAGAGAGAGAGACCAGAGAGAGACCAGAGAGAGAGACAACAGAGAGAGTAGTAGTAGAGACCAGAGAGAGACCAGTAGCAGTAGAGAGAGCCTTACGTTTGACCCCCTTCTTGCCCCTCCTCTCCCTCTTGTACTGCTCCTTCAGTTCCTCGATGACGCTCTGGTCCCAGGAGCGGCCCAGACTCAGGTCCAGGTCTGTGGGACCAGAAACAACCATTACACCAGAACATTCTGGTTCTAACACCAGAAATCCTTTTCCAGTAGAACCTGATCCAATAACATTTGGACTGTGTATCTAAAAATTGTAAATCTGTAAATTTCTTTAGAGTCAGAACGTTTCCATGGCAACAACAGCGTGACTCATGTCTGCAGTGTCCTCCCACATAAACTGGACCCAGAACTACAACTGCAGACTCTCTGGTCTCTCTCTGGTCTCTCTCTGGTCTCTCTCTGGTTTCTCTCTCTGGTTTCTCTCTCTGGTTTCTCTCTCTGGTCTCTCGTCTCTCTGGTCTCTCTCTGGTCTCTCTCTGGTTCCTCTCTCTCTGGTCTCTCTCGCTGGTCTCTCTCGCTGGTCTCTCTCTGGTCCCTCCCTGGTCTCCCTCTTTGGTCTCTCTCTCTCTTTGGTCCCTCTCTGGTCCCTCTCTGGTCCCTCTCTGGTCCCTCTCTGGTCCCTCCCTGGTCTCTCCCTGGTCTCTCCCTGGTCCCTCCCTGGTCTCTCCCTGGTCCCTCCCTGGTCTCTCCCTGGTCCCTCCCTGGTCCCTCCCTGGTCTCTCCCTGGTCCCTCCCTGGTCTCTCCCTGGTCTCTCCGTGGTCTCCCTGGTTCAGTGCAGTGTGTGTGTCTGACCAGAGGTGGCGCTGTCCTCTGAGCTGCACAGGAAGTCGAAGCCTCTCAGAGCCTCCTCTGTGTCCTCAGAGGACGAGGAGGAGACCGTGGAGTGACGCCGCACCATCTGCAACAAACCAGGTGTAAGACCAGGTGTTAGACCAGGTGTTAGACCAGAGACACGTACAGGCCAGTGTGGGCGGGTCCCAGCTCAAAAGTGTCCAAAATGACGTGCGCTGACATGCTGCAGTACCACCCCGGGCCTGTGGGGGTGGACCCTGACATGCTGCAGTACCACCCCGGGCCTGTGGGGGTGGACCCTGACATGCTGCAGTACCACCCCGGGCCTGTGGGGGTGGACCTTGACATGCTGCAATACCACCCCGGGCCTGTGGGGGTGGACCCTGACATGCTGCAGTACCACCCCGGGCCTGTGGGGGTGGACCCTGACATGCTGCAGTACCACCCCGGGCCTGTGGGGGTGGACCCTGACATGCTGCAGTACCACCCCGGGCCTGTGGGGGTGGACCCTGACATGCTGCAGTACCACCCCGGGCCAGTGGGGGTGGACTCTGACATGCTGCAGTACCACCCCGGGCCTGTGGGGGTGGACCCTGACATGCTGCAGTACCACCCCAGGCCTGTGGGGGTGGACCCTGACATGCTGCAGTACCACCCCGGGCCTGTGGGGGTGGACCCTGACATGCTGCAGTACCACCCCGGGCCTGTGGGGGTGGACCCTGACATGCTGCAGTACCACCCCGGGCCTGTGGGGGTGGACCCTGACATGCTGCAGTACCACCCCAGGCCTGTGGGGGTGGACCCTGACATGCTGCAGTACCACCCCGGGCCTGTGGGGGTGGACCCTGACATGCTGCAGTACCACCCCAGGCCTGTGGGGGTGGACCCTGACATGCTGCAGTACCACCCCGGGCCTGTGGGGGTGGACCCTGACATGCTGCAGTACCACCCCGGGCCTGTGGGGGTGGACCCTGACATGCTGCAGTACCACCCCGGGCCTGTGGGGGTGGACCCAGAAGAAGAATTAGCCAATGCTAACATATAGCATTAGCAGACCTCTCAAAAACGTCTTTACAGGATGGACCTAAAGTGTCTCTTGGCCCAAAGCTCCGTTCCACATGTGTGTCAATGCTGAGTGTTCTGGACCAGTCTAGTTTAGTCGCTGTGGACTTTAGAAGTCTCTCGTTTAAATGAATGGAGCTGCTCCGGCTGACGCATGCGCTGATGCGTTTTTTCACAATTTTCTTGTGGGCGGGACCACTCGCGGCCATTTTGGATAGCTCCAGTAGAGCACTATTTTTGGCCCATTAGTTAGAACGGCACAGATAGGCCTGACTCTGTCTGTTTATATCTACAGTCTATGGAACAGACGTGTGGCACTCACCAGGTCGGCCGTAGTCGGGTCCTCCTCCGGCTCCAGGTCTCGGTCCGGGTCTCGGTCCAGGTCCTGGTCCAGGAGCAGGTCTTGGTCTTGGCTGAACTGTGCAGCTGCTCTCTCTATGATCCGGAAGGTCTCCATGACGGACTCCACACAGCGCAGCGGGTCCAGGGGGTCCTGACTGAGACCAGACCAGACCAGAATAGGCCAGAGGAGACCAGAGCAGACCAGAGCAGACCAGAATAGGCCAGAATAGGCCAGAGGAGACCAGAGCAGACCAGAGCAGACCAGAGCAGACCAGAGCAGAGGAGACCAGACCAGAATAGGCCAGAGCAGACCAGAATAGGCCAGAGCAGACCAGAGCAGACCAGAATAGGCCAGAGCAGACCAGACCAGACCAGACCAGACCAGAGCAGACCAGACCAGACCAGAGCAGACCAGAGAAACAAACAGCTGTTGTATCGTCAGGTTTTCAAAAATATATAAATAGAATATTATACTACATAGTTCCATTGTTTGTGCTGCTACTACTACTACTACTACTACTACTGCTACTACTGCTATTGCTGCTATTGCTGCTACTGCTGCTACTGCTGCTACTGCTGCTACTGCTGCTACTGCTGCTACTAGTAAGTAAGTAAGGGATAATGTATAGCATACAGGTCATTATCGGAAAATAAGTACCAACAGGGCGAAGCGGACCCCGACGCGCAGCGGAGGGGTCCGCTTCCGCCCTGAAGGTACTTATGCTATACATTATCCTAAATAATGACCGAAATTGAAATTACATTCAAATCAATGGAGCGTTCTCCTGCTGCTGTGAGGAGCCGTATAATAATCATTTATATACCGCCTTTTCACTGCAGATCTGAGTTTCAAAGCAGTTTACAATTGTTATTTATGGGCATTTGTCTCTCACTCCACACAGAGATGGGAGCGGGGTCGCCGAA
>OZ035825.1:50620405-50651666 GCA_964034765.1 Knipowitschia caucasica
CTGGCCTCCTCTCTGACCTCCTCAGACCTCCTCCTCTGACCTCCTCTTCTGGCCTCCTCCTCTCACCTCCTCCTCTGGCCTCCTCTCTGACCTCCTCAGACCTCCTCCTCTGACCTCCTCCTCTCACCTCCTCTCACCTCCTCTCACCTCCTCTCTGGCCTCCTCAGCCCTCCTCCTCTGACCTCCTCCTCTGGCCTCCTCCTCTGGCCTCCTCCTCTGGCCTCCTCCTCTCACCTCCTCTGACCTCCTCCTCTGGCCTCCTCCTCTGACCTCCTCCTCTCACCTCCTCCTCTGGCCTCCTCTCTGACCTCCTCAGACCTCCTCCTCTGACCTCCTCCTCTCACCTCCTCTCACCTCCTCTGGCCTCCTCAGACCTCCTCCTCTGACCTCCTCCTCTGACCTCCTCCTCTCACCTCCTCTGACCTCCTCCTCTGGCCTCCTCCTCTGGCCTCCTCAGACCTCCTCCTCTGACCTCCTCCTCTGGCCTCCTCCTCTGACCTCCTCCTCTCACCTCCTCCTCACCTCCTCCTCTGACCTCCTCCTCTGGCCTCCTCCTCACCTCCTCCTCTGACCTCCTCCTCTGACCTCCTCCTCTCACCTCCTCTCACCTCCTCTGGCCTCCTCAGACCTCCTCCTCTGATCTCCTCCTCTGGCCTCCTCCTCTGACCTCCTCCTCTCACCTCCTCTGACCTCCTCCTCTCACCTCCTCTGGCCTCCTCTCTGGCCTCCTCAGACCTCCTCCTCTGACCTCCTCCTCTGGCCTCCTCCTCTGGCCTCCTCCTCAGACCTCCTCTTCTGGCCTCCTCCTCTGGCCTCCTCTCTGACCTCCTCAGACCTCCTCCTCTGACCTCCTCTTCTGGCCTCCTCCTCAGACCTCCTCCTCTGACCTCCTCCTCTGACCTCCTCCTCTGGCCTCCTCCTCTGGCCGTCTCCTCAGACCTCCTCCTCTGTACCTGGTGATGATCTGCTGTCCCTGTGCGCAGCTCTGTGGACCAGTGGGCGACACTTCCTCCTCCTCCTCCTCCTCCTCCTCCTCCTCATCTGAAACACAGCAGTGACATCAGACTCCTCCAGGGGGCGCCATGCTGCAGTTCCATGAAGTGGCCACAGAGGGCGCTCTGACCTGAGTCGTACTGTGGGGGTCTCAGCTGGTCCTGGATCAGGTCTGAGCCTGGATCCATCCTCTGGAACCTACTCCTGGACCAGAGAAGGATGTTAGAGTGTGTGTGTGCGTGTGTGTGTGTGCGTGTGTGTGTGTGCGTGTGTGTGTGTGTGCGTGTGTGTGTGTGTGCGTGTGTGTGTGCGTGCGTGTGTGTGTGCGTGTGTGTGCGTGTGTGTGTGTGTGTGTGTGTGCGTGTGTGCGCGCATGTGTGTGCGTGGGTGCGTGTGTGTGCGTGGGTGCGTGGGTGTATATCTGTGTGTGCGTGTGTGTGTGTGTGTGTGCGCGCGTGTGTATATCTGTGTGTGTGTGTGTGTCTCTGTGTGTGTATCTGTGTGTAACTATGTGTGTGTGTGTACCTCTCCTGTCTGAGTGAATATTCCAACATCTTGATTCTCCGCAGCAGATCTTTCCGGAGGTTTTCATGACCACGTCTCTCACCCTGAAGCAGCGCGATCTGAGACTGACACACACACACACACACAGAGAGACACACACACACAGAGACACACACACACACACACACCCACACAGACACACAGAGAGACACACACACACACACACCCACACAGACACACACACAGAAACACACACACAGAGACACACACAGACAGACACACACACACAGAGACACACACAGAGAGACACACACAGAGAGACACACACACAGAGAGACACACACAAACACACACAGAGAGACACACACACACACACACACAGAAACACACACACACACACACAGACACACACAGACAGACACACACACACACACACACACACAGACACAGACACACACACACACACACACACACACACACACACACACCCACACAGACACACACAGAGACACACACACACAGAGACACACACAGACACAGACACACACACAGAAACACACACACAGACACAGACACACACACAGAGACACACACAGACACACACACACACACACACACACACAGAAACAAGTGTTGATAATGCAGCTCAATCTTAAACAGCCTCTGGTCGCTGTAAATTCCTGGGTTGCCTCGCATGAACTGTAGGTTGAAGATCTCCCCGAGCCCCTCAATGATGTCACGTTGTAAAAAAGTGGAAAGATGAATAATTTGGTAAAACCTCCCCCGACTAAATGTCCCAGAATCCCCTGCTCCCCTCCCCCTACCCCCCCCCCCCCTCATTAGCTCAACCTGAGCCTCGCCCCGGGGCAGACACGACCCAAAAACACACTCTGCTGCTGCGGCTGGATCTGTGGAGGAGTTTGCATGTTCTCCCTTTGCCTGGGACCAGAGAGAGACCAGAGAGAGACCACAGAGAGACCAGAGAGAGACCAGGGAGAGACCAGAGAGAGACCAGATAGAGACCAGATAGAGACCAGAGAGAGACCAGAGAGAGACCAGAGAGAGAGACCAGAGAGAGAGACCAGAGAGAGACCAGAGAGAGACCAGAGAGAGACCAGAGAGAGAGACCAGAGAGAGGCCAGAGAGAGACCAGAGAGAGACCAGAGAGAGAGACCAGAGAGAGACCAGAGAGAGAGACCAGAGAGAGACCAGAGAGAGACCAGAGAGAGACCAGAGAGAGAGACCAGAGAGAGGCCAGAGAGAGACCAGAGAGAGACCAGAGAGAGACCAGAGAGAGAGACCAGAGAGAGACCAGAGAGAGACCAGAGAGAGAGACCAGAGAGAGACCAGAGAGAGACCAGAGAGAGACCAGAGAGAGAGACCAGAGAGAGACCCAGAGAGAGACCAGAGAGAGAGACCAGAGAGAGGCCAGAGAGAGACCAGAGAGAGACCAGAGAGAGACCAGAGAGAGAGACCAGAGAGAGACCAGAGAGAGACCAGAGAGAGACCAGAGAGAGACCAGAGAGAGGCCAGAGAGAGGCCAGAGAGAGACCAGAGAGAGACCAGAGAGAGACCAGAGAGAGACCAGAGAGAGACCAGAGAGAGACCAGGGAGAGGCCAGAGAGAGGCCAGAGAGAGGACAGAGAGAGGCCAGAGAGAGACCAGAGAGAGACCAGAGAGAGACCAGAGAGAGACCAGAGAGAGAGAGACCAGAGAGAGACCAGATAGAGACCAGAGAGAGAGAGACCAGAGAGAGGCCAGATAGAGACCAGAGAGAGAGAGACCAGAGAGAGAGAGACCAGAGAGAGGCCAGATAGAGACCAGAGAGAGAGAGACCAGAGAGAGACCAGAGAGAGACCAGGGAGAGACCAGAGAGAGAGAGACCAGAGAGAGACCAGAGAGAGACCAGAGAGAGACCAGAGAGAGACCAGAGAGAGAGAGACCAGAGAGAGACCAGATAGAGACCAGAGAGAGAGAGACCAGAGAGAGGCCAGATAGAGACCAGAGAGAGAGAGACCAGAGAGAGACCAGAGAGAGAGAGACCAGAGAGAGGCCAGATAGAGACCAGAGAGAGAGAGACCAGAGAGAGACCAGAGGGAGACCAGAGAGAGACCACACAACAGGACACAGAGGACCGTAACTGGCTCTGACTGTTTCCAGATCTGTGTTTGTGGTTCATGAGAATGAATCAGAAATGAACCGAAAACATTAGTTACGGCCTCAGTCCTGGGTCTACGGCCTCAGTCCTGAGTCTACGGCCTCAGTCCTGGGTCTACGGCCTCAGTCCTGGGTCTACGGCCTCAGTCCTGGGTCTACGGCCTCAGTCCTGGGTCTACGGCCTCAGTCCTGGGTCTACGGCCTCAGTCCTGGGTCTACGGCCTCAGTCCATGGGTCTACAGCCTCAGTCCATGGGTCTACAGCCTCAGTCCTGGGTCTACAGCCTCAGTCCTGGTTCTACAGCCTCAGTCCTGGGTCTACAGCCTCAGTCCTGGATCTACAGTCTCAGTCCTGGGTCTACAGCCTCAGTCCTGGATCTACAGCCTCAGTCCTGGGTCTACAGTCCCAGTCCTGGGTCTACAACCTCAGTCCTGGGTCTACAGCCTCAGTCCTGGGTCTACAGCCTCAGTCCTGGGTCTACAGCCTCAGTCCTGGGTCTACAGCCTCAGTCCTGGGTCTACAGCCTCAGTCCTGGGTCTACAGCCTCAGTCCTGGGTCTACAGCCTCAGTCCTGGATCTACAGCCTCAGTCCTGGGTCTACAGCCTCAGTCCTGGGTCTACAGCCCCAGTCCTGGGTCTACAGCCTCAGTCCTGGGTCTACAGCTCCAGTCCTGGGTCTACAGCCTCAGTCCTGGGTCTACAGCCTCAGTCCTGGGTCTACAGCCTCAGTCCTGGGTCTACAGCCTCAGTCCTGGGTCTACAGCCTCAGTCCTGGGTCTACAGCCTCAGTCCTGGGTCTACAGCCTCAGTCCTGGGTCTACAGCCTCAGTCCTGGGTCTACAGCCTCAGTCCTGGGTCTACAGCCACATTTCAAGAGGACAACTTTACAAATGAATGGGCAGCACGTCCACTAATGGACCCCATTGTTTTAGTCCTGGTTTCATTCGACTTCCGTCCTGGTTTGGTCCAGGTTAGGTCCTGGTTCAATCCTGGTTAGTTTGTGATCCAGGTTCTGCCTGGGTCCAGTTTTACCCCAGGATGGGACCTGTACTGGCTCAGTCCTGGCCCAGTCCTGGTCCTGAACCTAGTCCCGTTCTGGATCCGTCCTTGTTCCATTTTGGTTCCGTCTTTGTACCGTCCTGGTCCCGTCCTTGCTCAGTTCTGGCCCAGTCCTGGTTCCGTCCTGGTCCAGTCCTGGTCCAGCCTTGGTCCCATCCTGACTCAGTTCTGGTCCAGTCCCAGTCCAGTCCTGGTCCCGTCCTGGCTCCGTCCTTGTTCTGGTTCCGTCCTAGTCCCGTCCTGGTCCCGCCCTGGTCCAGTCCCGGTCCAGTCCGGATTCATGTTCTGGTTCCATCCTGGTCCAGTCCTGGTCCTGTCCTGATCCAGTCCTGGTTCCGTCTTGGCTCAGTCCTGGTCTCCACCTGCAGCTCGCTCTTCTCGGTGTCCCAGTCGTGTCTCTCCCGCTCGAAGCTGTCCCACTGCCGGTGGAGGAAGCACAGAGCTCCGGGGAGACTGTAGAGCGCTCTGGCCGCATCTCCAGCTCCGTGCAGCGGGGACACCAGGCTGCTGCTGCCCGCAAACAGAGCGGCAGGACCGGCCTGCTCGTCCATGACCTCAGCGGGGGACAGGAGAGGATGAGGCCGTCTCACGGAGCGGCTGCGCGGGGGAGAGGAGGAGAGACACACCGCCTCCGCTCTGGACCAGTGGCAAGACACAAGCACGGAGCCCGAGGAGTTCCGGAGCTCCTTCAAAATAAGGGTCCTCACACAGAGTTCCGGGGATCCTTCAAAATAAGAGTCATCACAGAGAGTTCTGGAGAGTGCCTTCAAAATAAGAGTCATCACAGAGAGTTCTGGAGAGTGCCTTCAAAATAAGAGTCATCAAAGAGAGTTCCGGAGGTACTTCAAAATAAGAGTCATCAAAGAGAGTTCCGGGATCCTTCAAAACAAGAGTCTTCAAAGAGAGTTCCGGAGGTACTTCAAAATAAAAGTCATCAAAGAGAGTTCCTGGATCCTTCAAAATAAGAGTCATCAAAGAGAGTTCCGGAGGTACTTCAAAATAAGAGTCATCAAAGAGAGTTCCGGGGGTCCTTCAAAATAAGAGTCATCACAGAGAGTTCCGGAGTATTTTTACACGTCTACACACACGAAGATACACACACAGAAACGCAAACACACACAGTCTTCATACAAAAATAATGTTTATTTCAGAATCAGAATCAGAATCATTTTTATTGCCACGTAAGTAACAGGAGGTCACAGACTTGGAAATTGCTTTGGCTCAGTGCAACAGTCAGAAAGAGATAATAAAAATAAGAATAAAAAACACTTCTAAGGAATACATTTAAATTTAAAATACAGTTACAGTTACTATTTACAATATACAAGTGCACATGGTGCACACAATGTAAGGTGACAGCAGTACAGTGAAGTAAAGTGACGTATGATGGGCAGTAAAGTGACTTTATAAAGGGCGGGGGGACAGGTTAAGAAGTGTTCAAGAGTCCAACAGCAGAGGGGAACAAACTGTTCTTGTGGCGGGAGGTTCTAGTCCTGATGGACCGCAGCCTCCTGCCTGAGGGGAGTGGTTTATTTAACATTAAAATACAAATAAAAAAATACATCTCTGAGCTTCCCCTGTCTGTCCCTTCATCAAGGCTCAGGTTCTGCCTTGGCCTTTTCCCTACTCAGTCCTGGGTCTACGGCCTCAGTCCTGGGTCTACAGCCTCAGTCCTGGGTCTACAGCCTCAGTCCTGGATCTGTCCTGGGTCTACAGCCTCAGTCCTGGATCTACAGCCTCAGTCCTGGGTCTACAGCCTCAGTCCTGGGTCTACAGCCTCAGTCCTGGGTCTACAGCCTCAGTCCTGGGTCTACAGCCTCAGTCCTGGGTCTACAGCCTCAGTCCTGGATCTACAGCCTCAGTCCTGGGTCTACAGCCTCAGTCCTGGATCTACAGCCTCAGTCCTGGGTCTACAGCCTCAGTCCTGGGTCTACAGCCTCAGTCCTGGGTCTACAGCCTCAGTCCTGGGTCTACAGCCTCAGTCCTGGGTCTACAGCAGGGGCGATTTTAGACTTTCTGCTTCAGGGGTGCTTAGCACCTTGGGGTGGGAGGGGCATAGGTAGATGGAATTTCAATATGAGGGAAATGTATTGTAATAATAGCATCCATCCATCCATTTTCTTCCCTTTAATCCATTTCTGGGTCAGGGGGGTGGCAGTCAGAGAGACCACCCAAGTCTCATAGCACCAGCCCCTCACTGACCCTCTGCAGGTGGTGAGTCCACAGGAGGACGGCTGCTCTCTGAGTGTGAGCATAGCCTTGATCTTTCAGTGGGGGCTTTGGGCAAAGTGGGGTTAAGTGTCTTGCCCAAGGACACAACGACAGCAGTCATCAGTGGGAGTCGGTGGAGAAGGTGTAGAGGTGGGAATGTAATAATAGTACAATGATACATAATTAGAACAGACTCATGAGTACAACGTAACAAACTGCAAAATTAGTTACAAAAATGACTCGCTCTTACAACGTATCTTACAATAAATTCTGAAATAATGCAAATAACACGGCCTGATTCTTAAAGAGATAATCTGTGGTGCCTCACTCTCAGTCGTGCAAATCTGTCCATTTTGGCAAGAACTTCCTTTTCAACTGACATACAGCAACTGACATAACTGACATGTTGTGAATCCTACTTTGACCAGAGTTTGTTGTCAACTAAGAGCTACAGCTGCTGACAGGAATGCAACCTGTAAAACTGTTTTTAGGGATGGAAACACCTCATTTTCCAAGAGGCTGTACACGGAGAGCATGTCTCACTCTTCTGTCCTCAGATCAATGAGATAATGTTGGGCCAGTGTTGACAAAGCTCAGACAAAACACTGCATCCTTGAACACCTTGAAGCAACATCTGACTAACACCAGAAAACCTCTTCTCAAGTTCAGCCACAAGTTTCCTTTGATAATCCACAGACTCTGAGGAGACAGCTTCCTTCTTTGTCCTTCATGAGGATTCCACAACATCTCATTTTCTTGCCTTAGCTCGTTTACCTGATGAAGGTTCAGGAATCTCATTTGCCTCACACAGAATCTTGTATAAATGTCTGCATCCGTGATATCACTTGGTTTCTTTTTAAGGGAATCAATAATGGCATCTTTGTGAACTAAGGCCTGTGCTAACAACAACAACAACAACAAATTATTCTTGTATAGCCCTAAATCACAACAGAAATGATCTCAGAGACTTCTCAAAACCATTGAAATCCACAACACAGATCAGAGAATCAACAGTTAAAACACAAGAAATACAAATATGAGTTGGTCCATAGGGAGAGACCAATGTTCATGAATGTTGAATAATGTCCTTACATGGTGTAGAATGTTAAAGTGTCCTGGATCATCACAGTCCTTCTAGTCGGACACTAACTGCCCAACAGACCCTCCTGCATCAGAGGAACAACTCATAACAAATAAACCCAGTGGGAAAAAAGTGAGAAACCTCCGTGAGACCCACTCTGAGAGGATCCGCTCCACACCTGTGCAATCCTGAAGTGGATGAAAGTAGAGCCTCAAAAACTAGTCACATGTTAAGATCCGCTTGTTCTATTGTGCTCGAATTTGTTAAGAAGATTATTACAAGACCCCAACTTCAAACACGGCCCTCAAAGAAAATAAGATAATTCCATCGCTCACACAACTCATGCTTGGACCAACATTTGTGTTGTTAGTGTCTTACCTTCTGTTCTCACTCTTCTCCTTCCCTTTAACTGCTGTCAGCTAAAAGACACATTTAATATGCATCAAGTACACTATGAAATAAATATAGCACCTGTTAACTTAAAACTTAAGGTCAGATCACAAACAAATGTATTCTGACTATTCTGATTCTGTATTACTGGGATCAAACTAAAGACATCACAGCAGTGTCTGTTTACCTGATCACAGACCAACACAGACTAATGCAGGTCAGTTACTGTCCTTTATACTATTTAATATTTCACTAAAAATTACACAAACCTCACCTGAAGTTTTCCCTTTGAAAAATGCTCTAAAATCCATCTTTGCAGCTAAGTCCACTCTTGCTAACACATTTACAGTGTAAATGTGGTTTTTTGCTTTCAGTATAGAGTTATATTCAATATTATAAATATAACAAAGCTATCACAACACAGACTGACTGTGACAGTGATGAAGATATCATTACAGAGATAGCTACGTTTTATTAGTTAGTATAAAGCTAAGAGCTTTAGGGCTTTATAATCTACACCATATAAAACATGAACTGTGTGTGACAAGCAGGAGATCAGTAAATGTGACGCAAATGACTCTATTCAAGAGAACTTTAGATCTGCCACAGACACAGACACAGACACAGACAGACAGACAGACACAGACAGACACAGACACAGACAGACACAGACACAGACAGACACAGACACAGACACAGACAGACACAGACACAGACAGACACAGACAGACAGACACAGACAGACACACACACAGACAGACACAGACAGAGACACACACACAGACAGACACAGACAGACACAGACAGACAGACACAGACAGACACACACACAGACAGACACAGACAGAGACACACACACAGACAGACACAGACAGACACAGACAGACACAGACAGACAGACACAGACAGACACAGACAGACACAGACAGACACAGACAGACACAGACAGACACAGACAGACACAGACAGACAGACACAGACAGACACAGACAGACACAGACAGACAGACACAGACACAGACAGACACAGACAGACAGACAGACACAGACACAGACAGACACACACAGACAGACACAGACAGACACAGACAGACAGACACAGACACAGACAGACAGACACAGACAGACAGACACAGACAGACACAGACAGACAGACACAGACAGACACAGACAGACACAGACAGACACAGACAGACACAGACACAGACAGACACAGACACAGACACAGACAGACACAGACAGACACAGACAGACAGACACAGACAGACAGACACACAGACACACACACAGACAGACAGACACAGACACAGACAGACAGACACACACAGACAGACACACACAGACAGACACAGACACAGACAGACACAGACAGACACAGACACAGACAGACACAGACAGACACAGACAGACAGACACAGACAGACACAGACAGACACAGACAGACACAGACAGACACAGACACAGACACAGACAGACACAGACAGACACAGACAGACAGACGCAGCGGGACCAGAGCAGGTGCGTTCTCTGCATGAAATGGAATGACTCCAGACATTTTTAAATAGATGGTAACAACGAATTTTACGAAATAATAACAGTATTTATAAATAACCTGGATGCGTTTTAAAAATCCGTAATATATTCTTTTTTTTTTCTTTTTTATATATTTTTTGTTCTATATTTTTAGGGCTAGCTACGCCCCTGGTCTACAGCCTCAGTCCTGGGTCTTTAAACATGATTAAACACGACCACACGTCAGTCAGACAAACAAAACAAAACAAACGAACATTTCGCGGCAAAAATTAAATTCCGCCAAAACTTTCCCCAGAACGCCTTGACGTCACTACCGCCTCGGCGCTCCACCAATCAGAGACCAGTATCCGCCGGGCGTGACGTCACCCCGCGGGAAACAAACACAGCTGACTCTGGTTCTGCTCCTCTCTGGTCCAGTCTCTGCTCTCTCTTCACTTCGCGGCACAAACGCGAGCGAAACGGACGGGAAACCGGTCCAGAGACTAGACCCACGGCCCCACGGACTCACAACCACACACCACCTGCACGTAAGTCACTTTAAACTCTACATTTATCAAAGTTTAAACGGGGTTGGCGCTTTTTCTCTCCCCGGGCTCACTCTGGTCCCTCTCTTTGCTCTCTCTCTCTGGTCTCTTTGCTCTCCCCCTGGGTCTCTCTCCCCCTGGTCTCTCCCCCCTGGTCTCTCTCCCCCCGGTCTCTCTCCCCCCGGTCTCTCCCCCCTGGTCTCTCCCCCCGGTCTCTCTCCCCCCGGTCTCTCTCCCCTGGTCTCTCCCCCTGGTCTCTCCCCCCTGGTCTCTCTCCCCTGGTCTCTCCCCCCGGTCTCTCTCCCCCTGGTCTCTCTCCCCTGGTCTCTCCCCCCTGGTCTCTCTCCCCCTGGTCTCTCCCCCCTGGTCTCTCTCCCCCCGGTCTCTCTCCCCCCCGGTCTCTCCCCCCTGGTCTCTCCCCCCGGTCTCTCCCCCCCGGTCTCTCCCCCCCGGTCTCTCCCCCCTGGTCTCTCCCCCCGGTCTCTCCCCCCTGGTCTCTCCCCCCTGGTCTCTCCCCCCGGTCTCTCCCCCTGGTCTCTCCCCCTGGTCTCTCTCCCCTGGTCTCTCCCCCTGGTCTCTCTCCCCTGGTCTCTCCCCCCGGTCTCTCCCCCCGGTCTCTCTCCCCTGGTCTCTCCCCCTGGTCTCTCCCCCTGGTCTCTCTCCCCTGGTCTCTCCCCCTGGTCTCTCCCCCCTGGTCTCTCCCCCCGGTCTCTCCCCCCGGTCTCTCCCCCCTGGTCTCTCTCCCCCCGGTCTCTCCCCCCTGGTCTCTCCCCCCTGGTCTCTCCCCCCCGGTCTCTCCCCCCCGGTCTCTCCCCCCTGGTCTCTCTCCCCCTGGTCTCTCCCCCTGGTTTCTCCCCCTGGTCTCTCCCCCCTGGTCTCTCCCCCCTGGTCTCTCCCCCCTGGTCTCTCCCCCCCGGTCTCTCCCCCCCGGTCTCTCCCCCCTGGTCTCTCTCCCCCTGGTCTCTCTCCCCTGCTCTCTCCCCCTGGTCTCTCTCCCCCTGGTCTCTCCCCCTGGTCTCTCCCCCTGGTCTCTCCCCCTGGTCTCTCCCCCTGGTCTCTCTCCCCTGGTCTCCCCCCTGGTCTCTCCCCCCTGGTCTCTCCCCCCGGTCTCTCCCCCCTGGTCTCTCTCCCCCCGGTCTCTCCCCCCTGGTCTCTCCCCCCTGGTCTCTCTCCCCCCGGTCTCTCCCCCCTGGTCTCTCCCCCCTGGTCTCTCTCCCCCCGGTCTCTCCCCCCTGGTCTCTCCCCCCTGGTCTCTCCCCCCCGGTCTCTCCCCCCCGGTCTCTCCCCCCTGGTCTCTCTCCCCCTGGTCTCTCTCTGGTCTCTCTCTGGTCTCTCTCTGGTCTCTCTCTGGTCTCTCTCCCCTGGTCTCTCCCCCCTGGTCTCTCCCCCCTGGTCTCTCCCCCCGGTCTCTCCCCCCTGGTCTCTCTCCCCCTGGTCTCTCTCCCCCCGGTCTCTCCCCCCTGGTCTCTCTCCCCCCGGTCTCTCCCCCCTGGTCTCTCCCCCCTGGTCTCTCTCCCCCCGGTCTCTCCCCCCTGGTCTCTCCCCCCTGGTCTCTCTCCCCCCGGTCTCTCCCCCCTGGTCTCTCTCCCCCTGGTCTCTCTCTGGTCTCTCTCTGGTCTCTCCCCCCTGGTCTCTCTCCTCTAGCTTGTCTTTAGCTAATCTCCCGCGCGGCTCCAAACGCAGATGACGTCACGCTGATATAACATACTATAATAGAACATGCTGTTAAATGACACATATGTTAAAACGACAGATTTCCTGGACTTTTAAGACTCGTAGTGACGTCACTTTAGCAGCTGTGGTTCTCCCGCTCCTTTGCACGCTCTATTCTCTCAAAAACACCCAAATACATGGTTTTATTTCAGTATTTTTTTAGCTGTGCACCACATGTTAGCTTTAGCCTCCAGGACAGTCATGTGTTCAGTCAGTCTCTGCTGATGGTCTGATCTCTCAATACTGTGTCTTTACATCCAAGTAACGAGTAGAACATGTTTGTACTCGAGTATTTATTGGGGATTACTCTCGTCAAATTATTCTTTACAGCAGATTTTTACAACATGGCTAATGTTTTATAAACTAGTGCTAAAAGGCTCTCTGGTTTCTCCTGTCTCTGGTGTCTCCCCTCTCTCTCTGGTGTCTCCCCTCTCTCTCTCTGGTGTCTCCCCTCTCTCTCTGGTGTCTCCCCTCTCTCTCTCTCTGGTGTCTCCGCTCTCTCTCTCTCTCTCTGGTGTCTCCCCTCTCTCTCTCTCTCTCTGGTGTCTCCCCTCTCTCTCTCTCTCTCTCTCTGGTGTCTCCCCTCTCTCTCTCTCTCTCTCTCTGGTGTCTCCCCTCTCTCTCTCTCTCTCTCTGGTGTCTCCCCTCTCTCTCTCTCTCTCTCTGGTGTCTCCCCTCTCTCTCTCTCTGGTGTCTCCCCTCTCTCTCTCTCTGGTGTCTCCGCTCTCTCTCTCTCTGGTGTCTCCCCTCTCTCTCTCTCTGGTGTCTCCCCTCTCTCTCTCTCTGGTGTCTCCTCTCTCTCTCTGGTGTCTCCCCTCTCTCTCTCTGGTGTCTCCCCTCTCTCTCTCTGGTGTCTCCCCTCTCTCTCTCTGGTGTCTCCCCTCTCTCTCTCTGGTGTCTCCCCTCTCTCTCTCTGGTGTCTCCCCTCTCTCTCTCTGGTGTCTCCCCTCTCTCTCTCTGGTGTCTCCCCTCTCTCTCTGGTGTCTCCTCTCTCTCTCTGGTGTCTCCCCTCTCTCTCTGGTGTCTCCTCTCTCTCTCTGGTGTCTCCCTCTCTCTCTCTGGTGTCTCCTCTCTCTCTCTGGTGTCTCCTCTCTCTCTCTGGTGTCTCCCCCCTCTCTCTCTCTGGTGTCTCCCCTCTCTCTCTCTCTGGTGTCTCTCTCTCTCTGGTGTCTCTCTCTCTCTGGTGTCTCTCTCTCTCTCTCTGGTGTCTCCCCCTCTCTGGTGTCTCCCCTCTCTCTCCCTGGTGTCTCCCCTCTCTCTCCCTGGTGTCTCTCCTCCCTGGTGTCTCTCTCTCTCTCTCTGGTCTCTCTCTGGTCTCTCTCTCTGGTCTCTGGTCTCTCTCTCTCTGGTCTCTCTCTCTGGTCTCTCTCTCTGGGTCTCTCTCTCTCTGTCTCTCTCTCTGGTCTCTCTCTCTCTCTGGTCTCTCTCTCTCTCTCTCTCTTCTCTCCCTCTCTCTCTCTGGTGTCTCCCCTCTCTCTCTGTGTCTCCCCTCTCTCTCTCTCTGGTGTCTCCCCCTCTCTCTCTCTGGTGTCTCCCTCTCTCTCTCTGGTGTCTCCCCTCTCTCTCTCTCTGGTGTCTCCCTCTCTCTCTCTCTGGTGTCTCCATCCTCTCTCTCTCTCTGGTGTCTCCACTCTCTCTCTCTCTGGTGTCTCCCCTCTCTCTCTCTCTGGTGTCTCCCCTCTCTCTCTCTGGGGTGTCTCCCCCTCTCTCTCTCTGGTGTCTCCCCCTCTCTCTCTCTGGTGTCTCCCCTCTCTCTCTCTCTCTGGTGTCTCCCCTTCTCTCTCTCTCTCTGGTGTCTCCCCTCTCTCTCTCTCTGGGTCTCTCTCTCTCTCTGGTCTCTCTCTCTCTCTCTGGTCTCTCTCTCTCTCTCTCTGGTCTCTCTCTCTCTCTGGTCTCTCTCTCTCTCTGGTCTCTCTCTCTCTGGTCTCTCTCTCTCTGGTCTCTCTCTCTCTGGTCTCTCTCTCTCTCTCTCTCTGGTCTCTCTCTCTGGTCTCTCTCTCTGGTCTCTCTCTGGTCTCTCTCTCTGTGGTCTCTCTCTCTCTGGTCTCTCTCTCTCTGGTCTCTCTCTCTTCTGGTCTCTCTCTCTCTCTCTGGTCTCTCTCTCTCTCTCTGGTCTCTCTCTCTCTCTCTGGTCTCTCTTCTCTCTCTCTGGTCTCTCTCTCTCTCTCTCTGGTCTCTCTCTCTCTGGGTCTCTCTCTCTCTGGTCTCTCTCTCTCTGGTCTCTCTCTCTCTCTCTGGTCTCTCTCTCTCTCTCTCTCTCTCTCTGGTCTCTCTCTCTCTCTGGTCTCTCTCTCTCTCTGGTCTCTCTCCTCTCTGGTCTCTGGTCTCTATCTCTCCTCTCTCTCTCTCTCTGGTCTCTCTCTCTCTCTGGTCTCTCTCTCTCTGGTCTCTCTCTCTCTGGTCTCTCTCTCTCTCTCTCTGGTCTCTCTCTCTGGTCTCTCTCTCTGGTCTCTCTCTGGTCTCTCTCTCTGTGGTCTCTCTCTCTGTGGTCTCTCTCTCTGTGGTCTCTCTCTCTCTGGTCTCTCTCTCTCTGGTCTCTCTCTCTCTCTCTGGTCTCTCTCTCTCTCTCTCTGGTCTCTCTCTCTCTGGTCTCTCTCTCTCTCTCTGGTCTCTCTCTCTCTGGTCTCTCTCTCTCTGGTCTCTCTCTCTCTCTCTGGTCTCTCTCTCTCTGGTCATCTCTCTCTGGTCTCTCTCTCTCTGGTCTCTCTCTCTGGTCTCTCTCTCTCTCTCTCTGGTCTCTCTCTCTCTGGTCTCTCTCTCTCTCTCTCTCTCTCTCTGGTCTCTCTCAGGAGTGGATCGGGGGTTGAGTGTTTCTCATTTGCCTAAGAATGTGAAGGTATTGGTCTTCTTTAGATGTAAATCCAATCATTGCTGTGGATGCAACAGTTTGTGGTTTTCTTGAGGAGTTTTGATGGAAAACAATGGATCATGATTGAATTATAATAAGAGCAGTAGAGTAGCATCATTAGCTCACTTAAATGTGTCGGAGAGCTACCAACCTTCACTCTACAACAATGGAACCATGGCTACAGTACAATAGAAGTCTGTCATAGAATAGTTTGTGACCTTGGTCTGCTCTCTCGCTCTCTGGTTTCTCACAAATGTAACTCGCTCTCATCTCTCGTCTGACTCTGCTCTCTCGCTTTCTGGTTTCTCACACAGATAACTCATACTCTCGCCCCTCTGGACTTTGCTCTCTCTGGTGTCTCCCCCCTCTCTCTCTCTCTGGTGTCTCCCCTCTCTCTCTCTCTGGTGTCTCCCCTCTCTCTCTCTCTCTCTCCCCTCTCTCTCTCTCTGGTGTCTCCCCTCTCTCTCTCTCTCTGGTGTCTCCCCTCTCTCTCTCTCTGGTGTCTCCCCTCTCTCTCTCTCTGGTGTCTCCCCTCTCTCTGGTGTCTCCCCTCTCTCTGGTGTCTCCTCTCTCTCTCTCTCTGGTGTCTCCTCTCTCTCTCTCTCTCTCTCTGGTGTCTCCCCTCTATCTCTCTCTCTCTGGTGTCTCCCCTCTATCTCTCTCTCTCTGGTGTCTCCCCTCTCCCCTCTCTCTCTCTCTCTCTCTCTCTCTGGTGTCTCCCCTCTCTCTCTCTCTGGTGTCTCCCCTCTCCCCACAGATAACTCATACTCTCTCCCCTCTGGTCTCTCACTCTCTCTGGTTTCTCACACAGATAACTCATACTCTCTCCCCTCTGGTGTCTCACTCTCTCTGGTTTCTCACACAGATAACTCATACTCTTGCCCCTCTGGTCTCTCTCTCTCTGGTTCTCACACAGATAACTCATACTCTCTCCCCTCTGGACTCTTCGCTCTCTCTGGTTTCTCACACAGATAACTCATACTCTCGCCCCTCTGGTCTCTCACACTCTCTGGTTTCTCACACAGATAACTCATACTCTCTCCCCTCTGGTCTCTCACTCTCATCTGGTTTCTCACACAGATAACTCATACTCTCGCCCCTCTGGTCTCTCTCTCTTCTCTGGTTTCTCACACAGATAACTCATACTCTCGTCCCCTCTGGTCTCTCTCTCTCTCTGGTTTCTCACACAGATAACTCATACTCTCGCCCCTCTGGTCTCTCTCACTCTCTCTGGTTTCTCACACAGATAACTCATACTCTCGCCCCTCTGGTCTCTCACTCTCTCTGGTTTCTCACACAGATAACTCATACTCTCGCCCCTCTGGTCTCTCACTCTCTCTGGTTTCTCACACAGATAACTCATACTCTCTCCCCTCTGGTCTCTGCTCTCTCTGGTTTCTCACACAGATAACTCATACTCTCGCCCCTCTGGACTTTGCTCTCTCTGGTTTCTCACACAGATAACTCATACTCTCGCCCCTCTGGACTTTGCTCTCTCTGGTTTCTCACACAGATAACTCATACTCTCGCCCCTCTGGTCTCTCACACTCTCTGGTTTCTCACACAGATAACTCATGCTCTCGCCCCTCTGGTCTCTCACTCTCTCTGGTTTCTCACAGATAACTCATACTCTCGCCCCTCTGGACTTTGCTCTCTCTGGTTTCTCACACAGATAACTCCTACTCTCGCCCCTCTGGTCTCTCACTCTCTCTGGTTTCTCACACAGATAACTCATACTCTCGCCCCTCTGGTCTCTCACTCTCTCTGGTTTCTCACACAGATAACTCATACTCTCGCCCCTCTGGTCTCTCACTCTCTCTGGTTTCTCACACAGATAACTCATACTCTCGCCCCTCTGGTCTCTCACTCTCTCTGGTTTCTCACACAGATAACTCATACTCTCTCCCCTCTGGTCTCTCACTCTCTCTGGTTTCTCACACAGATAACTCATACTCTCGCCCCTCTGGTCTCTCACTCTCTCTGGTTTCTCACACAGATAACTCATACTCTCGCCCCTCTGGTCTCAGGACGATGCCCAGCACTCGCTCCCAGCTCCGCTCGCAGCCGCAGCTGCCGTTCCCGCGCCGTAAGTCGTGCCGCGCTCCGACTCGGACGCAGAAGACGGAGCCGCCGTCACCGGTGAAGGACCAGGATGTTCCTCTGTCTCCACGGCAACCAGTCTCCCTGACTCCTCTGTCTCCAAGGCGACCGAAGCCACAGCTGCCGGCGTCACCCCGCCTCCAGGCCCGGGTCCCACTGAGCCCCAGGAAGCGTACGGGTGAGAGAGAGCGGGGGAGGAGGGAAGGTCCTGGTTTGTTCGCTGCTACAATAAATCTGACGCAAGACCAGGACGCGCTAACGGCTCCTCTGAGGGCGAAGCATTTCTCTACAAATCTAGTTTCTCTCCATCTGGTCCCCTGTCCTCTCTCTCTAGTCTCTTCCTAGTCCCTCTCACTCTGGTCTCTTCCTAGTCTCGCTCTCTCTCGCTCTCTTCCTAGTCCCTCTCTCTCTAGTCTCTCTCTGGGCCCTCTCTCTCTGGTCTCTTCCTAGTCTCGCTCTCTCTCTCTCTCTCTCTCTCTGGTGTCTTCCTAGTCCCCCTCTCTCTAGTCTCTCTCTCTCTCTCTGGTCTCTTCCTAGTCCCTCTCTCTCTAGTCTCTCTCTGGGCCCTCTCTCTCTAGTCTCTCTCTGGGCAGTCTCTCTCTGGGCCCTCTCTCTCTGGTCTCTTCCTAGTCTCTCTGGTGTCTTCCTAGTCCCCCTCTCTCTAGTCTCTCTCTGGGCCCTCTCTCTGGTCTCTCGTCTAGTCTCGCTCTCCTCTCTCTCTGGTGTCTTCCTAGTCCCCCCTCTCTAGTCTCTATCTGGGCCTCTCTCTCTGGTCTCTTCCTGGTCTCTTCCTGTCTCTCTCTCTCTCTCTGGTGTACTTCCTAGTACCCCTCTCTCTAGTCTCTCTCTGGGCCCTCTCTCTCTGGTCTCTTCCTAGTCTCTCTCTTTCTCTCTCTCTCGTCTCTCTCTCTCTCTCTCTCTCTGGTGTCTTCCTAAGTCCCCTCTCTCTCTAGTCTCTCTCTGGGCCCTCTCTCTTGGTCTCTCTCCTAGTCTCGCTCTCTCTCTCTCTCTGGTGTCTTCCTAGTCCCCCTCCTCTCTAGTCTCTCTCTGGGCCCTCTCTCTCTGGTCTCTTCCTAGTCTCTCTCTCTCTCTCTCTGGTGTCTTCCTAGTCCCTCTCTCTCTGGTCTCTTTCTGGCCCTCTCTCTGGTGTCTTCCTAGTCCCTCTCTCTAGTCTCTCTCTGGGCCCTCTCTCTCTAGTCTCTCTCTGGTCTCTTCCTGGTCTCTTCCTAGTCTCTCTCTCTCTCTCTGGTGTCTTCCTAGTCCCCCTCTCTCTAGTCTCTCTCTGGGCCCTCTCTCTCTGGTCTCTTCCTAGTCCCCCTCTCTCTAGTCTCTCTCTGGGCCCTCTCTCACTGGTGTCTTCCTAGTCCCTCTCTGGTCTCTCTCTGGGCCCTCTCTCTCTGGTGTCTTCCTGGGCCCTCTCTCTCTGGTGTCTTCCTAGTCCCTCTCTGGTCTCTTTCTGGGCCCTCTCTCTCTGGTGTCTTCCTAGTCCCTCTCTGGTCTCTTTCTGGGCCCTCTCTCTCTCGCTCTCTTCCTAGTCCCTCTCTCTCTAGTCTCTCTGGGCCCTCTCTCTGGTGTCTTCCTAGTCCCTCTCTCTCTAGTCTCTCTCTGGGCCCTCTCTCTCTGGTCTCTTCCTAGTCCCTCTCTGGTCTCTTTCTGGGCCCTCTCTCTCTGGTCCAATCTATTATTAAAATAAACTAGTTCATTACTATTTATCTATAGATGGAGTTGACAGATAAAATATATATATTTATTATTATTATTATTAACTTCTTCTTCTGCAGGAGACGAGAACGGCTGCAACGTCCCTCTGTCCGGATCCTCTCCTCCGAAGCAGAGCAGACCGACCCTCGGCTTCAGTCCAGACTCTGAGAACTCACCATGTGCAGCAAGGCGTCAACTGGTCCCGACGGCATCTCCACGGAAACCAGCCACCAGCCCCGCCCCTAAAGCATCGCCACGGAGACAGGAGACGCCCACAGGAAGTCCCCACAAGTCCAGGATCCAAGCGCAGAGGAAGCCACCGGTAGTTCGCCTGTTCTCAGACAGTAAGTGACCACAGAGAGACCCTCCCTCCTCCGTCCTCACCCTCTTCTCTCTCTCGCCCCTCCTCTCCTCTCTCCCCTCCACGCTCTCCTCTCTCTCCCCTCCACGCTCTCTCCTCCACGCTCTCCTCTCTCTCTCTCCCCTCTCCGCTCTCCTCTCTCTCTCCTCGCTCTCCTCTCTCTCTCCACGCTCTCTCTCCTCTCCCCTCCACGCTCTCCTCTCTCTCTCCATGCTCTCCTCTCTCTCTCCCGCTCTCTTCTCTCTCTCCCCTCTCACGCTCTCCTCTCTCTCCACGCTCTCCTCTCTCTCTCTCCCCTCCCGCTCTCTTCTCTCTCTCCCCTCCTCGCTCTCCTCTCTCTCTCTCTCCCCTCCCCTCTCCCTCTCTCTCTCTCTCTCCCTCCCCTCTCCTCTCCTCTCTCTCCCCTCCCCGCTCTCCTCTCTCTCTCTCCCCTCCACTCTCTCCTCTCTCTCTCTCTCCCCTCCCTCTCTCCTCCCTCTCTTCCCTCCACTCTCTCCTCTCTCTCTCTCTCCCCTCCACGCTCTCCTCTCTCTCTCCCCTCCCCGCTCTCCTCTCTCTCTCTCTCCCCTCCACTCTCTCCTCTCCTCTCTCCCCCTCCTCCCTCTCCCCTCCCGCTCTCCTCTCTCTCTCCCCTCCACCTCTCCTCTCTCTCTCCCTCCACCTCTCCCTCTCTCTCCCCTCCCTCTCTCTCTCCCTCTCTCCCTCCCCTCTCCTCTCTCTCTCTCCCTCCCGCTCTCCTCCTCTCTCTCCTCCCTCTCTCCCTCTCTCTCTCCCTCCACCTCTCTCCCTCTCTCTCCCTCCCGCTCTCCTCCCTCTCTCTCCCTCCACCTCTCCTCTCTCTCTCTCTCCCCTCCCCTCTCTCCTCCCTCTCTCCCTCCCGCTCTCCTCTCTCTCTCTCCCCTCCTCCTCTCCTCCCTCTCTCCCTCACCTCTCTCTCCTCTCTCCCCTCCCCTCTCCCTCTCCTCTCTCTCCTCTCTCCCCTCCACCTCCTCTCTCCTCTCTCCCCTCGCTCTCTCCCTCTCTCTCCTCCTCTCCCTCTCTCTCCTCTCTCCCTCGCTCTCTCCCTCTCTCCTCGCTCTCTCCTCTCTCTCCCCGCTCTCCCTCTCTCTCTCTCCCCTCCCCGCTCTCCTCTCTCTCTCCCTCTCCCGCTCTCCTCTCTCTCCCCTCCACGCTCTCCTCTCTCTCCTCTCCCTCCACCTCTCCTCTCTCTCTCTCCCTCCTCCCCTCTCCTCTCTCTCTCTCCCCTCCCTCTCCCTCTCTCCTCTCCCCTCCACGCTCTCCTCTCTCTCTCCCCTCCGCTCCCCTCTCTCTCCCTCCCTCTCTGCTCTCCTCTCTCTCTCCCTCTCCCGCTCTCCTCTCTCCCCTCCCCGCTCTCCTCTCTCTCTCTCCCTCCACGCTCTCCTCTCTCTCTCTCCCTCCACGCTCTCCTCTCTCTCTCCCCTCCTCTCTCTCTCCTCCCTCTCTCCTCCCTCTCTCCCCTCCACGCTCTCCTCCCTCTCTCCCTCCCCTCTCCTCTCCCTCTCTCCCCCTCCACGCTCTCCCTCTCTCTCCCCCTCCTCTCTCTCCTCTCTCCTCCTCCTCCCCTCTCCCCTCTCTCTCTCTCCCCTCCCCTCTCCTCTCTCCTCTCCCTCCCGCTCCCCTCCTCTCTCCTCCCCTCTCCCTCTCTCTCCCCCTCCCGCTCTCCTCTCTCTCTCTCCCCTCCCCTCTCCTCCCTCTCTCCCCTCCCCGCTCTCCTCCCTCTCTCCCCTCCCCCTCCTCTCTCTCTCCTCCCCTCCACGCTCTCCTCTCTCTCTCCTCCTCCTCCGCTCTCTCTCTCCTCTCCCTCCCCCCTCTCCTCCCTCTCTCTCCCTCCTCCTCTCTCTCTCCTCCCCTCCACGCTCTCTCTCTCTCTCCCCTCCACGCTCTCTCTCCTCTCCTCCTCCCCTCTCTCCTCTCTCTCCCCTCTCGCTCTCTCCTCTCCCCCTCCTCCTCTCTCCTCTCCCTCCCTCTCTCCCTCCACGCTCTCCTCCCCTCCCTCTCTCTCCCCCTCTCCTCCCTCTCTCTCTCCCCTCCCTCTCTCTCTCCTCCCTCCTCCTCCTCCTCTCCCTCCCCTCCCTCTCTCCTCCCCTCCTCTCTCCCCCTCCCTCTCTCTCCCCCTCCTCTCCTCTCTCCCCTCTCCTCCCTCTCTCCTCTCCCTCTCCCTCCTCCCTCTCCTCTCCCCTCTCTCCTCCTCTCCTCTCTCTCCCCTCTCCTCCTCTCTCTCCCTCCCCTCCCTCTCCTCCTCTCTCTCCCCTCCTCTCTCCCCTCTCTCTCCTCTCTCCTCCCCTCTCCTCTCCTCTCTCTCCCCTCCCCTCCTCCCTCTCCTCTCCTCCCTCTCTCCCCTCTCCCTCCTCTCTCTCTCCCCTCCCCTCTCTCCTCTCTCTCCCCTCCCTCTCTCCTCCCTCTCTCCCCTCCCGCTCTCCTCTCTCTCTCCCCTCCCTCGCTCTCCTCTCTCTCTCCCCTCCCGCTCTCCTCTCTCTCTCTCCTCCCCTCCCCGCTCTCCCTCTCTCTCCCCTCCCCTCTCCTCTCTCCCCCTCCTCCTCTCCTCTCTCCTCCCCTCCCCTCTCCCTCTCTCCTCTCTCCTCCCCCGCTCTCCTCTCCTCTCTCCCCTCCACCCTCTCCTCTCTCTCCTCTCCCCTCCTCCTCTCCTCCTCTCTCTCCTCCCCTCCACCTCTCCTCTCTCTCTCCCCTCCACTCTCTCCCTCTCTCTCCCCTCCCCCTCTCCTCCCTCTCTCTCCCCTCCCTCTCTCCTCTCCTCTCTCTCCCCTCCCCTCTCTCCTCTCCTCCCTCTCTCTCCCCTCCCCTCTCTCCTCTCTCTCCCCTCCCGCTCTCCTCCTCTCTCCCCTCCCTCTCTCCTCTCTCTCCCTCTCCCTCTCTCCTCTCTCCTCTCTCTCCTCCCCCCTCTCTCCTCTCCCTCTCCCTCCTCCTCCCTCGCTCTCCTCTCTCTCTCCTCCTCTCTCTCTCTCCCCTCCACCTCTCCTCTCCTCCTCTCTCCCTCCCCTCCACGCTCTCTCCCTCTCCTCTCTCCCCTCCTCCCTCTCCTCCTCTCTCTCTCTCCCCTCCCGCTCTCCTCTCTCTCCTCTCCCCTCCCCCTCTCCTCTCTCTCTCCCTCCCCTCTCTCCTCTCTCTCCTCCCTCCACCTCTCCCTCTCTCCCCTCCCTCTCTCTCTCCCTCTCTCTCTCCTCCTCCCGCTCTCCTCTCTCCCCTCCCGCTCTCCTCTCCTCTCTCCCCTCCACTCTCTCCTCTCTCTCTCCTCCCCTCCCGCTCTCCTCTCTCTCTCCCCTCCTCTCTCTCTCCTCCCGCTCTCCTCCCTCTCTCCCCTCCCTCTCTCCTCCCTCTCTCCCTCCTCCCTCTCCCTCTCCTCTCCTCCCTCTCCTCCTCTCCTCTCCTCTCTCCTCCCTCCCCGCTCTCCTCTCTCTCCCCCTCCCTCTCTCCTCTCCTCTCTCTCCCCTCCCCTCTCCTCTCCTCTCTCCCCTCCCTCTCTCCTCTCTCTCTCTCCTCCACGCTCTCCTCTCTCTCTCCCCTCCCGCTCTCCCTCTCCTCTCTCCCCTCCCGCTCTCCTCCCTCTCTCCCCTCCACCTCTCCTCCCTCTCTCCCCTCCCCTCTCTCCTCTCTCCTCCCCTCCCCTCTCTCTCCCTCTCTCCCTCCCCTCTCTCCTCTCTCTCCCCTCCACGCTCTCTCCTCCTCTCTCTCCCCTCCCCTCTCTCTCCTCTCTCCCTCCCCTCTCTCCTCTCTCCCCTCCCTCCTCTCTCCTCTCCCCTCCACGCTCTCTCCTCTCTCTCCCCTCCCGCTCTCTCTCTCCTCCCCTCCCCTCTCTCCTCCCTCTCTCCCCTCCCTCTCTCTCCCCTCCCCTCTCTCTCCCCTCCCCCTCTCTCCCCTCCACCTCTCTCCCCTCCCCTCTCTCCCTCCCGCTCTCTCCCCTCCTCCTCTCTCCCTCCCCTCCTCTCTCCTCCTCCCTCTCTCTCCTCCCCTCTCTCCCCTCCCTCTCTCTCTCCCTCCCCGCTCCTCTCCCCTCCTCCCTCTCTCCTCCCGCTCTCCTCTCTCTCCCCTCCTCCCTCTCCCTCCCCTCTCCTCTCTCTCTCCCCTCCCGCTCTCCTCTCTCTCTCTCCCCTCTCCCTCTCCTCCTCTCTCTCTCCCCTCCTCTCCTCTCCTCTCTCCTCTCCCCTCCCGCTCTCCTCTCCCTCTCTCCCTCCCCTCTCCTCCTCTCTCTCCTCTCCCTCCCCGCTCTCCTCTCTCTCTCTCCCTCCCCTCTCCTCTCTCCCTCTCTCCCTCCCCTCTCCTCCTCTCCTCTCTCCCTCCCCCTCTCCTCTCTCTCTCCTCCTCCCGCTCTCCTCTCTCTCCTCTCTCCCCTCCCGCTCTCCTCTCCTCTCTCTCTCCCCTCCCGCTCTCCTCTCTCTCCCCTCTCACGCTCTCCTCTCCTCTCCCCTCCTCGCTCTCCTCTCCTCTCTCTCCCCTCCACGCTCTCCTCTCTCTCTCTCCCCTCCACGCTCTCCTCTCTCTCTCTCTCCCCTCCACCTCTCCTCTCTCTCTCTCCCCTCCACGCTCTCCTCTCTCTCTCCCCTCCACTCTCTCCTCTCTCTCTCCCCTCCACGCTCTCCTCTCTCTCTCCCCTCCACGCTCTCCTCTTCTCTCTCTCTCCCCCCCTCCCACGCTCTCCTCTCTCTCTCTCTCTCCCCTCCACGCTCTCCTCTCTCTCCCCTCCAGCCGCTCTCCTCTCTCTCCCCTCCACGCTCTCTCTCTCTCACTCTCTCCCCCACGGCTCTCCTCTCTCTCTCTCCCCTCCACGCTCTCCTCTCTCTCTCTCCCCTCCACGCTCTCCTCTCTCTCTCCCCTCCACGCTCTCCTCTCTCTCTCCCCCTCCACGCTCTCCTCTCTCTCTCCCCCTCCACGCTCTCCTCTCTCTCTCCCCCCTCCACGCTCTCCTCTCTCTTTGCTCCCTCCACGCTCTCTTCTCTCTCTTTCTACCCTCCACGCTCTCCTCTCCTCTTCCTCTCTCTCCACGCTCTCCTCTCTCTCTTCCTCTTCTCCACGCTCTCTTTCTCTCTCTCTCCCTCCACGCTCTCTTCTCTCTCTCTCTCCCCCACGCTCTCCTCTCTCTCTCTCCCCTCCACGCTCTCCTCTCTCTCTCCCCTCCACGCTCTCCTCTCTCTCTCTCCCCTCCACGCTCTCCTCTCTCTCTCTCTCCCCTCCACGCCTCTCCTCTCTCTCTCTCTCCCTCCACGCTCTCTTCTCTCTCTCTCCCCCACGCTCTCCTCTCTCCTCTCCCCTCCACGCACTCCTCTCTCTCTCTCCCCTCCACGCTCTCCTCTCTCTCTCTCCCCTCCACGCTCTCCTCCTCTCTCTCTCCCCTCCACGCTCTCCTCTCTCTCTCCCCTCCACGCTCTCCTCTCTCTCTCCCCCTCCACGCTCTCCTCTCTCTTTCTACCCTCCACGCTCTCTTCTCTCTCTTTCTCCCTCCACGCTCTCCTCTCTCCTCTTCCTCTTCTCCACGCTCTCCTCTCTCCTCTTCCTCTTCTCCACGCTCTCTTCTCTCTCTCTCCCCTCCACGCTCTCTTCTCCACACTCCCCTCCATGCTCTACTCTCTCTCTCTCCCCTCCACGCTCTTCTCTCACTCCCCTCCTCACCCTCTCTCTCCCCCCTCAGAGTCCCGGTTCCTGGGGGTGAAGCAGGCCCTCCACACAGCGGTCCCTGAACGCCTCTTGTCCCGTGACACTGAACGCAGCACGATCCGCAGCTTCCTGCAGGAGAGGGTTCTGAAGAAGAGGGCGGGAAGTCTGTACATCTCCGGAGCTCCAGGGACCGGGAAGACCGCCTGCCTCAACTGTGTCCTGAGGGAGATGGAGGTGAGAGAGACTGTGTCCTGAGGGAGATGGAGGTGAGGGAGACCAGAGAGACTGTGTCCTGAGGGAGATGGAGGTGAGAGAGACCAGAGAGAGACTGTCTCTGGTCTCAAGATGAGGCCAAAAACGCCCTAATTCATGTGAAAACTAGTGGTAGAAAAAACAGTTTTGGGGCCGGAGACTGAACTTTTTTTTGTGGTTTCAAAGTTGGGTACTGTGCAGACTGTTATTGGTGTCTTGTACTGTGTTGTTGCTGTGTGAATTCTGTCACGTTCCTCCCTGATGGTGTGGTGTTCTTCCTCAGTCGGAGCTGTCGTCGGTGCAGACGGTGGTGATGAACTGCATGACTCTGCGCAGCTCTCACTCAGTCTTCTCTGTTCTGTCTGAGAAACTGAAGACCACAGGAGGCCAGAGCGGACTCACCAAGCTCCTCACGGCCCCAGGGAGGACTGTGTGAGTACGGGGGGAGAGGGTGGGAGAGGCCGGGGGGTGAGGGGGGGAGGGAGGGATAGGCCGAGGCCAGAGGTAGTCCGCTTCAATCACTAGTTTCATGTGTTCTTGTCCTGTCCCTTTTCTGTCTAAAAAAGCTGATCTAAAAATGTGATCTCTCTCTCTCTCTCTCTCTCTGTGTGTGTGTCCCTTTCTCAGCGTGTGTGTGTCTCTCTCTCTCTCTGTGTGTGTGTCCCTTTCTCAGCGGGTGTGTGTCTCTCGGCGTGTGTGTGTCCCTTTCTCAGCGGGTGTGTGTCTCTCGGCGTGTGTGTGTCCCTTTCTCAGCGGGTGTGTGTGACACTTCTAGAGCTGGTGACTCGTTGTTTATTATGGACCAAACTTTTTGTCAATAAAACAACATAATAATAATAATAATAGTCTTTTATCATTCTTTTCATGGAGAAAGTTCATAAAAATGTAACAAACATCAGAATAAAACGTCTCAGAGGACTTTACAAAGTTGTCGATTCCTCAACAGCAGATCAGAGATTCAATAACCAGGTCTACTCTGCCTGGCTGTGTTTCCATTACACTTCAGTATCTGGTACCGTATCCTAGCGACCTACCCACAACAAACCAGTATCCGGGGAAATTCCTTGGTAACCATGGCTCCCCAGCAGCACTCTGGCCAATCACTGTCAGTTAGAATGCTTTAGTACCAGCTCGGTCTGGATTGAACCAGGACCAAGAGGGACTAAAGAAGCTGAAGCAGAGACTAGAGAGAGACCAGAGACAGACAAGAGAGAGACCAGGGAGAGATCAGAGACAGACCAGAGAGAGACCAGGGAGAGATCAGAGACAGACAAGAGAGAGACCAGGAAGAGACCAAAGACAGACTAGAGAGAGACCAGGAAGAGACCAGAGAGACCAGGAAGAGACCAGAGACAGACAAGAGAGAGACCAGGGAGAGATCAGAGACAGACAAGAGAGAGACCAGGAAGAGACCAAAGACAGACTAGAGAGAGACCAGGAAGAGACCAGAGAGACCAGGAAAAGACCAGAGACAGACAAGAGAGAGACCAGGGAGAGATCAGAGAGAGACTAGAGAGAGACCAGGGAGAGACCAGAGAGAGACCAGAGAGAGCCCAGGAAGAGATCAGAGACAGACAAGAGAGAGACCAGGAAGAGACCAGAGACAGACAAGAGAGAGACCAGGAAGAGACCAGAGACAGACTAGAGAGAGACCAGGGAGAGATCAGAGACAAGACTAGAGAGAGACCAGCACGGTGGCTGAGTGGATAGCACTCTCGCCTCTCAGCAAGAAGGTCCTGGGTTCGAATCCCGGCCGGACCAGGGCCTTTCTGAGTGGAGTTTGCATGTTCTCCCCGTGTCTGCGTGGGTTTCCTCCGGGTACTCTGGTTTCCCCTACCACTAAAAACATGAACAATAGGTCTGGCATGCGCCTCCTGTACTGGCCCCGCTCCCATCTCTGAGTGGAGTGAGAGACAAATGCCCAAAAATAATAACAATTGTAAACCGCTTTGTGACTCTGGTCTGTGAAAGGCGGTATATAAATAAAGATTACTTACTTACTTACTTACTTACTTACTTGAGATCAGAGAGAGACTAGAGAGAGACCAGAGAGAGACCTGAGAGAGCCCAGGAAGAGATCAGAGACAGACTAGACAGAGACCAGAGAGAGACAGTAATATTGTAGTAACACATGACTTTGAGACAGTAACTAGTAACACATCAGGTTTTGTGTTTTGTGGTGTAATGTGTCCGTCTGGCCGACAGTGGGCGCTCTGTCCTCGGCCCTCACTCTGTCTCCGGGTGCTGGTTCCTGCTGCTGGGTCCCTGTCGGTCTGGTTGCTTGGTTCTCTCCTGGTTCTCCCTCCGTTCTGTCTCCTGGTCCTCTGCTGGTCCTCTGCTGGTCCTCTGCTGGTCCTCCCCTGGTCCTCTGCTGGTCCTCCCTGGTCCTCACCTGGTCCTCCCTGGTCATGGCCCTCAGTCCTGCAGCGCTGCGGGGGTTGGTGGTGGAGCGGCTGGTGGCTGCGGCAGACGAGATCTTTGCGCTGTTCGAGCGGACGTTTGCGGAATACGAGCACCAGCTTCTGCGCACGAAGCAACTGCAGCACAGAGAAGGTGGGTCTGCACGGGTCCGTACGGGTCCGTACGGGTCCACATGGGTTTCAACTAATGTGGCTTCAGGGTGGGCTCCTCATGCACTGTCTCTGGTCTGTCTCTGGTCTGTCTCTGGTCTCTCTCTGGTCTCTCTCTGGTCTCCCCTCTGGTCTCTCTCTGGTCTCCCTCTGGTCTCCCTCTGGTCTCTCTCTGGTCTCCCTCTGGTCTCCCTCTGGTCTCTCTCTGGTCTCCCTCTGGTCTCCCCTCTGGTCTCCCTCTGGTCTCCCCTCTGGTCTCCCCTCTGGTCTCCCCTCTGGTCTCTCTCTGGTCTCCCTCTGGTCTCCCCTCTGGTCTCCCCTCTGGTCTCCCTCTGGTCTCACTCTGGTCTCCCCTCTGGTCTCCCCTCTGGTCTCCCCTCTGGTCTCCCCTCTGGTCTCCCTCTGGTCTCTCTCTGGTCTCCCTCTGGTCTCTCTCTGGTCTCCCTCTGGTCCCTCTCTGGTCTCTCTCTGGTCTCTCTCTCTGGTCTCTCTCTGGTCTCTCTTTGGTCTCTCTCTCTGGTCTCCCCTCTGGTCTCCCCTCTGGTCTCTCTCTGGTCTCTCTCTGGTCTCCCTCTGGTCTCCCTCTGGTCTCCCTCTGGTCTCCCTCTGGTCTGTCTCTGGTCTCTCTCTGGTCTCACTCTGGTCTCACTCTGGTCTCCCTCTGGTCTCCCTCTGGTCTCCCCTCTGGTCTGTCTCTAGTCTCCCCTCTGGTCTCCCTCTGGTCTCCCTCTGGTCTCTCTCTGGTCTCCCTCTGGTCTCCCTCTGGTCTGTCTCTGGTCTGTCTCTGGTCTCCCCTCTGGTCTCCCTCTGGTCTCCCTCTGGTCTCCCCTCTGGTCTCCCTCTGGTCTCCCTCTGGTCTGTCTCTGGTCTGTCTCTGGTCTGTCTCTGGTCTGTCTCTGGTCTCCTCTCTGGTCTCCCTCTGGTCTCCCTCTGGTCTCCCCTCTGGTCTCCCTCTGGTCTCCCTCTGGTCTCCCTCTGGTCTCCTCTCTGGTCTCCCTCTGGTCTCCCTCTGGTCTCTCTCTGGTCTCCCTCTGGTCTCCCTCTGGTCTCCCCTCTGGTCTCCTTCTGGTCTCCCATGAAGCTGAAGTTTCCAGTTTGTTTCTCGGAGGGAAATGAATCAGTTCTGTGGTTTTTTTCAACGACAATAATGTGATATATTTCCACAAAAAGTCTTGCTTAATAATTTCACTTCCTGGTCGATGACGTCATGTGAGGAATGTTACTTAGCAACAAGCAGATGTTGATCTTGAGCTGAAACTATTGTTGTTTTACTCTGGGCGCAGAAACAGACTCGCTGCGGTGTCAGAACCATGTGCGTCTAATGCAGTGTTTCTGTCCCACAGACTACAACACCACAGACTACAACAACCCCGCGCCACAGAACGGACACTTCCTGTTTCCTTCGGCTGTTGTTAAAATCGAGGATGTGAACAGCAGCTCGTCTTTCCCTCAGAACTCAGTGTCTCTGGTCAAAGCTGAGGAGGAACCCGGCTGCAGCTCAGACCTCCCCCCTGATCCCCAGGACACACCTTACAGCTGCTCAGAGCCCCAGGACACACAGCCTTACAGCTGCTCAGACCAGTCCGAGGAGGAGCAGGGTGCGCAGGACGAGCCGGCAGCCACAGACGGAGACATCCCGGCTCTGTACAAAAGCCTGTTCTTCCCCGAAGCCGGAGCCAGCGCCTCTGCGCCCGAACCGACCAATCAGAGCGCGGCGTGTGCTCAGAGACGGGCGCCACACGGTCCCCTGCGCTGCCCCATCTGCAGCAAGAGCTGCCGCAACAACTCAGGCCTCATGAAGCACATGGGCGTCCACACGGAGGAGCGACCTTTCAGGTATTCACTCTTCAGCTACATACGAGGGACATGACTCTCTATGGTCTTCAATGTTGGTTCAGTGTGTTGCTCTCTGTACTTGCAGGTGCTCAGTGTGTTTGTTGTGCTGACTGTTTAATGTGTGTGGCTCTCTGTACTTGCAGGTGCTCAGTGTGTTTGTTGTGCTGACTGTTTAATGTGTGTTGCTCTCTGTACTTGCAGGTGCTCAGTGTGTTTGTTGTGCTGACTGTTTAATGTGTGTTGCTCTCTGTACTTGCAGGTGCTCAGTGTGTTTGTTGTGCTGACTGTTTAATGTGTGTAGCTCTCTGTACTTGCAGGTGGTCAGTGTGTTTGTTGTGCTGACTGTTTAATGTGTGTTGCTCTCTGTACTTGCAGGTGCTCAGTGTGTTTGTTGTGCTGACTGTTTGATGTGTGTTGCTCTCTGTACTTGCAGGTGCTCAGTGTGTTTGTTGTGCTGACTGTTTAATGTGTGTTGCTCTCTGTACTTGCAGGTGCTCAGTGTGTTTGTTGTGCTGACTGTTTAATGTGTGTTGCTCTCTGTACTTGCAGGTGATCAGTGTGTTTGTTGTGCTGACTGTTTGATGTGTGTTGCTCTCTGTCCTTGCAGGTGCTCAGTGTGTTTGTTGTGCTGACTGTTTAATGTGTGTTGCTCTCTGTACTTGCAGGTGATCAGTGTGTTTGTTGTGCTGACTGTTTGATGTGTGTTGCTCTCTGTCCTTGCAGGTGCTCAGTGTGTTTGTTGTGCTGACTGTTTGATGTGTGTTGCTCTCTGTACTTGCAGGTGCTCAGTGTGTTTGTTGTGCTGACTGTTAAATGTGTGTTGCTCTCTGTACTTGCAGGTGCTCAGTCTGCATGAAGGGCTTTAACCAGAAGTGTAACCTGAAGCGCCACATGGCCACGCACTCTCAGGAGAAGTCTTTCAGCTGTCCAGAGTGCGGCCTGCGGCTGAAGCAGCAGCACAACCTGCTTCGCCACATCTCGGCCGTGCACCGCGGCGTGCGGCCGTACAGCTGCCCGCTCTGCGACAAAGCCTTCGCCCAAAAGACCGTCTTCATCATCCACATGCGCACGCACACCGGCGAGAAACCTTTCAGCTGCTCAGTCTGCAGGAAGCGCTTCAGAGACAAGTGTCACCTGAAGAGACACGTGAAGACGCACGGACAGCTGGAGGTGAGGGACGACGCCCGCCACTCTGTCTGAGGACCATGTGGACGGGACCATGTGGACTAGTCTGATTCTGGTCTCAGTTTGGAGATCATTTCTCTGATTCCTGGAACTTCTTTGTTACATATCGACTATGGACTAATTATATTCTCTCTGTAAATAGTTTTAGTTAAATATAATCCAAACTGTTAAATCCTGCTCAAATATTAACATTTTTGTGGTTCATTTAAAGCTGAGGAACGGAAGCTTGTTAGGTTCACTTGTGAGTTTTTTTTGTTGCTGGTATGTTATTTCATGATACTTTCATGAAATAACAAGATAAATGTTATTTCATGATACCAATTTATCAGAAGAAGCTGACAGCTTCTTCTTCTGTATCTACAGTATCATGTTATTTCATGATAAATTGGTTTCATGAAATAACATTTATCTTGTTATTTCATGAAAGTATCATGAAATAACATACCAGCGGGAAAAAAAACACAAGTGAACCTAACGAGCTTCCGTACTGAGGAACCTAACTTTTGTAACATCAGGGAAATCCTCTCCCTGGTCTGATGGTTCCGTTCATATTTTAAAGTTAGGTACCTCAGCTTTAATGGTGTTTTATTCCTATTACTGCAGTTAAGGCTCGACA
>OZ035825.1:50651676-50684176 GCA_964034765.1 Knipowitschia caucasica
GCTAAGCAGAACAGGGTCTGGTTAGTACTGTGATGGGAGACCTCTGGGAACAGCAGGTGCCACAGTGGGGCAGCTGCGGCTGTCAAAGTGCCAAACTATGGTTGTGTCCTTAAGCCTAAGTTATACTTGCGCGGCGCGGAACTTACGGAGGTGACGTGACGTCACTTGCGCAACGCGTTGGTCACCGCAAGGCCCTTACGTCGCCTGCCGCGCAGCATCGAAATTTTCTAACTACGTAAGGGTCGCCGCAAGGAAGCTCCGCTGTGATTGGTCCGTGTGTGTGTATTGGAAGGAAGCACGGAGCGGCTGCAGCAGGAGCATGGACGAGGCACTATGGAGCAGAGAGCTTTGTGCTTCGAAGGAAAAGCAGTTTGGGCTCAGAGCCTGATATACAGGAGACTGTGGACTATCTAACATATATATAACTTATATCTTGCTTTCCTCCTGCACTCGTAAATCGTTCATGTTTGTCTCAGATATTTACCACTATTATTGTTTTGCTGTTTGTGCTGAAAACTATTTAATAATAACTATGTTTCCAACAAGAACTGTGTCTTTATTCACAGCGTCACAGTTGAAATGACTTATAAAAAATGAATCCATAAAACTATCACATAAACCTACAGTAGAAACACGTGTAATGAGCTCAAACAGCTTTGTTTGTTATTGTTGTTCTGAAGAGGACAAAGTAGCAGCGTAAATGGGACCGCTCCTGTGTGATCGCCCTCATGTGGTTTGTTGTGGGATTACAACATTCTCCTCAAAACTCCGTAAGGGGAACGCGCCAGTATAACATAAATTGTGCTTACGTAGGTCCACCGCAACCGCTAACGTAAGCCACGCCGCGCAAGTATACACTAGGCTTTAGGCAAGACACTTCCCCCACATTAGAATGAGTCTGGTGTGTGTGTGAATGGTTGGTGGTGGTGGGAGGGGCTGATGGCACAGACTGGTTGCCTCGCTTCTGTCAGTGTGCCCCAGGGCAGCTGTGGCTACAGTAGTTCATCACCACCGTGTTTGGAGAGAAAGAATAATGACATGTGTTCTGAAAAGTGCTGTATAAACCAATGCATTATTATTATTAAAATCCAGAGAGAGACCAGAGAGAGACCAGAGAGAGACCAGAGAGAGACCAGAGAGAGACCAGAGAGAGACCAGAGAGAGAGACCAGAGAGAGAGACCAGAGAGAGACCAGAGAGAGACCAGAGAGAGACCAGAGAGAGACCAGAGAGAGAGACCAGAGAGAGACCAGAGAGAGACCAGAGAGAGAGACCAGAGAGAGACCAGAGAGAGACCGGAGAGAGACCAGAGAGAGAGACCAGAGAGAGACCAGAGAGAGACCAGAAAGAGACCAGAAAGAGACCAGAAAGAGACCAGAGAGAGAGACCAGAGAGAGACCAGAGAGAGACCAGAGACAGAGACCAATGAATGACCAGAGAGAGAAGAGAAAGAGAGAGACCAGAAAGAGATCAGAGGGAGAGACCAGTAAGACTCCAGATTTAGAAACCAGAGAGACTATAGAGAAATCTGCCAAATCAGTTGAGTCGGTTGTGACGACTTCCTCCTTGGTCTTGTGTGTTTCAGAGCAACACGACAGAGACTTCTTCAGGAACAATAAGGATCAGTCTGTCTGTGTTAGTGACCAGAAAGTAAGTACCATGTGTCTGTGTTAGTGACCAGAAAGTAAGTACCATGTGTCTGTGTTAGTGACCAGAAAGTAAGTACCATGTGTCTGTGTTAGTGACCAGAAAGTAAGTACCATGTGTCTGTGTTAGTGACCAGAAAGTAAGTACCATGTGTCTGTGTTAGTAGTAGTAGTAGTGTTTATTTCGAATTACATGCGCAATACAAAACAAAAAACAAAAGGAAGAAACATATATATGCACAATTCGAAAAGGAGTAGGTAGAAGTGAAACTTATGCTTCCTACCCCTTGTTACAAACTTTTCTCTTTACAGGAGTTCAAATGATATACAGGCATATTTCTCTCAGATATACAATTTACACTCGTCTCCATGA
This sequence comes from Knipowitschia caucasica, assembly GCA_964034765.1. NCBI lineage: Eukaryota > Metazoa > Chordata > Actinopteri > Gobiiformes > Gobiidae > Knipowitschia > Knipowitschia caucasica. The sequence continues at coordinate 50,653,695 of OZ035825.1, forward strand.
ATAGTAATGTTAAATGCTGATTTCGCACCAATGATGTTCTTAGGTCTTGTTGTCACTTGTCACTTGTTGCCATTTTTACCCAAAGCTGTTTAATTAATGTTAACATGGTTATGTATGTAGACCCTACATAGTGCAGTGCATTAAAAACAGTGGGTAGAATGAGCCAGTCGAGAGAAGGTAATAGCCCCCACTCAACCCGCCCCACTCCCAACCTCCCTGACCAATGGAAATGTAGGAAAATTTGCGTTGTATATTCTTGCTGTGTGGTGCGTTAAAAACGAGGTGTTGAGGCCGCTTGGCAAAAGGGAGCCCGCCAATCCAACCATATCTCGTCTGCTCTGATTTACTTGCATCTGTTTAAGCAGTAATGGCAATCACAACATGACAACTTGTTTTCCTGCACTATAGATCTTGGTCATGTGCTATTCATGGTTAAGAGTTGTCCATTGCATCTAAAAGATTTAACTGCTCCAAATGATTTTTACACATCCCTTTTACAGTTTAAACAAATTACATTATTTACACATATGTTACATAATACATACCTTAATACTTTACCTTACACTTTATGTATCACACCTTACTTTCCATTTCTTCAAAAACAAACCATCAATTTAAATCCAGATTGTATTCTCATGTAACACTCTCATATGTCCTGAATATAGTAGTTTTGATTTGTTTCTTAAAAACTATTATGTTTTTTGACTCTTTAATGTCTTTGTTAAGTGCGTTCCACAAGTTGATTCCTTTCACTGAGACTGTTCTTTCCATGACTTTTGTTCTGAATCTAGGTTTTTTAAAGATATCAGTTCCTTTCAGATTGTACTGACTTTGTCTTTTTTCAAAGTTCTCTTGAATGTTTGCGGGTAATGATTTGCAATTTGCTTTATACAATATCTGAAAAATATTATAATCCACTATATCATAAAATTTTAACACCTTACACTCTAAAAAAACAGGATTTGATGAGTCTCAATATCTTTTGTTGTTCACTATTTTTAGGGCTCTTTTTTGTAAAATAAATATTGGCTGTGTATATGTTTTAAAAGTTGTCCCCCAAATTTCGACACAATAGGTTAGATATGGTATAATCATTGTATTATATAAGGTAATTAATGCTGTGTGGGTAAGAAAGTATTTCACTTTATGTAACACACCAATTGATTTGGCTAATTTTCCTTTTGTATAGTGTATGTGAGATTTCCAGTTTAGGTCCTCGTCAATGATGACTCCCAAAAATGTAGTTTCCTTTACCCTTTGGATTTCCAGGCCGTCTATTGTTATGGATATACTATTTCCAAAATTTTTCTTTTTATCATTGAATATCATGTAATTGGTTTTTTTAATGTTTAGCGCCAATTTATTTTGATCTAGCCAGCTTTTTATTTTTGCAAGTTCTTTGTTTATTACTATTTCTAACTCTCCTATATTATTTCCAGAGTAAAATAATGTAGTGTCATCAGCGAATAAGATGCTTTGTAATACAGTTGATGCTTTTGGAAAATCATTCATGTATAATATAAACAAAATTGGTCCTAGTATTGAGCCTTGCGGCACCCCCCAACTGATATCGCATGGTTCTGAATACGTACTGTTTATTTGGACAAACTGTTTGCGATTTTCAAGATAACTGGAGATCCATTTTTGAGCAATGCCTCTGATTCCATACTTCTGGAGTTTCCATAGTAATCTGGGGTGGTTAATTACATCAAAAGCCTTTTGCAGGTCTAAAAAGATACTTACTATATAATTTTTTTGATCTATTTCTCTTGCTATTTTCTCCGTCAGTTCCATTATTGCCATTGCAGTTGAGTGTTTTTTTCTAAAGCCATATTGATTTTTAATTAATATATTTTCTTTTTGTAAAAAGCTATCCAGCCTTATTGCAAATACTTTTTCCAAGATTTTTGAAAACTGTGGCAGCAAGGACACTGGTCTATAATTTGAAAAGTGGTGCTTGTCCCCGTTTTTGTAAAGAGGTATTATTTTGGCTGTTTTCATACCATCAGGAAAGGTTCCTGTTTTTAGTGACAAGTTGCAAATGTGTGTAAAAGGCTCAATTAAAGATTCAAAAATGATTTTAACAATCATCATGTCTAAACCATCATAGTCGGTTGATCTTTTGTTTTCACATTCATTTACAATTTTTCGTACTTCGTCTTGTTCTACATTGGAAAGAAAAATACTGTTCACATGATCTACTATTGTGTTTTCAGTGCTAGAGGTTGGCTTTGGAATTTGTTTTGCTATCGAGTCTCCTATACTAGTAAAGTATTTACAAAAATCATTTGATATGTTTATTTCGTTGGATATTTCAAGACTGTCCTTTACAAAATAATTTGGGTACACATGTTTAATTTTGTTGTTTTTCATTACATTATTTAATATTCTCCAAGTAGCTTGTGTGTTACTCTTGTTCTCATTTAGTTTATCACTGTAATATTGTTTCTTTCGGTTTCTGATGATCCAGATTAATTTGTTTTTATACTTCTTATACCTGTTTTCTGTCTCTTTCGATGGAGTTTTAATAAAACATTTGTATAGAAAGTTTTTCTTTTTACAAGCATTCTTTAACCCTTTCGTCATCCATGGTTGATCTTCCCTTTTGTTTTTTAAATATATGATTTTGCAATTTTTATCATACAATGTACTTATTGTTTCTATGAAGGCGTCATATGCTATATTGACATCATTTACATAGACCGCATCCCACTTCTGATGTCTAAGATCTCTGTTTAGTGCCTCTAGGGCTTTTTCCGACCTGTTTCTTCTTGCAGTCTTTTCAAAACTGGTTGGTTTTGTGTTCTGATTGTGTTTAAATATTGCAAATATTGGTAGGTGATCGCTAATATCTGTTGTCAAAATTCCACTCATAATATGATCTTCATTCATATTGGTAAAAATATGATCTATTACTGTGGCACTTTGAGATGTTATCCTTGTAGGTTTTGATATTAAAGGAAAGAGGCACATGGTATTCATTGAGTTCAAGAAGTCACTTGCTATTTGTTAGTGACCAGAAAGTAGGTACCATGTGTCTGTGTTAGTGACCAGAAAGTAAGTACCATGTGTCTGTGTTAGTGACCAGAAAGTAAGTACCATGTGTCTGTGTTAGTGACCAGAAAGTAAGTACCATGTGTCTGTGTTAGTGACCAGAAAGTAAGTACCATGTGTCTGTGTTAGTGACCAGAAATTAAGTACCATGTGTCTGTGTTAGTGACCAGAAAGTAATTACCATGTGTCTGTGACCAGAAAGTAAGTACCATGTGTCTGTGTTAGTGACCAGAAAATAAGTACCATGTGTCTGTGTTAGTGACCAGAAAGTAAGTACCATGTGTCTGTGTTAGGGACCAGAAAGTAAGTACCATGTGTGACGTGTTGATGTGTTAGTGTTAGTACCAGAAAGTAAGTACCATGTGGGAGCGGCGCTCATTGGTGCGTCACAGACAGAGCTGCACCTTTAAAGCTCGTGCACATGCCAGACATTCTTGTTGCTCATCCTGCTCCCATCCTGCCACCTGCCCCGCCTCCTTAGGTTTGGTTTGCTCTGGTTTGGTTTGGTTAGCTTTGGTTTGGTTTAGTTTGTGGTATATTTTCTACACACCATTCACCACTGCAGACTCTCACAGCACATACACCGCACACACTCACTACACACTTCAAACCTCATTAAAACATTCACTTTGGTTATTCATAAATATTATTTCAATTGAAACTGTTGTTTAGAGAGTTTCTGTCATTTCTACGGAGGAGATAATGGGTCGGCTGGTGGTGGTGTCTGGGCTGACACAGACTCTGGTGGTGGTGTCTGGGCTGACACAGACTCTGGTGGTGGTGTCTGGGCTGACACAGACTCTGGTGGTGGTGTCTGGGCTGACACAGACTCTGGTGGTGGTGTCTGGGCTGACACAGACTCTGGTGGTGGTGTCTGGGCTGACACAGACTCTGGTGGTGGTGTCTGGGCTGACACAGACTCTGGTGGTGGTGTCTGGGCTGACACAGACTCTGGTGGTGGTGTCTGAGCTGACACAGACTCTGGTGGTGGTGTCTGGGCTGACACAGACTCTGGTGGTGGTGTCTGGGCTGACACAGACTCTGGTGGTGGTGTCTGGGCTGACACAGACTCTGGTGGTGGTGTCTGGGCTGACACAGACTCTGGTGGTGGTGTCTGGGCTGACACAGACTCTGGTGGTGGTGTCTGGGCTGACACAGACTCTGGTGGTGGTGTCTGGGCTGACACAGACTCTGGTGGTGGGGAGACTGTGGATCCTGAGGCTGTGGAGGTGCTGCACCTGTTGTTACTTTATGTCCCACTGTCCCTGAGAGCGTTACGTCATCGCAGCCAGACGTGTTCCCTGCGTGCGCGGTGACGCAGGCCATGCATGAAGCGGATTCTGCAGATGATGCAGAGTCAGTGATTTTGTGTTGTCCACGGCAGAATATCCATTAAATGTATCCCACGCTGAGTTGGTTCGGTCGCAGCAAGAAGGTCTGACTTTGGAAAGTTCATTTGATTTGGCTGTCTCCGAGGCACAAAACTCTGCTCCCACTAATGTCTACTGTCGCTGTGTCCTTGGGCAAGACACTTAACCCCACATTGCCTGAAGCTCCCGCTGAAACACCGAGGCTGTGGCACTGATGTAGCAGCCATCTTCCTGTGGACCCACCCCCTGCAGAGGATCAGAGGGACTGGTGCTATGAGCATTGGGGGCAGCTCTCATTACCACCCCCCGACCCAGAGATGGACTAATAAAGGGGTAGAATATGAATGAATGAATGACGAGGCACAGATAGAGAGTTTGGCAAATGGATATTCTGTTCAGAAGGATGTGCTGTTCAGAAAGTACATGTTTGTGGGGACCGTGTGCACGATGCCATGTACCAAGTTGTAGTTCCAGCAAAGTTTCGTTCTTGAGGTGATGCACAATAATTCTGGTCACTTTGGCGTTCGTAAAAAATATCTGAGTCTTCTCAAGCATTTCTTTGGCCGCGGGTGAATAGAGATGTGTCGGCGTTTGTTAATCAATCAATCAATCAATCAACTTTATTTATAGAGCCCTTTACAACACTCAAGGCGACCAAAGTGCTTTAAAATAAAATCACATAAAATACATTAAAAACATTCATTCAAACAAAAATAAAAATAGAACAGTAAAGTGTTGCCGTGCTACTGAATGTTAAAAGCCAGTCTGAATAAATGTGTCTTGAGCCTGGATTTAAAAAGGCCAAGATCAGTGATGGTGCGCATTTCAGGGGGCAGCTTATTCCAGAATCTGGGTCCAGCGACTGAAAAGGACCGATCACCCCAACGCTTGGACTTGGTCCTATAGGCACTTCCAGCAAGAGCTGATTTGACGACCTCAAGGACCTGCCCGAGTCACGAATAGTCAAAAGTTCAGACAGGTATGAAGGGGCAAGACCATTGAGGGCTTTAAAAACAAAAAGAAGAATTTTAAAATCAACTCTAAAAGAAACTGGAAGCCAATGTAAAGAAAAAAGGACTGGGGTGATGTGCTGACGTCTGGGAGTGTTTGTTAAAAAACGAGCTGCAGCATTTTGCACCAATTGAAGACGATTAAGACAGGACTGGGACACTCCACAATAAAGGGCATTACAATAATCAATTCTTGAACTGATAAGTTCAGACTTGTCACACATGTTGACAGGAAAAAGGGCACTAGCCCCAGCACCACTGCAGCCTATTCCAGCTGTAAGTGAGCCATTTGAATATTTATGAACAGATTGTGTGGGTCCGTTGCCGTGTGCTAGATCTGGGTGTAAATATCTCCTCCGTAGAAATGACAGAAACTCTCTAAACAACAGTTTCAATTGAAATAATATTTATGAATAACCAAAGTGAATGTTTTAATGAGGTTTGAAGTGTGTAGTGAGTGTGTGCGGTGTGTGTGCTGTGAGAGTCTGCAGTGGTGAATGGTGTGTAGAAAATATACCACAAACTAAACCAAACCAAACCAGAGCAAACCAAACCTAAGGAGGCGGGGCAGGTGGCAGGATGGGAGCAGGATGAGCAACAAGAATGTCTGGCATGTGCACGAGCTTTAAAGGTGCAGCTCTGTCTGTGACGCACCAATGAGCGCCGCTCCCACCGGAGAGGAAGGCTCTACGGCCTGTTAGCGACCGTAAGACCAGTCTCTGACTCTGGTCCCAGTCTCTGACTCTGGTCCCAGTCTCTGGCTCTGGTCCCAGTCTCTGACTCTGGTCCCAGTCTCTGGCTCTGGTCCCAGTCTCTGACTCTGACTCTGGTCCCAATCTCTGACTCTGGTCCCAGTCTCTGACTCTGGTCCCAGTCTCTGACTCTGGTCCCACTCTCTGGCTCTGGTCCCAGTCTCTGGCTCTGGTCCCAGTCTCTGACTCTGGTCCCAGTCTCTGACTCTGGTCCCAGTCTCTGACTCTGGTCCCAGTCTCTGACTCTGGTCCCAGTCTCTGGCTCTGGTCCCAGTCTCTGACTCTGGTCCCAGTCTCTGGCTCTGGTCCCAGTCTCTGACTCTGGTCCCAGTCTCTGGCTCTGGTCCCAGTCTCTGGCTCTGGTCCCAGTCTCTGACTCTGGTCCCAGTCTCTGACTCTGGTCTCAGTCTCTGGCTCTGGTCCCAGTCTCTGGCTCTGGTCCAGTCTCTGACTCTGGTCCCAGAGAGAGACCAGAAAGACCGGAGAAAATGCGGCCGCATGATTACATGCAAGTACAGTTTGTGGCCTCACCTGTATGTGAAAGCCAGATCCCTCAGACCTCTGAAGCTAAGCAGAACAGGGTCTGGTTAGTACTGTGATGGGAGACCTCTGGGAACAGCAGGTGCCACAGTGGGGCAGCTGCGGCTGTAAAGTGCCAAACTATGGTTGTGTCCTTAAGCCTAGTTTATACTCGCGCGGCGCGGAGCTTACGGCGGTGACGTGACGTCACTTGCGCAACGCGTTGGTCACCGCAAGGCCCTTACGTCGCCTGCCGCGCAGCATCGAAATTTTCTAACTACGTAAGGGTCGCCGCAAGGAAGCTCCGCTGTGATTGGTCCGTGTGTGTGTATTGGAAGGAAGCACGGAGCGGCTGCAGCAGGAGCATGGACGAGGCACTATGGAGCAGAGAGCTTTGTGCTTCGAAGGAAAAGCAGTTTGGGCTCAGAGCCTGATATACAGGAGACTGTGGACTATCTAACATATATATAACTTATATCTAACATATATATATAACTTATAAACTGTGCAGTCGTTTGTTTTGCACTGTTCCTGTCTTGTTTGAATCGTAGCTGCGTTTGTTGCTTTCCTCCTGCACTCGTAAATCGTTCATGTTTGTCTCAGATATTTACCACTATTATTGTTTTGCTGTTTGTGCTGAAAACTATTTAATAATAACTATGTTTCCAACAAGAACTGTGTCTTTATTCACAGCGTCACAGTTGAAATGACTTATAAAATAATGAATCCATAAAACTATCACATAAACCTACAGTAGAAACACGTGTAATGAGCTCAAACAGCTTTGTTTGTTATTGTTGTTCTGAAGAGGACAAAGTAGCAGCGTAAATGGGACCGCTCCTGTGTGATCGCCCTCATGTGGTTTGTTGTGGGATTACAACATTCTCCTCAAAACTCCGTAAGGGGAACGCGCCAGTATAACATAAATTGTGCTTACGTAGGTCCACCGCAACCGCTAACGTAAGCCACGCCGCGCAAGTATACACTAGGCTTTAGGCAAGACACTTCCCCCACATTAGAATGAGTCTGGTGTGTGTGTGAATGGTTGGTGGTGGTGGGAGGGGCTGATGGCACAGACTGGTTGCCTCGCTTCTGTCAGTGTGCCCAAGGGCAGCTGTGGCTACAGTAGTTCATCACCACCGTGTTTGGAGAGAAAGAATAATGACATGTGTTCTGAAAAGTGCTGTATAAACCAATGCATTATTATTATTAAAATCCAGAGAGAGACCAGAGAGAGACCAGAGAGAGAGACCAGAGAGAGACCAGAGAGAGACCAGAGAGAGACCAGAGAGAGACCAGAGAGAGACCAGAGAGAGACCAGAGAGAGAGACCAGAGAGAGACCAGAGAGAGACCAGAGAGAGACCAGAGAGAGACCAGAGAGACAGCAGAAAGAGACCAGAAAGAGACCAGAGAGACCAGAGAGAGACCAGAGAGAGACCAGAGAGAGACCAGAGAGAGACCAGAGAGAGACCAGAGAGAGAGACCAGAGAGAGACCAGAGAGAGACCAGAGAGAGACCAGAGAGAGAGACCAGAGAGAGACCAGAGAGAGACCGGAGAGAGACCAGAGAGAGAGACCAGAGAGAGACCAGAGAGAGACCAGAAAGAGACCAGAAAGAGACCAGAGAGAGAGACCAGAGAGAGACCAGAGAGAGACCAGAGAGAGAGACCAATGAATGACCAGAGAGAGAAGAGAAAGAGAGAGACCAGAAAGAGATCCAAGGGAGAGACCAGGAAGACTCCAGATTTAGAAACCAGAGAGACTATAGAGAAATCTGCCAAACCAGTTGAGTCGGTTGTGACGACTTCCTCCTTGGTCTTGTGTGTTTCAGAGCAACACGACAGAGACTTCTTCAGGAACAATAAGGATCAGTCTGTCTGTGTTAGTGACCAGAAAGTAAGTACCATGTGTCTGTGTTAGTGACCAGAAAGTAAGTACCATGTGTCTGTGTTAGTGACCAGAAAGTTAAGTACCATGTGTCTGTGTTAGTGACCAGAAAGTAAGTACCATGTGTCTGTGTTAGTGACCAGAAAGTAAGTACCATGTGTCTGTGTTAGTGACCAGAAAGTAAGTACCATGTGTCTGTGTTAGTGACCAGAAAGTAAGTACCATGTGTCTGTGTTAGTGACCAGAAAGTAAGTACCATGTGTCTGTGTTAGTGACTAGAAAGTAAGTACCATGTGTCTGTGTTAGTGACCAGAAAGTAAGTACCATGTGTCTGTGTTAGTGACCAGAAAGTAAGTACCATGTGTCTGTGTTAGTGACTAGAAAGTAAGTACCATGTGTCTGTGTTAGTGACCAGAAAGTAAGTACCATGTGTCTGTGTTGGTGACCAGAAAGTAAGTACCATGTGTCTGTGTTAGTGACCAGAAAGTAAGTACCATGTGTCTGTGTTAGTGACCAGAAAGTAAGTACCATGTGTCTGTGTTAGTGACCAGAAAGTAAATACCATGTGTCTGTGTTAGTGACCAGAAAGTAAGTACCATGTGTCTGTGTTAGTGACCAGAAAGTAAGTACCATGTGTCTGTGTTAGTGACCAGAAAGTAAGTATCATGTGTCTGTGTTAGTGACCAGAAAGTAAGTACCATGTGTCTGTGTTAGTGACCAGAAAGTAAGTACCATGTGTCTGTGTTAGTGACCAGAAAGTAAGTACCATGTGTCTGTGTTAGTGACCAGAAAGTAAGTACCATGTGTCTGTGTTAGTGACCAGAAAGTAAGTACCATGTGTCTGTGTTAGTGACCAGAAAGTAAGTACCATGTGTCTGTGTTAGTGACCAGAAAGTAAGTACCATGTGTCTGTGTTAGTGACCAGAAAGTAAGTACCATGTGTCTGTGTTAGTGACCAGAAAGTAAGTACCATGTGTCTGTGTTAGTGACCAGAGAGTAAGTACCATGTGTCTGTGTTAGTGACCAGAAAGTAAGTACCATGTGTCTGTGGTAGTGACCAGAAAGTAAGTACCATGTGTCTGTGTTAGTGACCAGAAAGTAAGTACCATGTGTCTGTGTTAGTGACCAGAAAGTAAGTACCATGTGTCTGTGTTAGTGACCAGAAAGTAAGTACCATGTGTCTGTGTTAGTGACCAGAAAGTAAGTACCATGTGTCTGTGTTAGTGACCAGAAAGTAAGTACCATGTGTCTGTGTTAGTGACCAGAAAGTAAGTACCATGTGTCTGTGTTAGTGACCAGAAAGTAAGTACCGTGTCTGTGTTAGTGACCAGTAAGTAAGTACCATGTGTCTGTGTTAGTGACCAGAAAGTAAGTACCATGTGTCTGTTTTAGTGACCAGAAAGTAAGTACCATGTGTCTGTGTTAGTGACCAGAAAGTAAGTACCATGTGTCTGTGTTAGTGACCAGAAAGTAAGTACCATGTGTCTGTGTTAGTGACCAGAAAGTAAGTACCCATGTGTCTGACTGTGGATGTCTGTGTGTGTTGTTGTGTAGATGTCTGTGTGTGTTGTTGTGTTGCTGTCTGTGTGTGTTGTTGTATGGATGTCTGTGTGTGTTGTTGTGTAGATGTCTGTGTATGTTGTTGTGTTGATGTCTGTGTGTTGTTGTATGGATGTCTGTGTGTGTTGTTGTGTAGATGCCTGTGTGTTGTTGTGTGGATGTCTGTGTGTGTTGTTGTGTAGATGTCTGTGTGTGTTGTTGTGTGGATGTCTGTGTGTGTTGTTGTGTGGATGTCTGTGTGTGTTGTTGTGTTGATGTCTGTGTGTGTTGTTGTGTAGATGTCTGTGTGTGTTGTTGTGTGGATGTCTGTGTGTGTTGTTGTGTTGATGTCTGTGTGTGTTGTTGTGTTGATGTCTGTGTGTGTTGTTGTGTGGATGTCTGTGTGTGTTGTTGTGTGGATGTCAGTGTGTGTTGTTGTGTGGATGTCTGTGTGTGTTATCGTCTGGATGTCTGTGTGTGTTGTTGTGTGGATGTCTGTGTGTGTTGTTGTGTTGATGTCAGTGTGTGTTGTTGTGTGGATGTCTGTGTGTGTTGTTGTGTGGATGTCTGTGTGTGTTGTTGTGTGGATGTCTGTGTGTGTTGTTGTGTGGATGTCTGTGTGTGTTGTTGTGTGGATGTCAGTGTGTGTTGTTGTGTGGATGTCTGTGTGTGTTGTTGTGTGGATGTCTGTGTGTGTTGTTGTGTTGATGTCTGTGTGTGTTGTTGTGTTGATGTCTGTGTGTGTTGTTGTGTTGATGTCTGTGTGTGTTGTTGTGTGGATGTCTGTGTGTGTTGTTGTGTGGTTGTCTGTGTGTGTTGTTGTGTAGATGTCTGTGTGTGTTGTTGTGTGGATGTCTGTGTGTGTTGTTGCGTAGATGTCTGTGTGTGTTGTTGTGTAGATGTCTGTGTGTGTTGTTGTGTGGATGTCTGTGTGTGTTGTTGCGTAGATGTCTGTGTGTGTTGTTGTGTAGATGTCTGTGTGTGTTGTTGTGTAGATGTCTGTGTGTGTTGTTGTGTTGCTGTCTGTGTGTGTTGTTGTGTGGATGTCTGTGTGTGTTGTTGTGTAGATGCCTGTTTGTGTTGTTGTGTGGATGTCTGTGTGTGTTGTTGTGTGGATGTCTGTGTGTGTTGTTGTGTGGATGTCTGTGTGTGTTGTTGTGTAGATGTCTGTGTGTGTTGTTGTGTGGATATCTGTGTGTGTTGTTGTGTGGGTGTCTGTGTGTGTTGTTGTGTTGATGTCTGTGTGTGTTGTTGTGTGGATGTCTGTGTGTGTTGTTGTGTGGATGTCTGTGTGTGTTGTTGTGTAGATGTCTGTGTGTGTTGTTAAGTGGATGTCTGTGTGTGTTGTTGTGTAGATGTCTGTTTGTGTTGTTGTGTGGATGTCTGTGTGTGTTGTTGTGTGGATATCTGTGTGTGTTGTTGTGTAGATGTCTGTTTGTGTTGTTGTGTGGATATCTGTGTGTGTTGTTGTGTGGATGTCTGTGTGTGTTGTTGTGTGGATGTCTGTGTGTGTTGTTGTGTAGATGTCTGTGTGTGTTGTTGTGTAGATGTCTGTGTGTGTTGTTGTGTAGATGTCTGTTTGTGTTGTTGTGTGGATGTCTGTGTGTGTTGTTGTGTAGATGTCTGTGTGTGTTGTTGTGTAGATGTCTGTGTGTGTTGTTGTGTAGATGTCTGTTTGTGTTGTTGTGTGGATGTCTGTGTGTGTTGTTGTGTGGATGTCTGTGTGTGTTGTTGTGTGGATGTCTGTGTGTGTTGTTGTGTAGATGTCTGTGTGTGTTGTTGTGTGGATGTCTGTGTGTGTTGTTGTGTAGATGTCTGTGTGTGTTGTTGTGTAGATGTCTGTGTGTGTTGTTGTGTGGATGTCTGTGTGTGTTGTTGTGTAGATGCCTGTGTGTGTTGTTGTGTGGATGTCTGTGTGTGTTGTTGTGTGGATGTCTGTGTGTGTTGTTGTGTAGATGCCTGTGTGTGTTGTTGTGTGGATGTCTTTGTGTGTTGTTGTGTTGATGTCTGTGTGTGTTGTTGTGTGGATGTCTGTGTGTGTTGTTGTGTGCATGTCTGTGTGTGTTGCTGTGTAGATGCCTGTGTGTGTTGTTGTGTTGATGTCTGTGTGTGTTGTTGGGTGGATGTTTGTGTGTGTTGTTGTGTGCATGTCTGTGTGTGTTGCTGTGTAGATGTCTGTGTGTGTTGTTGTGTAGATGTCTGTGTGTGTTGTTGTGTAGATATCTTTGTGTGTTGTTGTGTTGATGTCTGTGTGTGTTGTTGTGTTGATGTCTTTGTGTGTTGTTGTGTTGATGTCTGTGTGTGTTGTTGTGTTGATGTCTGTTTGTGTTGTTGTGTGGATGTGTGTGCATGTTGTTGTGTAGATGTCTGTGTGTGTTGTTGTGTAGATGTATGTGTGTGTTGTTGTGTAGATGTCTGTTTGTGTTGTTGTGTGGATGCCTGTGTGTGTTGTTGTGTGGATGTCTTTGTGTGTTGTTGTGTTGATGTCTGTGTGTGTTGTTGTGTGGATGTCTGTGTGTGTTGTTGTGTAGATGCCTGTGTGTGTTGTTGTGTGGATGTCTTTGTGTGTTGTTGTGTTGATGTCTGTTTGTGTTGTTGTGTAGATGCCTGTGTGTGTTGTTGTGTGGATGTCTGTGTGTGTTGTTGTGTGGATGTCTGTGTGTGTTGTTGTGTGGATGTCTGTGTGTGTTGTTGTGTAGATGTCTGTGTGTGTTGTTGTGTGGATGTCTGTGTGTGTTGTTGTGTGGATGTCTGTGTGTGTTGTTGTGTGGATGTCTGTGTGTGTTGTTGTGTAGATGTCTGTGTGTGTTGTTGTGTGGATGTCTGTGTGTGTTGTTGTGTGGATGTCTGTGTGTGTTGTTGTGTGGATGTCTGTGTGTGTTGTTGTGTAGATGTCTGTGTGTGTTGTTGTGTTGATGTCTGTGTGTGTTGTTGTGTTGATGTCTGTGTGTGTTGTTGTGTGGATGTCTGTGTGTGTTGTTGTGTTGATGTCTGTGTGTGTTGTTGTGTGGATGTCTGTGTGTGTTGTTGTGTGGATGTCTGTGTGTGTTGTTGTGTAGATGCCTGTGTGTGTTGTTGTGTGGATGTCTGTGTGTGTTGTTGTGTGGATGTCTGTGTGTGTTGTTGTGTAGATGCCTGTGTGTGTTGTTGTGTGGATGTCTGTGTGTGTTGTTGTGTGGATGTCTGTGTGTGTTGTTGTGTGGATGTCTGTGTGTGTTGTTGTGTGGATGTCTGTGTGTGTTGTTGTGTAGATGTCTGTGTGTGTTGTTGTGTGGATGTCTGTGTGTGTTGTTGCGTAGATGTCTGTGTGTGTGTTGTTGTGTAGATGTCTGTGTGTGTTGTTGTGTGGATGTCTGTGTGTGTTGTTGTTGTGTAGATGCCTGTGTGTGTTGTTGTGTGGATGTCTGTGTGTGTTGTTGTGTGGATGTCTGTGTGTGTTGTTGTATTGATGTGTGTGTGTGTTGTTGTGTGGATGTCTGTGTGTGTTGTTGTGTAAATGTCTGTGTGTGTTGTTGTGTGGATGTCTGTGTGTTGTTGTGTGGATGTGTGTGTGTGGTGTTGTGTGGATGTCTGTGTGTGTTGTTGTGTGTATGTCTGTGTGTGTTGTTGTGTAGATGTCTGTGTGTGTGTTGTGTAGATGTCTGTTTGTGTTGTTGTGTGGATGTCTGTTTGTGTTGTTGTGTAGATGTCTGTGTGTGTTGTTGTGTGGATGTCTGTTTGTGTTGTGTAGATGTCTGTTTGTGTTGTTGTGTGGATGTCTGTTTGTGTTGTTGTGTGGATGTCTGTGTGTGTTGTAGTAAGTACCATGTGTCTGTGTTAGTGACCAGAAAGTAAGTACCATGTGTCTGTGTTAGTGACCAGAAAGTAAGTACCATGTGTCTGTGTTAGTGACCAGAAAGTAAGTACCATGTGTCTGTGTTAGTGACCAGAAAGTAAGTACCATGTGTCTGTGTTAGTGACCAGAAAGTAAGTACCATGTTTCTGTGTTAGTGACCAGAAAGTAAGTACCATGTGTCTGTGTTAGTGACCAGAAAGTAAGTACCATGTGTCTGTGTTAGTGACCAGAAAGTAAGTACCATGTTTCTGTGTTAGTGACCAGAAAGTAAGTACCATGTGTCTGTGTTAGTGACCAGAAAGTAAGTACCATGTTTCTGTGTTAGTGACCAGAAAGTAAGCACCATGTGTCTGTGTTAGTGACCAGAAAGTAAGTACCATGTGTCTGTGTTAGTGACCAGAAAGTAAGTACCATGTGTCTGTGTTAGTGACCAGAAAGTAAGTACCATGTGTCTGTGTTAGTGACCAGAAAGTAAGTACCATGTGTCTGTGTTAGTGACCAGACAGTAAGTACCATGTGTCTGTGTTAGTGACCAGAAAGTAAGTACCATGTGTCTGTGTTAGTGACCAGAAAGTAGGTACCATGTGTCTGTGTTAGTGACCAGAAAGTAAGTACCATGTGTCTGTGTTAGTGACCAGAAAGTAAGTACCATGTGTCTGTGTTAGTGACCAGAAAGTAAGTACCATGTGTCTGTGTTAGTGACCAGAAAGTAAGTACCATGTGTCTGTGTTAGTGACCAGAAAGTAAGTACCATGTGTCTGTGTTGGTGACCAGAAAGTAAGTACCATGTGTCTGTGTTAGTGACCAGAAAGTAAGTACCATGTGTCTGTGTTAGTGACCAGAAAGTAAGTACCATGTGTCTGTGTTAGTGACCAGAAAGTAAGTACCATGTGTCTGTGTTGGTGACCAGAAAGTAAGTACCATGTGTCTGTGTTGGTGACCAGAAAGTAAGTACCATGTGTCTGTGTTGGTGACCAGAAAGTAAGTACCATGTGTCTGTGTTAGTGACCAGAAAGTAAGTACCATGTGTCTGTGTTAGTGACCAGAAAGTAAGTACCATGTGTCTGTGTTAGTGACCACAAAGTAAGTACCATGTGTCTGTGTTAGTGACCAGAAAGTAAGTACCATGTGTCTGTGTTAGTGACCAGAAAGTAAGTACCATGTGTCTGTGTTAGTGACCAGAAAGTAAGAACCATGTGTCTGTGTTAGTGACCAGAAAGTAAGTACCATGTGTCTGTGTTAGTGACCAGAAAGTAAGTACCGTGTGTGTGTTAGTGACCAGAAAGTAAGAACCATGTGTCTGTGTTAGTGACCAGAAAGTAAGTACCATGTGTCTGTGTTAGTGACCAGAAAGTAAGAACCATGTGTCTGTGTTAGTGACCAGAAAGGAAGTACCATGTGTGATGTGTTGATGTTTGTCTAATGTACACAACAGTTGCCATAGAAACAGTGGGCGGAATCAAACACTGTTTTATTGTGTAGGAGTCTGGACTGACCACCAGCAGGGCGGCGACAGAGAGACTGAGCATGGACCAGAGAGAGCACTGTCCTCCCACCATCAGAAGGGCGGCGTCACTGAGCTCCTTTGATATATTGATTGACTTTAAAAAGGAGGAAGATCATGGGTAAGTCTGACTGTGATTCATGTGTGTCTGAGGCTAAGCAGGTCAGGGCCTGGGCGGTCATCTCCTGTTGTTCCTCTGTATCGTTGAACTGATTTTTTAGTTTTCAGATCCACAGCTCATTTTGATTTGAGGAATATTTCTGCTGTGGATCTGTTTGGGAAACCTGACTCAGACACAGACAACACTGACTGTTTATAGTGTGATGTTTAATATACATATACATGTATCTTCTGGAAATAATTCAGGAAATACAACTTAAAGGTTTATCGGAGAATAGTCTACTTCCTGGTGCATCATCAAGACTATTGGTCCTCCTAAATATACAAATATATAATAAATCCTAAATATATCTATAGATGGAACTGCAGAAGCTAAATGTCTGGGGTTCAACCAGGACTAAACCAGTGACTAAACCAGGACTAAACCAGGACTAAACCAGGACTAAACCAGGACTAAACCAGGGACTAAACCAGGACTAAACCAGGACTAAACCATGACTAAACCAGGCCTAAACCAGGACTAAACCAGGACTAAACCAGGACTAAACCATGATAAAGAGGAGCTGGTCCTTGGTAAGTCCCACTCCTTGTATCAGCAGCTCACAGACACAGTGTCCTGAAGACATGGACAGAGCTCATACCAGGTGTAGATACCAGGTGTAGATACCAGGTGACGATGATATCTGTGTGTTTGTGGACGTGACGCAGCCTGTGGTGAAGGCCTCTCCGACACTGAAGCTCTCTTCTTCTGTGTCTCAGGATCCTCCACAAACTTCAGTCTGGACCTGGTCCCAGATGTGAATCCCTCAGGAGTGACTGGTCTAAGGAGTTACCATGGGACTTCAGGAGTGACCGGTCTATGGGAGAACCACTGAAGTTCAGGAGTGACCAGTCTATGGGAGAACCACTGAAGTTCAGGAGTGACCAGTCTATGGGAGAACCACTGAAGTTCAGGACAGAGTGAGTCTCATGGACTTAAGTGTCTCAGTCTCATGGACATAAGTGTCTCAGTCTCATGGACATAAGTGTCTCAGTTTCATGGACATAAGTGTCTCAGTCTCATGGACATAAGTGTCTCAGTCTCATGGACATAAGTGTCTCAGTCTCATGGACATAAGTGTCTCAGTCTCATAGACATAAGTGTCTCAGTCTCATGGACATAAGTGTCTCAGTTTCATGGACATGAGAGTCTCAGTCTCATGGACATAAGTGTCTCAGTCTCATGGACATAAGTGTCTCAGTCTCATGGACATAAGTGTCTCAGTCTCATGGACATAAGTGTCTCAGTCTCATAGACATAAGTGTCTCAGTCTCATGGACATAAGTGTCTCAGTCTCATGGACATAAGTGTCTCAGTCTCATGGACATAAGTGAGGACATGAGACTGAGACACTTATGTCCATGAGACTGAGACACTTATGTCCATGAGACTGAGACACTTATGTCCATGAGACTGAGAAACTTATGTCCATGAACATAACTGTCTCAGTCTCATGGACATAAGTGTCTCTGTCTCAGTCTCATGGACATAAGTGTCTCAGTCTCATGGACATAAGTGTCTCTGTCTCTCCACAGAGCGGCTGCAGATGTCTCCACTGGTCCGCACCATGGCTCTCACCTGGTCTCCATATTTCTGGTCTGTCATTCAGTTGTTTGTAGATGTTGCGCTGAAGGACTAGTTTCACACAGATGTGACTCATGTCCATGTGTCCTGTTCTCTCTTTATTATACACACATTACACAAAGCTTCAGACGCACAAAACAACACACACACAAACCTGTGACACACTCTGACTTCAGGAGAAAAGACTCTTTATGCTAGTTTATCCACGAGATGCAGTCACATGTGTTTCCATCTTTAAAGAGGTTAAGGTCCTTTACTGCCACCTGGAGGACATGTGTCCTCTGCATTTGACCCGTCCTTCTGTGGGTCGCCAAAGTGTAGCAGCCGCTAACCCATCTCCATTTGTGTTGTTTCTTATGTGTGTGTGCAGCGCCTGGAGAAGAACCTCTCCACTTTTGTCCTGGAGGAGCTGAAGAAGTTCTTCAGGCTTGTGAGAACAGATTACCCAAAATGCTTAGAGCCTGTGGAGGATGAGGAGCAGAGGAGCAGCAGTGAGGCGCTCCTGAAGATCACACTGAACTTCCTGAGGAGGATGGATCAGAAGGAGCTGGCTGAGCGTCTGTGGAGCAGTAAGAACACGTTCATGATGGTCATGTGATCTTCTCTGACTCCTGTCTCTGTTGTCTTCATTCAGGGGTTTCTTCTGGACGTTCTCAGCGTAAACTGAAGGTGGATCTGCAGCAGAGGTTTGAGTGTGTGTTTGAGGGCATCGCTAAAGCAGGAGCCCCCACCCTCCTGAAGCAGATCTACACCGAGCTCTACATCACAGAGGGAGGCTCTTCAGAGGTCAACCAGGAACATGAGGTCCGACACATGGAAGCAGCCTCCAGGAGACCAGCAGAGAGAACCATCACATGTGAAGACATCTTTAAAGACCCGGCCCACGCAGACAAACCAATCAGAACGGTGCTGACAAAGGGAGTGGCTGGCATCGGGAAAACAGTGCTCACTCAGAAGTTCAGTCTGGACTGGGCTGAAGGCAAAGCCAACCAGGACCTCCAGCTGCTGTTCCCCTTCACTTTCAGAACTCTCAATGTTCTGAAGGACAGAAGCTTCAGCCTGGTGTCACTTGTTCATCACTTCTTTAGTCAAACACAAGCAGATCTCTGCAGCTTTGAAGACCTCCAGGTGCTCTTCATCTTTGACGGTCTGGACGAGTGCAGACTTCCTCTGGACTTCAAGAGCTCTCGTGTCCTCTCAGACCCCACAGAGTCCGTCTCTCTGGACCTGCTGCTGGTGAACCTCATCAGGGGGAGCCTGCTTCCCTCCGCTCGCCTCTGGATCACCACACGCCCCGCGGCGGCCAATCAGATCCCTGCAGAGTGCGTCTCCATGGTGACAGAGGTCCGAGGGTTCAGCGACTCTCAGAAGGAGCAGTACTTCAGGAGGAGGTTCGGAGAACAGGCCGACACAGTCCTCTCCCACATCAAGATGTCCAGAAGCCTCCACATCATGTGCCACATGCCAGTCTTCTGCTGGATCACTGCCACAGTCCTGGAGCATGTGTTGAAGAGCAGAGAGAGAGGAGAGCTGCCCAAGAGCCTGACGCAGATGTACAGCCACTTCCTGGTGGTTCAGGCCAAAGTCAAGAACATCAAGTATAAAGAAGGATCAGAGACAGACCCACACTGGAGTCCAGACACCAGGAAGATGGTGGAGTCTCTGGGAAAACTGGCCTTTGAGCAGCTGCAGAGAGGAAACCTGATCTTCTACGACTGTGACCTGAGCGAGTGTGGGCTGGACGCTGCAGCCGCCTCAGTGTACTCCGGAGTCTTCACACAGGTCTTTAGAGAGGAGCCAGGCCTGTACCAGGACACGGTCTACTGCTTCATCCATCTGAGTGTGCAGGAGTTTCTGGCTGCTCTTCACGTCCATCTGACCTTCATCAACACTGGCACCAACCTGCTCTCACAGAAAACACACAAGTCCACAATATTCAGTGTGAAAAGAAAACTGCATCATTTTCATCAGACAGCTGTAGACCAGGCCTTACTGAGTCCAAACGGACACCTTGACCTGCTCCTCCGCTTCCTCCTGGGCCTTTCAGTATCGACCAATCAGAGCCTTCTAAACGGTCTGTTGACACAGACAGGAAGTAGCTCCCAGGCCAATCAGAAGACAGCAGAGTACATTAAGAAGAAGCTGAGTGAGGATGTGTCTGCAGAGAGGAGCATCAGTCTGCTCCACTGTCTGAATGAACTGAATGATTCTTCTCTGGTGGAGCAGATCCAACAGACCCTGAGGTCAGGACGTCTGTCTGAAGGACTGTCTCCTGCTCAGTGGTCAGCACTGGCCTTCATCTTACTGTCATCAGAAGAAGATCTGGACCAGTTTGAGCTGAGCAGATACTGTGCTTCAGAGGAGGTTCTCCTGAGGCTGCTGCCAGTGGTCAAGGCCTCCACCAAAGCTCTGTGAGTAACCTTTGTTTAACACAGGATTCATTCAACTTCTACATAACCTTGTTTTCTGTCTCCAGACTGAGCCGCTGTGAGCTGTCAGACAGAAGCTGTGGAGCTCTGGCCTCAGTCCTCAGCTCCCAGTCCTCTAGTCTGAGAGTCCTGGACCTGAGTCTCAACGACTTGAAGGACTCAGGGCTGAAGCTGTTGTCTGATGGACTGAAGAGTCCTCACTGTAAACTGGAGACGCTCAGGTCAGAGGGTTCATATGATTCACTGTTCTTACAGAACCTGTTGGTCATTGTTTTGGAAAATACCAGTGGACAAAGACAGTTAAAGATAAAGGACTTGTTCTGTGTCTCATTTGAGTTGAATGTTAGTCATGAACTGAGTGATTACAATAATGTGTGTTCAGTCTGTCAGGTTGTTTGGTGTCAGAGGAAGGCTGTGCTTCTCTGGCCTCAGCTCTGAGGTCCAACCCCTCCCATCTGAGAGAACTGGACCTGAGCTACAACCATCCAGGAGACACAGGAGTAAAGCTGCTGTCTGCTCTGCTGGAGGACCCCCACTGCACCCTGCACACTCTCAGGTATGGTTCATGCACACACACACTGAGCCAGTACACACACACACGCACACACACTTGCGTGCACACGCACACACTCACACACTTGCGTGCACACACACACACACACTCACACACAGACGGAGACGCTGCAGCAGTAAGACGCTATAGTTGGAAGTCGGTTGCTGCCTCCCGTTCACATGAAGACTGTGTTCAAGGTGAAAACGTAAGTTATGAACCAGACTCAGAGTGGGACAGCTCAGATACACTGTTCAGTGGGGGGTCTTTCATACCCGCGTGAAGAAAAAGGTGTGAATACTCTGCCTGCTCTGACCCCCACCTTCCGCTGCTCCCCTCACGTACATTTGGACATGCGCAGCCGAGAACAAACGTAAACAACAATGGCGGCGGGTTAACTAACTAGCTACGTGTGCTTCGAGCGCTACACGGAGGAGGATTCTACTCTTTCGTTCGTCCAAACAAAACCACGCAAAGCTCTAGTTTCAGTTTCAAATTGAGCAGCTGCTGTTACATACAGAATGATGTTGGTTCTTTCACATCTTGCAGTGGATGTTGTTAAGATAAGATAAGATAAGATAAGATGTGCTTTATTTATCTCATAAGGAGAAATGTACATGTCACGTTTGGCATGGATAGAACACTCAGATTGTGCAAAAGGAGGAAATGTGCAAACATGTTACATATAGGGTATATATGTACAATAAAAGTGGCAATTTAAAGTGGCAATCAGATATAGTGTCAATAGTAGTGCAGGTTTTTCAGTCTTATACACTGACTTAAAGTGACTTATTGTACAGTCTGACAGCGGTGGGGATAAAGGCCCTGCGGTAGCGCTCCTTCCTACACTGAGGGTGCCTCAGTCTTCCACTGAAGGAGCTCCTCAGCTCCTCTACAGTCCTGTGCAGTGGGTGGGAGGTATTGTTCATGATGGAGGTGGCTTTGGCTAGCACCCTCCTGTCCCTCACCTCCTCCACAGAGTCCAGGGGCCTCCTGTCCCTCACCTCCTCCACAGAGTCCAGGGGGCAGCCCAGAGTGGAGCTGGCCCTCCTGAACAGCTTGTTCAGTCTGTTTCTGTCCCGCTCTGTGCTGCCCGGGGCCAAGCACACGGCAGGCCTGCTCACTCCGAAGGCCCTCAGCCTCCTCAGAAGGACCTCAGTCTCCTCAGAAGGACCTCAGCCTCCTCAGAAGGACCTCAGCCTCCTCAGAAGAAAGAGGCGACTTTGGCCCTTCTTGTGCAGGGCGTTTGTATTATGGGACCAGTCCAGTTTATTGTTAATGTGAACACCCAGGTACTTGAAGCTGTCCACCAGCTCAATGTCCTCCCCCTGGATGTTCAGCGGCGTGTGGGAAAGTGGTTTCCTCCTGAAATCGATCACCATCTCCTTGGTCTTCCTGGTGTTCAAGCACAAGTGGTTGTGCTCACACCAGTCGACAAAGTCCTTGATAACCGACCGATATTCCAGTTCGTTCCCCTCAGACACACAGCCCACGATGGCGGAGTTGTCGGAGAACTTCTGCAGGTGACAGCTGTGTGTGTCGTGTGTGAAGTCTGAGGTGTAGATGGTGAAGAGAAACGGTGAGAGGACAGTGCCCTGAGGGGCCCCAGTGCTGCAGACTACCACCTCAGACTCACAGCTGCAGCCACACGTACTGTGGTCGCTCTGAGAGGTAGTTGATGGTCCATGTAGTGAGGCTACTGTCCACTCCCGCGTCCTCCATCTTCCCCTGCAGCAGTGCCGGCCTGATGGTATTGAAAGCGCTGGAGAAGTCGAAAAACATGACCCTCACAGCGCTCCCGGCGGGCTCCAGGTGGGAGAGCGTCCGATGCAGGAAGTAGATGACGGCGTCCTCTACTCCGATGTTGGGCCTGTAGGCGAACTGCAGCGGGTCCAGGGTGGGGCTGACCACGGAGCGGAGATGGGTGAGGATGAGCCGCTCCATGGTCTTCATCAGGTGGGAGGTCAGTGCAACTGGTCTGTACTGAGCCGGTTCCTTGGCGTGCTGTGTTTTAGGAACCGGGATCACACAGGAGGTCTTCCACAGGACAGGGACCTTCTCCAGGCTGAGGCTCAGGTTGTACATGTAGCTGAGAACCCCAGAGAGCTGGTCTGCACAGGTCCTCAACAGCCTGGGACTGATCCCGTCCGGTCCTGCGGATTTCCTCTGCTTCAGTCGCTGGAGCTGACTCTTCACCTGGTCCGGTGTGTTGGAGAGGGGGGGGACCGGGGTGTACTGTCAGAGGTGGGGGGCGGGGATGTGGGGGCAGGAGGGCCCGGGGCAGCCAAAGGCAGTGTCCACTGGGCTGGGGACGTGTGAAGAGGTGGGGGCGGGAGGGGGGGCAGATGGAGAGGGGGGGGAATCAAACCGGTTGAAATACTGGTTAAATTCATCCGCCCGGTTCTGGTCTCCATCCGCTGTCCCTCTGGTGCTCTGTCGAAAGCCGGAAATGTTCTTTAGTCCTCTCCACACGTTGCAGGCGTTTCCCTGGGCCAGCTTCTGCTCCAGCTTTTTCCCATATTCCCTCTTGGCCCTCCTGATCCTCCACTGGAGCTCGTGCTGGATCCTCTTCTGCTCCTCTTTGTCCCCTGAGATGAAAGCCCTTTTCTTGAGGTTCAGGAGGGCTTTAAGCTCAGAGGTCATCCATGGGTGGTTGTTAGAAAAACACCGTACCTTCTTAGTTGATACAGTGTTATCCATACAGAAGAGGATATAGTCTGTAATGCAGTGTGTCAGGCCTTCAATGTCATCGCCATGAGAGCTGCACCATGTTGAGGAAGTGAGTTCACTGCTGGGGAAGACTCGGGCTCGTGTGCGTTGTGTTGTAAAGTTCCTCTGCCCACTACTGGCCGGGCGCTAGAACTAAATTGTTTTTCATCCTCTTATGAACACTGTGAAATTTGCAAAAGGAGCCTGGTCATTTCTGTTAGTAGCTTGATAACGTCTGCGCAGCGCCTTTGTCTAGGGGCTTGACCCAGTTTATACACACACACACACACATGCACACGCACACGAACACCCACACCCACACCCACACCCACCCACCCACACACACACACACACACACACACCTGAATGTGTCAGTTTTCTTCTAAAGTCTGTAATGTTTTCTGTCTCCAGACTGAGCCGCTGTGAGCTGTCAGACAGAAGCTGTGGAGCTCTGGCCTCAGTCCTCAGCTCCCAGTCCTCTAGTCTGAGAGTCCTGGACCTGAGTCACAACGACTTGAAGGACTCAGGGCTGAAGCTGTTGTCTGATGGACTGAAGAGTCCTCACTGTAAACTGGAGACGCTCAGGTCAGAGGGTTCATATGATTCACTGTTCTTACAGAACCTGTTGGTCATTGTTTTGGACAATACCAGTGGACAAAGACAGTTAAAGATAAAGGATTGTTCTGTGTCTCATTTGGGTTGAATGCTAGTCATGAACTGAGTGATTACAATAATGTGTGTGTTCAGTCTGTCAGGTTGTTTGGTGTCAGAGGAAGGCTGTGCTTCTCTGGCCTCAGCTCTGAGGTCCAACCCCTCCCATCTGAGAGAACTGGACCTGAGCTACAACCATCCAGGAGACACAGGAGTAAAGCTGCTGTCTGCTCTGCTGGAGGACCCCCACTGCACCCTGCACACTCTCAGGTATGGTTCATGCACACACACACTGAGCCAGTACACCCACCCACCCACACACACACACACACACTCAGACGCTGCAGCAGTAAGACGCAATAGTTGGAAGTCGGTTGCTGCCTCCCGTTCACATGAAGACTGTGTTCAAGGTGAAAACGTAAGTTATGAACCAGCCTCAGAGTGGAACAGATCAGATACACTGCTCAGTGGGGGGTCTTTCACTTCTGCATGAAGAAAAAGGTGTGAATTCTCTGCCTGCTCTGACCCCACCTCCCGCTGCTCCCCACACGTACATTTGGACATGCGCAGTAGCCGAGAAAAAACGTAAACAACAATGGCGGCGGGTTAACTTACTAGCTATGTGTGCTTCGAGCGCTACACGGAGGAGGATTCTACTCTTTCGTTCGTCCAAACAAAACCACGCAAAGCTCTAGTTTCAGTTTCAAATTGAGCAGCTGCTGTTACATACAGAATGATGTTGGTTCTTTCACATCTTGCAGTGGATGTTGTTGAGGAAGGGACTGCTTCACTGGGTGTGTGTTGTGTTGTAAAGTTCCTCTGCCCACTACTGGCCGGGCGCTAGAACTACATTGTTTTTCATCCTCTTACGAACACTGTGAAATTTGCAAAAGGAGCCTGGTCGTTTCTGTTAGTCGCTTGACAACGTCTGCGCAGCGCCTTTGTCTAAACGGGGCCTGACCCGGTCTATACACACACACACACACACACACACACACACACACACACACACACACACAGCCAACCCACACACACCTGAATGTGTCAGTTTTGTTCTAAAGTCTGTAATGTTTTCTGTCTCCAGACTGAGCCGCTGTGAGCTGTCAGACAGAAGTTGTGGAGCTCTGGCCTCAGTCCTCAGCTCCCAGTCCTCTAGTCTGAGAGTCCTGGACCTGAGTCACAACGACTTGAAGGACTCAGGGCTGAAGCTGTTGTCTGATGGACTGAAGAGTCCTCACTGTAAACTGGAGACGCTCAGGTCAGAGGGTTCATATGATTCACTGTTCTTACAGAACCTGTTGGTCATTGTTTTGGACAATACCAGTGGACAAAGACAGTTAAAGATGCTGCTGAGACCATCCTTCACCTGAGTCCACCCTCGCTCCAACACACAGGTTTATGTGAGAAAAAGAACAGTTTAAAGAACAGTTTAAAGAACAGTTTGAAGAACAGTTTAAAGAACAGTTTAAAGAACAGTTTAACACTGATAGTTTAACTAAAGAAGAGCACAAGTCCAGAAACAAAGATAACTCTGCAAACAAACACATCAAGGCTTTATCATCTGGAGGCAGAGAGCTGCTCCTCATTACAGAACAAACACTTATCTTTCTATTCACTAAAATGTGCTTCTCTGATCTGTGATATTTTAATCATCAAACAAACATTAGGCCTCTCCTTAAGATCTTCTTCTCGAGTTCAAACATCTGACAGAAAAGTGCTGTTGTGGAGATTCTGCAGTGACCGAGAGCAAAAATAATGTAAAGAACCAAGAGCTGTAAAACAATCAAAGTGTGAGTTTATTCATTAGTAAATGTGACACATACAATGAATAACAGAACCGATACCAACACCACCTGCAGCCGTCTGAAACCGTGTGTTATAGAAATCTTTTAGTAAACCAATCTGAATTAACACCAAATAGTTATAAGTGTAAGTTATTAACTAATTCTCAACTCTGGATTCAGATACAGCAGATATTACTGTTGGCAGCAGGTCAGTGATAGATGGAGACGTGCTGCATCATGTCTTTGACCTCATCTGCAGTGCCGGCGTGGCTAATCGGGAGAGTCGGGAGGTTTCCCGGTGGGCCGGTTGGGCTAAGGGCCGGTGGGCTGGATGTTGTATGTTGCTGGTTGGACTTGGCCGGCGGCCGTGCTTTCCTGACACCGCTGTTCACCGCAGCCTTCTCGGACCTGTCGCTCGGCCGTGCGCACTGCCTCTCTCTCTCTCTCACCCACACACACACACACACACACGAGTAAACAGCACACACACTTCTGGCTAGTCTCATTTGGCCGCTTTCATTGGTTACGATGTGTTCTGCAACGGCCTGATTGGTTGTCTGTAAATTGTAGGCGGGACTAACCGAGAGCGCGGGCCATAGATCAGGTTGAATGACAGATAGAACTGAAGCAAGTTTTTAAAATGGAAAGGAACAAAATCAAGGGCGGAGCAGAAAAGATTAGAATAAAAAACGGAAAGCTCTTGAAGCTGAAGCAGCCAAATGTGCAAAGTTGGTAGTTTTTTCTAGAAAAAGTGCTCCGTCGATGAAGAGGCATCAGACCGCGGTAAGCTAGCAAAAAAACATGCAACACACTGTGGCAAAACATGACGATGTGATTCCCTAAATGATTAGCATTCCGTCAATTACATTTATTGCATCTTAGGTCCTCAGATACAACAATCGTCCATTCATTTTAATGAATAGCCTCAGGAACGGGCAGGTAAAGACCAAAAAGAAGATTTTATTTTTAATCAAATTTGACTAAGCCTTTTAAGGCCGTGAATTTATTTATTTCATAATGTATAATGTATATTGCATAAATAACATTTTTAACTTCTTTGTACATTAGGAAAGTAACAGTTGAATATTTTGTGTGTGTGTCAAAAGATGTGAAGAAGATGACATGTCTGGGATCGCGTCTTTCATTCAGACAGAAGACATGTTTTATTGTCGATGGTAGAGACAGCACGAACAACACAATCAACAGAATGCAAGTGTATTATACAGAGCGGAGGCATGGAGACCTCCAATCAGCAGCTGCCACAGTGCCATGTAGCTTGGCCTTCAGATAGACACAACAAGGGAAAAGTACTGGCTTCTGCACATTGATAGAATGATGAGTTTAACTTTAACAAAAGTTGCTTCAAAGTGTTATGAAATCTCACAGATGTGAAGCATTTATTGTCATGTCTAGAGAAAAAGACATCCTTTGTCATTGGATAAGGATATTATCATTATCATTAAGCAGAAACAAGTCACTTCTACAGAGTTTACTCATGTTTTAATGTGCTTACTTTTGCTTTTGTTAATTTGGGTTTGTTTGATTTAAATACTGTGCAGTTTGTGTTTTCTCGTCTTGATACAGGTTCACATTTAGTTTGCTTTTAGTTCTCCCCTGGGACAACATTAAAGTATGTTCAGATTCATTTTGATTTTGTATAAAGTTGTAGCAAGTACATTTTTGTCTTAGTGTAGTGTTTGCATTAGTCTTTGTTTTTGTTTAGTCTTGAAAGGAGGATAATAGTTTAATGGTTTCGAGTCAATTCAATGTATTATTAAAAAAATATAGCCAAATCTTTGGGAATAACAATTATTTGAATGAAAATTGACATTGTTCTAAAATTTGTGAAATTCATACTTTTTATATCCACATAAGTCTAGAGTCAGTCTAAATTCATATTGTGATACCAGAACATTCAAATATCATGATTTATTCAAATGCATTATTGAGTTATTTTGTGACTAACACTGAGAAGTCTAAAAGGGGTGAACAAAGAATAACTTGATTAGTACTAGTCTGGTAATTTACAAAACTTGATTTTAGGCCACCTGCTGGTTGTTATGGATATTAAAACAGCAGGCAGTTCAGTTTTTTTTGATGGACTACTTTATCAGAATGGCCAGTCTGATCCAGAATTCCCGGGCCAAAAAATTGTCCCACTCCGGCCCTGCTCATCTGGGTCATAGAACAATATGTCCAGGTCAAAGCAGATCATTACAAGTATCAGAGTTGTATCAGAGAAAGGAAGAGTAAAGAGAAGCCTTGAGCGACACAGATCCATACTAACTTAATTTTGTAATATCTAGAGTAGATATGTCTTTGTTTACTCTGGTCTTTTTAATGTCTGTCATTTCCTCATTCGTGGCATACGGTTTCAGACGGCTGCAGGTGGTGTTGGTATCGGTTCTGTTATTCATTGTATGTGTCACATTTACTAATGAATAAACTCACACTTTGATTGTTCTACAGCTCTTGGTTCTTTACATTATTTTAGCTCTTGGTCACTGCAGAATTTCCACAACAGTGCGTCTCCTCCTTCACCAAAGTCCTTCATCTGCTCTTTTTCACCCACAGATTTACACAAGTCTGAAGACAGTGCTTTCTTTTGTTGTACTTTTTTGTTAAAAAATAATAATCTAAAACAACAGCTCTATAAATGAAGTCTCACCAGAAGCATCTAAATGTGTCAGTTTTGTTCTAAAGTCTGTAATGTTTTCTGTCTCCAGACTGAGCCGCTGTGAGCTGTCAGACAGAAGCTGTGGAGCTCTGGCCTCAGTCCTCAGCTCCCAGTCCTCTAGTCTGAGAGTCCTGGATCTGAGTCACAACGACTTGAAGGACTCAGGGCTGAAGCTGTTGTCTGATGGACTGAAGAGTCCTCACTGTAAACTGGAGACGCTCAGGTCAGAGGGTTCATATGATTCACTGTTCTTACAGAACCTGTTGGTCATTGTTTTGGACAATACCAGTGGACAAAGACAGTTAAAGATAAAGGACTTGTTCTGTGTCTCATTTGGGTTGAATGTTAGTCATGAACTGAGTGATTACAATAATGTGTGTGTTCAGTCTGTCAGGTTGTTTGGTGTCAGAAGAAGGCTGTGCTTCTCTGGCCTCAGCTCTGAGGTCCAACCCCTCCCATCTGAGAGAACTGGACCTGAGCTACAACCATCCAGGAGACACAGGAGTAAAGCTGCTGTCTGCTCTGCTGGAGGACCCCCACTGCACCCTGCACACTCTCAGGTATGGTCTGTAAGGACAGAAGAGACATCTGACATCACACATCAAAGAACACATGGCCTTAGTGTGACAGATATATATATATTTTTTTATATATACATTCTATTGAGGTTTTAAATATAATACAACAGAGCTTCAGTTAACAATTTAACAGAGTAGTTCAGTATTACAAGATGATTTTAGAATAAAACAAATAAAATAAAAACATAAAAAACAACAAAAACAACAACTTGGCCTAATGAGAACTTAAAGCTTCTCTTCAAAATAGAGAATAATCATATCCAAACAGTGTAAAGACCTGCAAGTTTGTCTTTTTTCTTCTTTTAATAATGTGTCAGGTCAGCAGTAAAGTCCAAATCCTTCATGAACTCAATAAAGGGTCCCCAAATGTGTTCAAACATATGTTGTTTTGACTTCTGGATATACGTCATTCTTTCTACAAGGTCGGCCAAGTGACATCTGCATGAGTTATGCGATTGATCAGTGCCCGTGGACCTGTCCTAACTTGGGACAAGGGTACAATTGAAATCACCAGCAAGTACAGTCTCTGCTCTGGTCTCTCTCTGGTCTCTCTCTGGTCTCTCTGGTCTCTCTCTGGTCTCTCTCTGGTCTCTCCTCTGGTCTCTCTCTGGTCTCTCTCTGGTCTGTCTCTGGTCTCTCTCTGGTCTCTCTCTGGTCTCTCTCTGGTCTCTCTCTGGTCTCCCTCAGGTCTCTCTCTCTGGTCTCTCTCTGGTCTCCCTCAGGTCTCTCTCTCTGGTCTCTCTGGTCTCTCTCTCTGGTCTCTCTCTGGTCTCTCTCTGGTCTCCCTCAGGTCTCTCTCTCTCTCTCTGGTCTCTCTCTGGTCTCTCTCTGGTCTCCCTCAGGTCTCTCTCTCTGGTCTCTCTCTGGTCTCTCTCTGGTCTCTCTCTGGTCTCTCTCTGGTCTCCCTCAGGTCTCTCTGGTCTCCCTCATGGTCTCCTTCTGGTCCCTGCAGGAGGAGTTGAGGACAGGAGAGCGTGCGGTTGTGGTCTTCCGGTTCCTGAAACATTCTGAGTATCTTCGAGTCGGAGCCAAACTGTTGTTCAGAGAAGGAGCGACCAAAGGCATCGGCCACGTCACCCGCCTGCTGCCCCAGGACCAGGACCAGGGACGAGACCGAGACCAGGGACGAGACCGAGACCAGAACCACCCGCTGAGACCTGTATAAACATTACTAAAGCTGAGGGACGTAACTTTCAAACACAACAATAGAACTCTGTAATAAACCCGTCTCTAAAACAGTTGCTTCTGTCTCTATCAGCTCTGTACTCTACTCTACTCTACTCTACCCTACTCTACTCTACTCTACCCTACCCTACCCTACCCTACCCTGCTCTACTCTACTCTACTCTACTCTACCCTACTCTACTCTACTTTACTCTACTCTACTCTACTCTACTCTACTCTACTCTACTCTACCCTACGCTACTCTACTCTACCCTACTCTACTCTACCCTACCCTACCCTACTCTACTCTACCCTGCTCTACTCTACTCTACTCTACTCTACCCTACTCTACTCTACTTTACTCTACTCTACTCTACTCTACTCTACTCTACTCTACTCTACTCTACTCTACTCTACTCTACTCTACTCTACCCTGCTCTACTCTACTCTACCCTACTCTACTCTACTCTACTCTACTCTACTCTACTCTACCCTACCCTACCCTACCCTACCCTACCCTACTCTACTCTACTCTACTCTCTACTACTACCTACCTACTCTACTCTACTCTACTCTACTCTACTCTACTCTACTCTACTCTACTCTACTCTACCCTACCCTACCTACCCTACCTACTCTACTCTACCCTACTCTACTCTACTCTACTCTACTCTACTCTACTCTACCCTACTCTACTCTACCCTACTCTACTCTACTCTTCCCTAC